>JAJEKV010000069.1:3891133-3943609 GCA_021234155.1 Isoetes taiwanensis
GGCCGCTCAAGACCCAACCGAGCGCACCAAGAACCTCCATTCGCTTCCTCCCAGCAATTTCAAGCACTTTTAACTCTCTTTTCAAAGTCCTTTTCACCTTTCCTCAAGGGGACTTGTTCGCCATCGGCCTCTTTGCCAATATTTAGCCTTTGATGGAATTTACCACCCACTTAAGGCTGCATTCCCAAACAGCCCGACTCGCGGAGAGCCTCGCGGAGCAACAGGGTCCGGGCCCGACGGGGTCTCACCCTCTCTCAAAGCCCACTTCCAGGAACCTCGACCCGTCCGCCCAAGCAGGACGCTTCTACAGACTACAATTCGCAACGCAAAAACGCCACGATTCTCAACTGGCACCTTCCAGTTCGCCGCCGCTACTAGGGAAATCCCTGTTGGTTTCTTTTTCCTCCGCTTTTAATGATATGCTTAAACTCAGCGGTAGCCTTGCCTGATCCGAGGTCTCTTGGGTAGTGGCCACACAAGGGAACCAGCCGACACCTTAGCGACGAGCAACATGTTGGCAGGTGGGGGCACCGCCAGGACCAGCCGCAGCCGGAAGCAAACGATAACCCGAACCAACCCCGCCACACGCTGACGATTTAGAGTGCGGCGCCCTCCCTATGCACTCCAGCCGACCACGCGGCTTGCCATGGACGGCCAATTTGCGCCGCATTCAAGGCGAAGCGAGAGGGACGATTAGACGCCAGCCGGACATGCCCCTGACAAGCCCCCCGCGCAAGTTGCGCTCAAAGATTCAATGATTCACTGAGTTCTGCAATTCACATCACGTGATCGCATTTCGGCGCGCTTCTTCATCGTGGGGCAAGAGCCAAGATATCCGCTGTCGAGAGTGGTACTATCCATCATTTCGCTTATCCGGTGCGGGCGGCCGGAAGACCCCCAATCCGTAGAGTCGCCACCATCCAAGACACATAAGGTTCCCCAAACGCAATGTAAATGGCACCCGAGCCCCGAGGGCACGGGAGGAGGGGAACACTTGCCCAATCCACGCCAAGACCCGAAGCGCAGGGACGGCACCGCAAGGAGCCCCGCCGACGCCACCCCTTGGTGCCTCGCAAGGTAACCGAAGTTTAGGGGAGCTATGGCGCGAAAGCAGCCACACCTCCGTGTGTGGCCCCTCGTGGGGACAAGGAAACGGTTCAACGGTTTGCACGGACGCAGTGTCAATGATCCTTCCGCAGTTCACCTACGGAAACCTTGTTACGACTTCTCCTTCCTCTAAATGATAAGGTTCAATGAACTTCTCACCTCGCCACCGCAGCGAACCGCAAGCGCCGAGGCAATCCAACACTTCACCGACCATTCAATCGGTAGGAGCGACGGGCGGTGTACAAAGGGCGTGGACGTAGTCAACGCGAGCTGATGACTCGCTACTAGGAATTCCTCGCTGAAGATCAATAATTGCAATGATCTATCCCCATCACGATGAAATTTCAAAGATTGCCCGAGCCTATCGCCCCGTGGCATGCACTCGCTGAATTCATCGCTGTAGCGCGCGCGCGCCCGTAACATCTAAGGGCATCACAGCACTGTTATTGCCTCAAACTTCCATCCGCTAGACGCCAATAGTCCCTCTAAGAAGCTGGCCGCAAAGGAAGACCTTCGCAGAGCTAGCTAGTTAGCAGGCTGAGGTCTCGCTCGCTATCGGAATTAACCGCATAAATCACTCCACCAACTAAGAACGCCATGCACCACCACCCATAGAATCAAGAAAGAGCTCTCAATCTGGCAATCCTTACTATGTCCGACCTGGTAAGTTTCCCCGTTTGAGTCAAATTAAGCCGCAGTGCTCCACCCCCGGTGGTGCCCTTCCGCACATTCCTTTAAGTTTCAGCCTTATGACCATACTCCCGAACCCAAAAACTTTGATTTCTCATGAGGTGCCAAGCGAGTCATCGGTAACATCCGCCATCCCTAGTCGGCATCGCTTATGGTTGAGACTAGGACGGTATCCGATCGCCTTCGAGCCCCCAACTTTCGCTTTGATTAATGAAAACATCCTTGGCAAATGCTTTCGCAGTAGTTCGCCTTTCATAAATCCAAGAATTTCACCTCTCGACAATGAAATACTTAATGCCCCCAACCGTCCCTATTAATCATTACTCCGTCCCCAAGACCAACGGAAAAGGACCGGGTCCTATCACGCTATTCCATGCTAACATATTCGTGAGCATAGGCCTGCTTTGAGCACTCTAATTTTTTCAAAGTAATAGCCGCTGCGCTCCTGGCCCCAGCCCACCACATTAAGGCCGTGACAACGCCGCCAACTAGAAGGGTGAAATGCCCAAAGGCACCCCCCGAGGGGGCGGACCGCATCCCACCCCGAGATCCAACTACGAAGCTTTTAACCGCAACAACTTAAATATACGCTTATTGAGCTGGAATTACTCGTTAAGGGATTTAGATTGTACTCATTCCACTATTGGAATCCGCCACCCCAGCGTATTGTTAGAGCAGGAGGTGGAACACTAATGGTGGTAGGGCAATAAAACCAATTTTCCAGACTTCCCATATCCATGCACTTATTTATTTGGAGGCCAGAATGGACCTGGGAAACGGTGACAAAAGGAAAGCTAGCATAAGGAAGTCAATAGCGTGGATGTTGAATTGCAAAGGGGAGCAATGGAACACTGGGAGCAAAATCAGGAACAGGGATTGCCAGGACTGATAAAGTGGATCTCTCAAAAAGCAAGGGAAATGCAAACAAGTTTAAAAAAAAAGCTTTTTGGAAAAGTAATTGCACTCAGGAATAACTTGGCAGCAGCAACAAGAATTGTTGACAGAGATAGCAGTAATGATTGGGCAAGAGGACATGTTGAAAGGCTCAAAGATGAGATCTCAAAGCTGGAAAAGGAAAAAATCCTCAACTATTTTGAAAGGAGCAATGTATCATGGCTACTGAATGAAAGGAAGCTTTCACATGCACACTACTTAGCCCTAAAAGGCAAATCAACCAGCCCCCCAATCTTGGGATTAAAAAACCAAAACCTGGAGTTGGTAACCCAGCAAAATGAAATGCAAGATTTGGTTGACAACTACTTTGCTGAGGTTTTCCAGGCCATACCTGTGGATTCAAATAGAAGGGAAGCAATAGACAGGGTACTGGACCAGGTTCCCAATCTGCTTAGTGAAGAAATGAACACAGCCCTGACTGGGCCATTCTCAACAGAAGAGCTTCTAAAGGCTTTGAAAGAACTAAATGAGGAAAAGAGTCCAGGGCTAGATGGCATACCCCCCTCTTTTTTCCTAAAAAACTGGGAATGGATTGGTCGAACATCCTTCGATCTTGGTATGATGACCCATCAAGGCAAATGGGATCAATGAATTTCTAGAAGGGTGTATCTCATTAGTCCCAAAAAGGGAGACCTAAGTGAAGTTGAAAAAAGTGGCCCATATCAATGATGTGCACAATTTATAAGATCATTGCAAAAGCCATCTCTATGAGGCTAAGAGAGATCCTTCCCACCATCATTAGAAGCCCTCAAACTGGATTTGTTAAGGGCAAGTTAATATTTGAGAACCTAGCTACTCTAAAGCTTTTTGCAGAATGGGCCATGGAATCAAATAAGGATCTAGCTATCATCTTGCTAGACTTAAAAAGCCTATGATAGAACCCGACCGGGCATTTCATGGAGAAGGTCATGTTAAAATGGGGTTCTCAATGAATTTTTTCATGATCGATGGCCTCCATTCTATATAGGGGCACTACCGATTGAACCTGCATCAATGGGTGCCCAGAAGGCAAATTCAGTTTGCATTTGGAATCGGGCCGGTAGATCCACTAGCTCCATCTTTTACCCTAATGGCAAAGCTTTGGGCTACTACTTGTCCAGAATGTCGGACCTCAAGGTCTCGATCTACCAGGGGCACAATGAGCACCTCACGGATTTGGCATTACAAGATTTAGAGCTTGAGTCGATTGTGAATTTGCGATGACACAAACCTATTCATTAAAAGGCTCAAAGAAAATCTGAAACGCTCTGGATGGATAGGTGCCTATCAACCTTCGCATAGCATCGAAAGGCAGCAATTAATTGGAGCAAGTCAAATGGCATCTGGGTCTCTAACAAGCAAAGGACAAATTGGGGTCTTTGGGGATTCAAATGGTGGACAATCATGAAACAAAGGAGGTACTTGGGCTTTCAAGGTAGGGCCCGACATCAACAAGTCCAACACCCGAGGAAACTCACATGGTATCACTAATTAAAAACCATCCGCAAAATGGGCCAATAGAGGATTATCACTCCCAGCTAGAGCAACAGTGGTAAACAGCATCATTTTGGGTGCTTTGTGGTACCTTACAAGTGGATGGGTAGTAAAGAAAAAATATTTGGATGAAATAACAAAATGCATCAAGAATATACCTATGGAGAGGCAAAAATGGTCCTTTTGAACCCGGGATTCCAAAGTTGGATGGAGTAATGTTATAATTGCCAAGAGACTTGGGGGCTAGGCCTCATTGACCCACTTAAGGTGCAAAGGCCTTATTGTTCAAAATTTTGTGAGGGGGCTTTCTCACCAGGGCAAAGAACCTTGGAAGCTTCTCTTCGGGCACATGCTCCTCAAAAGCTAGCCCTAATAGAAAAAAAGGAATGGAATGGCACCCGGGACCCTTTGTGGATTTTTTGCCAACCCTCCCACTTAAAGCCAAAGGACTTAAGGGCTTTGCAGTTTGGACTATTCAAATTGTGGGAGCAAATGAAACCAATGTTGCTAAAGGGAACGGATCACCCCCTCGTCGGTTTAAAAAACAAACCAGTACCACAACCCCTTAATTTTATTGACCCACATGCAATTGGGGAGGACAGCTATAAACAAGGGTGGAGATGGCTGCACAAAAGTGGCATTAGACTAGTAGAAGACCTGGACAAAGTCATCATGCCCACAAGAGAAGCAACAATGGAAAAAATTCAGCAAAATTGGGACCATGTCAAAGAAAAAGGATAGTCAATGATGTGGAAATCTTACTTCAAGCTTAAGGATGCCCACCATCGGTCTGACCTTTCAGAACATGATTGTAAAAGAAAAATGGCTCTGGATCCCAACAGGAAATGAAAAGGAGGTATGGTTCAAACCTTCAGACACAGAAAACAGGGGGTATAAATTCACTGCTAATGAAAGAGGCCAAACACCCAAAAAAGTACCAGATATTCAGGAAATTCCTCAGCAAAGCTTAGCTCAAAGCAAAAAAGTAAGAGTGGTTGACCTTAAAGGAAAATATATGGCCCTGGACCCAGAAGTGGAAAAGGACCAGCATGTTAACCTAATGGTTTTCAGAAATTGCAATGCTGCATACCTTGATTGGGATCCCCTGATATGGCATTGGAAATTTGGTAGCACGGGGCAGTTCAACTTCTTCTCCTACACCCCAAAAATTGGCAGAATTATGCAAGCAGTCAAGAAAAATGAGACTTCAAAGCTATTTCAGAAAGCCATATCTCTTGGAGTCAACCAGGACTTAGGAAGAACAAGATTACTAAAGATCATCTGGTCCAATGCATGTCAAGCAAAAGCGAAATACTTAACTTGGCTGATGGCAAACAAGAGTGCAATTCCCAGAATATATGAAAAGGGCCAACCACCAACATTCTATGCTTGCAAATGGTGTGGTGAACTCCAACCAACAAAAACATGTGTTCGGACATGTCAAGAGGGCCCAACAAATATGGAAGAAAGCAATAAAAATATGGCAAAGAAACTTAAATGAGAAACTTCTTGCCAAAGATAGATCACTTGGCACATGGTCCTAACAGGTATGAAAGAGGATGTAATGGCATACAATGGGAATGTAACCACATGGCACTGGGAGGGGACCACGAGGCCCCAGTTCAATGCGACAGCTGGACCACATCAGATTATGGGAACCAGGAATGATCAAGAAATCTGGATTGTGGTTAGAGCTTACACAGTATGGTGCATTTGGAGGTGTTACACGGTTATGCTGCATGAGCAAAGGGACATCCCAATGAACACTCTTTTGGTAGAGTTGTGGACGAATATAGTTACAACCATAGCAGCACAGCATGCCTGGATCCTGGAAAAAAAAATGAATGAAGACAAAAAAGAGGAAGAAGCCAATAAGTGGATAGACATGTGGAGCCCAACCTTTGCTTCAAGAAGGGAGACAGAACCTAAATGGAACTGGACTCCCCAGCATGGCCCCGATCTCAAAAAAAAAGGGGCGGGGGATACAACAAACAAGTGCATCGAAGTCTTATTCCGCTGTAATTATCGGGGAGTAAAGCCCCTCGACCCAAATAATAAAAGAGGGTGGCAAAGCAATGGCCAAAATCAATGCACCCCCGAGCTTGCATAGCTGCCCAATGCTGTAACAAAAACAGAGAATGAATCAAATGGAAAAATTTGAGGGGCTTAAGAAAGGCCAATTGAAGGATCCACAGGGTCCATTCGCCATCTGTTGCTCCCCCAAACCGATCTCCGGCCCCCGAGGGGTTTGAAGCCAGGGATCTTCAGCTTGCCGGAATAAGCAGGGGAGCTCCAAAGCCAGGGGGGATTCACGAGGAGGAAAAAAAAAAATCCTCGATAAGGGGGTTTATATGCTCAATCAAGAAATCCGTCTTGACCATGATGTGGGACACCACGTGTCATAAGTTCATTTGCATGCTCCCTATGCATGACGGGAATTGCATTTCCAAGTACAGTACAGCCTCAGAGATTAACAGATGAAGTACCATTAAGAGATCTTAAGATGTTAATTAAGGAAGTTCTCTTTGGCTAGAGTGGCCTGTTAGAAGCCTAAGAATGTAGCAATCGAAGGGTCAAGCCCGGACCATGGCAAAAAAGTGGATTAGTGCTCTCCCATTTTTATGCTTTTTTGGCCGGCAATAATAGGCACATAGGCTCAAGGCCTCGTTTTCATCATAGAGAAAGCTGGCTGCCAAGTTGGTTACCTTCATCCCTCCCCTTTCCTCCAAGTCGGGGTTTCAAATCAAAAAAAAAAAAAAATTACCTTGGGCCACGTCTCCTCCAGGGACATTTTCTTAGCTGGCCCTCTAGTTGTTATATGTAAGGGCACTTTTTGTTTGTTAGCCCCCTTAGTCTAGTGGAGGTGCATCTCCCAGACCCCCCAAGGTGGTGGTTCGATCCCATTTTGGGGACCATTGTACTTTTTGCCAAGTAGGGGTGGCGGAATGGGTATTCCCACCCTCTAGTGTGCCTTTTCTCTCCTCGATCTCTCCCTCTCTCTCCCTTACCTTAGCCTTCCTTCTCGCTTGGTCTCTCCCTTCTTTCTCTCTCTCCCCCTCTCGAAAAAAAAAAAAAAAAAAAAAAAATAATTTGTCTTGAGTTTCTCCATGCACTCTGGTTAAAAAAACCAACTGTCAGAATGCTTGAGCTTGAGTCCCTTAGCTTGCTTACCCCTCCCTCTTTAAGGGAGGTAGGGGCTGCATGGCTATACCTAGGTATTGGCTTGGTGACGTGGCTCTCAAAGGGGGATGGTCCCACCCCCTTTGACCCCATTTCTTTAACTTTTGGGACCATTAGGGTCCCATGTGGTTAGAGTATGATTATCTACCACCCATATAGCAGCCTGATCCCATAGGTTGTTTTTGGATCCACTTTGAGGTGTGGGATTGAGCCGCCATGTGTATACCCCTCATAACCCTCCCGGTGAGTTGGTTCCCCCATCCCTCCTCCCTTGGTTGCCATGTTGTGCTTGTTTTAAAGCGTGGATGCTTGGCATTTGACGTTCTCCCATTCTTCGTGCATGTTTCTTAGTGTGTCTAGTAGGCTTATTCAGTCTCAGTGTGTTGCGTGGATGCCTCATGTATCTGACGTTCTTCCCTGGATCTGCATGAAGTCTTCGTCTGGTTTCTTAGTATGGAGTTAGTATATGCCTGGTGATTGCTTCAAGTCTACACCCCGTCTGTCTCAGGCTTTATGCTATACTTTATTGGGTTCTTTATGACTCCACATACCACATCGAACCCTAATTCCCCGTCACCCGTCACCACCATGGTAGGCCACTATCCTACCATCGAAAGTTGATAGGGCAGAAATTTGAATGAAATATCGCCGGCGCTAAGGCCGTGCGATTCGACTAGTTATCATGAGTCACCGCGTGAGCAGGCAAGCCTGCATCGGCCTTTTATCTGATAAATGCATCCCTTCCATGGGTCGGGACTTGGTGCACGTATTAGCTCTAGAATTACTACGGTTATCCGAGTAGTAAGATACCATCAAATAAACTATAACTGATTTAATGAGCCATTCGCAGTTTCACAGTACAAGGTAGCTTATACTTACACATGCATGGCTTAATCTTTGAGACAAGCATATGACTACCGGGCAGATCAACCGTAGCTTCCATAAAGGACAGCCATCCACCCACACCTGGGTGGAGGGGCACAACGAGGGGGAACGACAAGATCGACCGACCGCTCCCAAAGGGGCCGAAAGCGGCAAGACGATGGAGGCATGGTCGCCTGCACCAACACTTGAAGTGGGAGGTCGGCCGCCGCCAACAAAGAAAGAAAGACAGAGGAGAGAAGGACATGCACCGCACCAACCGAAAGTCCAAGAATGGAACCGAACCGCCACCACCAAACGACGCCGGAGGCCGGAACACACATGATGAGGACTAGGTCGAGCCAACATTGAACGCCTCGAACTTGTTGTGTGCATCCGAACTCCAAAGATGGTAGGTGGAAGAGGTTCCGCCGCCCCCCCGGCACAAAGAGGGTAAAAGCACATCTCCAACCATCCAAGGCCTATGCATTGGCGGGCGAGAGCAGGGGCCACCAACCACAACGAGCCCGGAATCCGTAACGAGGCCACAACCGCCATGAACGAAGCCAAACGGGACCCAATGGGGCAACGGAAACAAGAGCAAGGCACCACCACAAAGACAACCCAACCGACGGGTCCGAGGAGGGAGGGCAACGATGGAGCCAAGCCCAAAACCAACATCACATTCCCAACAAAGCCTTGGCAACCTTCCACCAACCCGCTTCCGGGAGGCGTGGCCTGAACCGAGGGGCCTAATTTCCAACATTGAGGAACCAACATGCCAAAGCCAACCAAAGGCGCATCGGAAACAACGGGAGGGCACCAAGCCGGTGTGGCACACAAACCCGAGGAACCGAATCCTTTGAACACGGGCGAAAGCACGACGCGAAGTCGTGGACCCGCATTGTAGCACGCAAACAACAAGGTGAAATGCACTTCCCAACTTCCAACTCAATCTGAACACGCACAAATCCCATTAAGCCAAGGCGGGTCCGGAATAACGGGCCCGACACGATTAGCCAAAACGACCAAGGGCAAGCAACCCATTCCAGCTCCAGCCCGCCTTTACATGCTTGGGAAGGAAAGCCACCAACCGGCTAGACCAACCCAACAAGCAACCGCCCCGAAGTAGCCGCCGAAGTCGAAAGCAAGAGTGTTGGCCATGTTCACGGCTAAAAGTCTTGGTCGACGCCAAGGCCCCGCCGAGCCAAAACGAATGCCAAGGACCAACACCACCCGACAAGGACCACCCACCTTGCCCAAAACCGTTTTCAGAAGTTCACCATGTCTCCTCCTCGACTCGCGGAATCCACTCCATGGCCAAGACAAGGGGAAGCCGAGCAACCCGGGTTGGGAAGCAAAACCACCAATTAGTGCAAATCGCGGATCACCGAGCCCGCCATCGGTAACCAGCCGCACCAGCCCCCTCGCCTAAGATCATCGCCGGGCGATGGCGATCCCACCAAAAGCCTTGAACCAACCGAAATTTAAGCTACCAGCCATTTAGTTCAAACCAACAACCAGCCCAACTAGCCAAGGCTAAGCCGCCGATGCCGCCGCACCAGCTATCCGCCTGGGCTAACCGACAAGCCACCAGCCAAACGCTCTCACACGACGCGGCACATCACCAACCAACCAACAATGCGAGCCAACGTACTCGAGCCAACCAACCGCGTCGGGCGAAGGAGCCAACCAGCCGGCACAACCTGCGAGGAGGAACTTGAGTCACCACCGAGATGACCAAGCCAAGAAACCGAGGTGACCAAACCGGTGGAGCCAGCCAAAACGACCAACGGAACCAACCGGTCGGGTGGGGAGCCGACTAACCCGAGGGACCGAGGGAAGTAACCGACCAGTCATGACCAACCCAAGTTGGGATCTTAAGTGGGTTTTCTACTAAGTGCCCAGCCGAAACCAACCGGAGGTGACCAAAACCGAGGTGCCTTCATTGGGAACCAACCGACTAGCCGACCAACCAGACCGACCAACGGGACCAACCGGTCGGGTGGGTAGCCGACTAACCGGACGGACCGAGGGAAGTAACCAACCTGTCATGACCAACCCAAGTTGGGATCTTAAGTGGGTTTTCTACTAAGTGCCCAGCCAAAACCAACCGGAGGTGACCAAAACCGAGGTGCCTTCACTGGGAACAAACCGACTAGCCGACCAACCAGACCGACCAACGGAACCAACCGGTCGGGTGGGGAGCCGACTAACCGGAGGGACCGAGGGAAGTAACCGACCAGTCATGACCAACCCAAGTTGGGATCTTAAGTGGGTTTTCTACTAAGTGCCCAGCCGAAACCAACCGGAGGTGACCAAAACCGAGGTGCCTTCACAGGAACCAACCGACTAGCCGACCAACCAGACCGACCAACGGAACCAACCGGTCGGTTTGGGAGCCGACTAACCGGAGGGACCGAGGGAAGTAACCGACCAGCCATGACCAACCCAAGTTGGGATCTTAAGTGGGTTTTCTACTAAGTGCCCAGCCGAAACCAACCTGAGGTGACCAAAACCGAGGTGCCTTCACAGGGAACCAACCGACTAGCCGACCAACCAAACCACCAACGGAACCAACCGGCCGGGTTAGGGAGCCGACTAACCGACCGACCGAGGAAAAGGAACCGACCAGCCATGACCAACCCAAGTTGGGATCTTAAGTGGGTTTTCTACTAAGTGCCCAAACAAACCAACCGGAGGTGACCAAAACGAGGAGCCTTCACAGGGGAACAAACCGACTAGCCGACCAACCAAACCGACCAACGGAACCAACCAACCGGGCAGCAAGGATCCAAGAGCTGAAAGGGGGCGATTGGCTTGTGCGCGCTTTGGAGTAGCCAAACGATCCGTAGTACTAAGGTGCACAAAGGCTAGAGCAACCCCGCGGGTAGCCAAAACCGAAAGTGAGCAAACCGCGCCCAAGTCGACCGTTGTACTAAGTCGCCCAAGACCAAGTGCAAACTGCCCCTTCCACTATCCCCCGTGGTTTGTGAATGCCCCCCACACTTTTATGTCAAAAATAGGGGCCCCCGCCCATAAAGGAGGCTCCTGAGCCGCTGAACGACGGCATGGATAGGAAGGGGGCGCCAAGGAAAGCTTATAGGTGGCAGCCTCCCGCCAATCGGAGCATTCCACGCGGCGCCAAATAGGCCAGGGCTTCTTTGTCAGCACCCCCGTTATCAGCCAGCCGCGCCGCCGCCAAGGCGGGCGCGGACCCTCCCCCCGCACGCACGCCGGCCCGGGGCGACGGGACTGCCGCCTCGATGCGGCGCCAAGTCGTCGTGGGGACGTGGCAGGCCGTCCCGACACGTCACGCAGGGCCTCTGCTGACGCGTCAGGTCCCCCGTTATCAGCCATAGCCCCCGGTATCAGCCATGGCGGGCGCGACGGGCCTAGAGCCGCCCCGCCCATCCCGCTGGGCAAACGCTGGACCGGGCGAGGGCAAGCGCATTGCTGACGTGGAAACCATCTCGCACGCCATCCAAGACCCGCGATGACGGTCAGGCCCCCGCTATCAGCCAAAACCCCGCGATCAGCCGAGGCATGCGCCGACGGGCCTAGAGCCGCCCCGGGCGGCCCGACGCGGGCAAGTGCGAACCCGAAGCGGGCAGGGCGCATTGCTGACGTGGAAACCATCTCGGCACGCCGTCCAAGGTGCGTGCTGACGTGTCAGGCCCCCGTTATCAGCCAAGTACCCCCGTTATCAGCCGAGGCGTGCGCGACGGGTTTAGAGTCGCCGCCGGCGGTCCGGGCGCGGGCAAGGGCGCATTGCTGACGTGGAAACCATCTCGGCACGCCATCCAAGGCCCGTGCTGACGTGTCAGTCCCCCGTTATCAGCCAAGTACCCCCGTTATCAGCCGAGGCGCGCGCTGACGGGTTTTAGAGCCGCCTGGCGGTCCGGGCGGGGCAAGGGCGCATTGCTGACGGAAAACCATCTCGCACGCTGTCCAAGGCCCGCTGACGTGTCAGTCCCCCGTTATCAGCCAAGTACCCCCGCTATCAGCCGAGGCGCGGCGCTGACGCCGTTTATATACGCCTGGCGGTCCGGGCGCGGGCAAGGGCGCATTGCTGACGTGGAAACCAGCTTGGCACGCCGTCCAAGTCCCGTGATGACGTGTCAGTCCCCCGTTATCAGCCAAGTACCCCGTTATCAGCCGAAGCGGCGCTGACGGGTTTAGAGTCCGCCCGGGCGTCCGGGCGCTGGCAAGGGCGCATTGCTGACGTGGAAACCATGTCGGCACGCTGTCCAAGACCCGCGGCTGATGTGTCGGCACCCATTATCATCCGTGGGTACGGAGGAGGCCGCCAACTTAGGCTTTAGGGCGGCAATGTTGGCTCCGGGCGGTCATATGTCGCGAAAAAGCGAGCCGGGCGAAAAATGCGGGAGCCTAGACAAAAACCAGACGAGCAATGTCCTCCAAGGTCAGAAGTCATCCGGAAGGTCGCCTTTATCAGCCTCAAAGACGAAGAGGCAAAGAAAGACCGCCGCATCCACCATGTGTGCGCCCGCGCGGCAGCTTGCTTGGTCGGGCGGGTCCGGTCCGCTGAATTGCGTGTTGCCGACACGCCAACCATCTCCCCTTGTCGTAAAAGGTCACCGCTGATGTGGCAGGTCACCTGCTATCGGGCCGTGGCACGATGAGACCGCCAAGTCGGGCTTGAGGCGCCAACGATGGCTCTCTAAGGTCATGAGCCACAAACACGGATTCGCTACGGCATATGCGGGGATATGACATGGAAACCATATCGAATGCCATCCGTAACCCGTAGTGACGGGAAGGCCGCCTCGCTATCAGCCAGTGCGCAAGAAGAGGCATTAAAGGCCGCCAGATTCACCAAGTAGTGCCGCCCATGCGCCCCCGCCGAGGTCGGCGCGGGTCCGGGCGCTGCGGAAATGGCTGTCGTCGACGGGTAACCATCTCTCCTTGTTGTAAAGGTCCGCGGCGGGCGGCAGGCCAGCCTTTATCAGCCGCGGGCGCAAGAGGTGGCCGCCAACTCGGGCTTGAGGCGGCAACCGCGGGTTCCCGGCGTCGTCCACCGCAAACGATATCCGGGCGGGGCAAATGCGGGATATGGCATGGAAGCCATATCCTAATGTCCTCCAAGACGTGTGGTGATGTGGCAGGCCTCCCGATCGATTAGCCACAATGCGAAGGTGCGGTAAAGGGCCGTCGATCTACCAAGTGTGGCTCAGGCGGTCCCGCTTTGGCCGATGCGGGTTCGGGCTGCGGAAGGGGCGGTTATGGGCGTGGTAACCATCTTCCCATGTCTTGGAAGACTCATGCTGATGTGTCGTCACCCGAATCAGGCGCGGGCGCAAAGAGGAGGCCGCCAACTTCGGGCTTGAGGCGGCAACGGAGGCTACGGGCGGTCATGCACCGTAGACGCGGATCTTGCGCTGGCAAATGTGGGATATGACAAGGAAAACCATATCCGAATTGTTAGCCCTCGGTGGTTGCGGCATACCACTGCAGTCTATACTTGTCGCATGAGGGCTTTGGCCCCACGGCCCGCGGTGTCCAAGAAGAGGGATCTACAAACACGGTGGTCAAAGCTCCTCCAAGAAGCAGAAGACCCAAAGGTAGGACCCACGGGCGGGCCACTACTTGTCTGTTAGCACGGCCGCGACCTTCAATTCCCCGCTTGATGCCCAAGTAGTGGAGCACCTAAGTTGTCATGATGAGGATCAGATTCAGTTCGTAGGCCACTCGCGGTTCCTATATATTGTAGCATTTTTGCTCCTTCAAAAGGAGGGTTGAGTGTTCTTTTGTGTCACTACAGAGCGCATCTTTGCCGGTCGCTTTGTTGCGCTCTTTTGAGCCTTCATTGTACACTTGTTTTGATCAATGGATTGCCGTGTTCTCCACAAGTGTCTTGTGTGTTTCATTGTGTATTGCAATTGCTGTTTTATCTGAGTTTTTCTTGTTCTTTCCTCTGTTAGCAAAAATCCCGCGTGACAAGAGTGTCTCAGGATTTGCCCCGCCGGACTTCCGGATCTCCGCGAGATGCCCTCGGCGATCCGAGCCGGACCCCAAACACTGGCGCCTGTTGCCGGGCTCACTTCTGAAAGCTGTATTGATACCATGTTCAATCCCTTCTTTACTCCCGACGATATTCAACACCAGATGGAGTCAAGACGCCGTCGCCATGAACTGCGCGACGCCTCCCGCGGAATATGTCCACCTACACTCGGATTCGATTGTCTCTTCTCGGTAATGCGAGCGCAATCTGTTCCACCACCACCACGACAACTTTCCAGAACCCGACCTCCCTGTGGAAGGTAAGCCATTGTTCCGATTCCTCGTTCGCCCATATCATGCGCGCCGCAACCACGACCCTTTGAATTTACTCCACCGGAATCCCCAACTCAAGATCATTGAGAACCACCGCAATTTTCTCGGAACATCTGCCAAAATGTTTTCTCTATTGGTAATCTTTCTTTAGGAACTTGATTGCCCACCGCTTCCACCTTTGTCAATTCCTCTACGATCGTTCCCTTAAGCTGTTCCCCCTGCATTTGTTCATGCACATCACAACCTTTGTTCCCACTACAAGCGCTTCCGATACCTCTTTTTACTAATCTCACACAACCTATGCGGTTTGGTACCTATGCAGCAACCAACACCTCTTGTCTTTTCTTTTCCACAAATGCAAACACCCATTCATGTGGACTCCTACACATGCTTTAAAACTCCCATATCCACTCTTTGGAAATGATAAAGGTAAACACATAGACCCGAGTGCTCAGGCTCACATGGATGAATTTGAGTCACTTGCAGATCTCAATGGTCACTCGATCCAAAACTAAAATTCCACATCTTTTCGGCGACCCTGCGTGGAGCACCCGCGAATGGCTGATGGCAAACAAAAGCCACTTTGGAAACAAGATTGGATACACATGAAGACCTCTTTTTCTTTCCCATTCACGGCACCCTTGCGGATGATCAACAATTTGCTGAGCGACCTCAACACACTCAAAAGCGAGAACCGGAGAATCGCCGAGAGACTTTTGAGACCATTGCGGATCTTAGTCAACAAGTTGAAGGAATTTCCAACCCAAAGCCAAATTCTCGTGTGGTTTCTTCAAGCTTACCCTCTCACATCGATTTATGACTGGTATTTAGCCCCAAGACATTACAAAGCCATTGAATTAGTCAATCCTCTGTTCATGTTTCCTCACGCGGTGATCAAGCCACGATACTCCCATTTCCCTCGGCTACACCCACGCGCACCTCGACTGCCTCCACGGCAGTTCCCCCAAGAAATAACATTTGGTGTACTATTTGCCAGTACTCAGGACATCTGGCGAATGAGTGTAACTCTGTGGATAGCATGATCCATTGCAAACGCTGCAACATGCAGAACCACACCACTGAAGAATGTACAAATCCACGACCAAATCCGTATCGACAACGTCTTGTTCACCAAGTCGCGAGAAAGGTACCCACGCAAACTCAACCCACGGACACGAGCACACCCGACAACAACAACAACCCCCAAAGAACAACGGCAACCACAGCGTGGACCTCCTCGTTCCACTTTTGCATCCAAGCAAGTCCCAATGTTTCAGCGTGACCAATGGGGTCATCGATGCAATTGTCCTCAACTTCCTCAAGTTCAAATACAAATTCCTGGCACCAATCAAACCACGACAGTGCGTCTTACACCTTTTCAAGTATGGGAAGCCACGGGAAGGCAAGGCCCACGCCCAGTGCTCAAACGGCCACCACGGCCACCACAACAACAACCACGCCAACAGCAAACAACTCAAAAACAATTGGATGATCAACTCCAAGAAGAAATTTACCATGCAATCAACACCAGCCTTGAATCCTCCAACTGGATTGAGGTTCTCCCTCATTCCCCACGCCATAAGCACCCCGTGCACCAAGTTTTTTTGTACCGATTCTTGTACCAGGTGAGCCATCAACCAAATCTGTTCATTTTGCACCCAATGCGGATCAACTACTTCCTCATGTTCAACCTAAACTTCGCAAAAGTCTGCTTCAACTCATCGAGCGTCAGGAAGGTAAGGCACTCAAGTCTGTCAATGCTACCACCACGATCGAGAACCCGCGACCACGAATGCCACGACATCTGCAACACCACCACTCAACATTGCTGCTGAAGTCGACCTCCTCAACAAGGTAGCGACATCTATTTGCTGAGCAACAACAACCCACGGATCCACCACAACTACGCAATCCTCCTGAACTTCAACAAGAACTTGCTAAAATCAAAATTCCTCTCTCGCCTTCGACTATCCTACAACTATGTCCAGCACTCACGAGCACATTTTACAAAACCTCGGGATTACAATTAATGCGATGGCCACATCAACACCCACGGTGCATGCACCGTGGGCCAAAAACTGTTCACCATGTTCAGATCGATGGTGGCGGGCCAGCGATCAATCTTATTACGGATAATCTCGGGGCGACAATTGGGCATAAAGGGCTCCATACTGCCCCCTTATGACATCAAGCTTCATGAATGGCCATATCACTTGCTGACCACAAGGAGTTACACAACCAATACCAGTCAATATTGGGAGATCTACAATTTACCATGGAATTCGATTGTTTGGAGAGCGAGGAGAAGATCCGGAGATTATGAAATGTTAGTAGGGCGACCCTTTTTGAGACAAGCTAAAAGCATTCACCACTTTGGGCCCGCAGATCAACTTGTTATCACGGATGGCAAGCTCAACGCCCGATGGATCGACCACGGGCGGATCATTTCTACGTAGATCCGGCCGATCGGGCGGTGACTCACGAACAAGTTTGCAACACCTATCGATTTACAAGCCAAGGGTTTGCCACTCACGGCTTACCCGAATACAATCAACCATGGGAAGACATGGATATTGATAAAGGCATAGCAACTTGCTGGTTGACCCCTATTTGACACCTTGTAACAACGTCACATTGGTTCCACATGAGGAGGCGGTACCCCGGCTCCTCCTCACGTTCAAGAAGACACCACACCAACTCCCTAGTGGCACGCGCCACTATTTTTTCAAAATTGGTCAACATGAACATCCTGTCCTACTGCGTGAGCCAGCCCACACTGTTGGGATGATCAAGTCATTCCACACATTCAAACTCTGCCGGTAGACATAATTGATATTGGAACAAATCAACCAATCCGATTGGCCGCGACCTCCTCACGCCCGGCATTCAGGGGAGCAAGCCATTGTGCTATTCAAGCGTTTCAAGCACATCTTTGCTTGGAGCTACAAAGACCTCAGGGTATCAAGAAAGAATTGGGACAACTCTCGATTCCCACCAAGCCAGGATGCTAGACCCATCTAGCAGCGGCGATCTGCAAGCTTAACCCAAACTACCAGTGAAAGGTTAAAGCCGACTCAACAATCTTCAAACAAGCCCACGAAGGACTTGGCGGTGGTCATTTCAAATGAGACAACCACGACGGAAACTCCTCCTTCTTTGGGTATTATTGCACGCTTTTCAAAGATGCTCACAAATACACCGCCGCGTGTGATGTTTTTATCGAGGCTTAGTAGACCCGCGGCCCGTGGCGGCGCTTCCGCTCACCAATAGCCACGCCTCTCCCTTTGCCAAATGGGGTATGGATTTTGTTGGTCCCATGGACCCACCTGCAATCAACACTAGGGGCAGCTACATTCTAGTCTTCACGGACTATGCAACCAAATGGGCTGAAGCGTGTGCTCTACGACAACCGCGGCTGCTAGTGCGGCTAAGGTTCTCTACAAAAGAACATCATCAGCGATTTGGATGTCCCTTAGAATTAGTTAGTGATCGTGGAGTTCATTTCATCAATCACACTATTGCTGAACTCACTAACTATCTCGCACATTCATCACGAGAAAAAGCACGCCTTACTATCCCCGTGGTAATGGCTGAAAGCACAAACAAGGTGCTTATCCACATTACTCCGAGAAGATTTGTGATCCTACAAGAAAAAGATTGGCAAGATAAGTTACCTCTGAGTTTTATGGGCTTACAATACAACATACAAAGTAGCAACCGGTCAAACACCTTTTTCGACTTGTGTATGGCCAAGAGGCTCTTATGCCTTTTGAGTTCATTTTACCCTCACTCAAATTTCTTTAGCTAGCAAATGAACATAATCCATCAGCAGCTTTGCAAGAACGAGTTTATCAAGCTGGAACAAGCCTGGATGAACTTCGAAGAGATGCTTTTCTTAGACTTCAACAAGGCAAACAACTACAAAAACAATGGCATGACAAACACATCAAAAACAAAACTTTTCAAATTGGCGACTTAGTTCTTCTTTCTGACATTTCGAGATATCAACAACATCACTTTCAAACTCAAGCTCAGATGGCTGGGACCATACAAAATTTCGAGATACCACATCCCAGGTTTTCCAATTACAAGAATTGAATGGCACTCCATTTCCTACATTAGTCAATGGATTTCGACTCAAGAAATTTCAAACCCCTATTTGCGACATCCTTAGCTCAAGAACAAAATTTACAACAAGATACCACTTGTACAAATTTATGAGAAACACTTTTCTATTATGTACAAAATTGCCGAAGGCTACAATTATGTGGGATTTTTCACGAAAAGTCCTAAACTAAACAAAAAATTGGGAAAACCCTATCATCTTTGCTACTAAGCCCCCTTTACTGCGGGGGCACTCCACTTTCGGAGGATCACGGAAGCCCCAGTGCTCGACCACTCGGTGAGCGATCACCTCGAGGCGTCGAGTTTATCTCCGGGTTGGCGGCGGTGCCTCCAACCAAGGATCCATAGGGATCGGCGATTCCCTCGAGCGCCACGGTCGGCGTCGTCCATCTTGCATGTAATCCGGTCGCGGAAGCTCACCCGGGACCCATTTGTTATCGAGTTCTCCATCTTCCGCGAATTTTGGTTCTTCTCGTGAACCCAACTTCAATTTATAGGCGAATACCAACCCTAGCGGTTTGTTCACGACGGGTCACCTCCACAGATATTCGTAATCATTCCCCGATATTTTTGTACACCAAACTTTTTAGACTCCTCTTTTTTAATATTGACAAGCTGCCGGTGATTAATACCGTCCGCCATTAAAGTTTTATTCTCCCGCCCGGGAACTCTCCGCATCTTGGTGCGAAATTTTGTCTCTTGAGATTCTCAATCGTCCGATCTCTTCGACCGTGTCTCCCGACTCAAAAAAAAAAAAAAAAAAAAAAAAAAAAAAAAAAAAAACCCTTCCCAGCGTCACTTCCACTCCTCACTTTTCACTCATACTCCCTCCGTCCTTCGACTTAGTTACTCGTGACCTCGACCTTCAAGATGGCTTCTACCTCCAAGAACTCAACACTCAACGCGACTGCACCAATGGATCCAGCGCAATTCGAAAATATCAAGTTCGTTTCTTCATCTGCACCAGCTCCCACATCTGGCATCACCTATAACCTCCTGGTGAGTTCGGATTGTTTCATTTTTTCACCAGCGGGGAACTCCGGCTCCCAACAAGAACAAATTACAGCAATTTGTGGCTAACCTGGTGAAGGCAGAAGATGGATATGCCTCCCAAGTCGATGGAAACCCTATACTCCTAAACCCTCAAACCATAGCCTCTGCCTTTTCTCTACCCAATCCGCCCAATGCCTTGTCTTACCTTGACATTGGTAAATATGATATTTCCAAATTACGCTCTATTCCTTATAATCTTGCACAAACCAAATTTGTCCACCTTTCCAAAGCAACATGATGCCTTTACCAAGTTTCTTTGGAGGAAATTTTTGGAGTTACTCCATGAAGAATACCTCTATTAGCGATGTTTTCTACCATCGTACTATATCCTCACCAACACCAGCTGAAACAATCAATTGGACTCAACTCTGTATCGGAGATTTCAGCGGGAACTTGCGGACTTCGAGAAAAAATCCTAACTCTTCCTCGGACCGCCCCATGGGAGCCCACTTCGGGCTTTCATTAATCATCGGACCCCATGCGCCATCATGCCCCTTCTCCACCAAGCCAACATCGACCTTATTGATGCTTTGAAGGTCTTCAACCAAACTCTCCTCCTTCTCCGGCACCATCAATCTCGTCCGACCAACTCGGTGACAGAAATATTTCACAACCACCCGTCTCCACCTCACATAAATTCCAATTCTCTAAAACCTATTCCTTACGTTGATAACCAACCACGGAACAACCACCACGGTTAACCTTGTGCAACAATTCCACTTTCGGACTCAGCGGCACCGGCAAAAACAAACAACGGCGGCACAACAAAACTCCCATTGATCTCACGGTACTCACAAGGACACTCCACGGCCAATGACCAGGATCTATAAACAAAGGGTGTGGATCAAAGCCATCCCATCCACCTCCTCACACGGTGGATACCTCTGATGAAGGCGTCCTCGGTTTGCCTTGATGCCCTCGTGATCATCACGAACTTCATAGCAGCCACCCGGGGGCCGCGACCGCGAGTCCGTGGACCAACTCCAAGCGAAGTCATCACAACGAAAGCCCGATTTGGGTGGCTGTGAGGCCCCGGAGAAGAAGCCTTGCACAATCAATTCATGATCCATCGAGAAACCCTTCATCAATCCCAACAAATTGTCAAGGAACTCAAGGAGTCCCTCAAACAAAAGCGACACCAAGTACACTGATCTTGAGACCGCTACAACAATCTGGTGGATCACGAATAATGCTACTCGGCCCGAGAACGGCACGCCGTGCGACCAACTTGATACTTGAGTCCAAGGTCCGCGACTTTCGAAACCACCTTGCGAGAATAAGGATGCTCACATCGCATCTCTCCAAGGCAAGTTAGACCAGCTCCACGGCAACACACGCTACTGCGGATGCTCTTGAAATAGGCGCACTCAAAGCAGGACTTGCAAGCCACTCGGACTTCAAGCTCCTCGATTCCCAACTTCTCCAGGCAAGTCCGACACCTCACCGCGCAAAGTCCGCGGGCTGCCCAGACCCAGGTCTCTCCAGAGCAACAAGATATCATTGCGGTTTACAAGATCGGCTTTCAGATAGGCTGGCGGGGCCGGCGGATGATCGCGAAAGAAAAGCGGGAACAAACCTATCGACTTGCTACGCTATTCCCTGAACTATCCAGAAACCCGACCGGTTACCATGACTATGTGCAAGCAAGGAAAAACACTTTTCTTTTATTACGGCTGAGAAACAAGGGTGATACCACAAGTCCCACGGCTGTAGCTGATGTCGAGCGACAATGGCCCTTCATATGCGTCCATGAGCGAGGCACACTTTGTGCTCGTCAATTTTGATATCCTACGGGTTGCGGATCTCGACCATTTAAACTCTCGGCACCATAGCCCCCGGCTTATGTCATGCCGCGACTTCTACGGCACATGTTACTCGGGCTCATCACGGATAAGCGCGAGAACTTTAAAGGAGATACAAAATGGCCGGGTTCTTTTGACCAAGAAGAACAAGTACCTCCAAGACACAAAATTTACGCAAGCTGTTACCTCGAGGATACATGCCTCTTCTGAGAAAGAAGTGGAGCTATGGCTAGCTGAACTTGGCGCGCTCCTTGGACACTATACAACTCTGAACAAGAACTTGACCTTGCCGGTTGTTCTTACAACATTATGCTTCCTTACCGCGATCACACCGCGGGCTGAAGCGAGCGTCCTCCACGATGAGTGGGACCACAGCCTGTGGCGGCACATGTACATTCCGGTGCATGGGAGGCGATTACCAAGCTGACTACGAGAAGATATTGTTGAATTCCAAGAGCAGTCACGGGATGACCGGCACCAACCCCCAAACAACCGAGTACACTAGCAAGCTTTGGATGCCCACCTCGATCAAGGTCAATTCCCGGCATGGAGACAAAATTACGGACTCTTTGAAGTCAAAGAACATGCAGTTGGACACCCACGGCAATTCTGCGGCGAGACAAGCGTTGGGACCGCGCTTCATCATGAGGCGCCAAATGGCGTGAGGATGAAACTTTGGACAACACCAACAAGCTGGATATACATGCCCAATGCGTGTTAGGTGGAAGGCTGCGAATGCAATTTACGGTCTTGTAACCTTCCTTGCCAAGGCCAAAACTTCCAGCTGATCCATCACGTATTTGGCAAAGCGAGTGCGTGCGGCACTCATGACCATACTCGAGTATCGAGGCATGAAGTGCGGATCCATTTTGCAACCCCAATGCAAATGCTGGAAAGTTCGGGTTGGACCTTGTCTTATACATGGAGATCACAAATCTTCCATCGAGATCCGCATACTTGTTGGAGAACATGATTTCTGAAGGCTTTCTCATAGGAGCGGCCCGAATGTTTGGCATCAGGGACTCAAGCAAATCTGGAAAGAGGCGAACAACACTTTCGGTGAATACGATGGTGAGCCTCCCTCATCTCTATGTTCAAGATCCCAAAAGAGGAGCGAGGATTCCCACCCGGAATTCATGCCCCCTTTTCTAGCCAATAAGTGTAGTTTGGTAGGGGAGTGTTAATACGTGCTGGCAGAGACCTGCAGTCTATACTTGCCTGCATGAGGCCGAGGCCCAGCCCCGCAGTGTCCAAGAAGAGGGATCTACAAGGCGCCACGGCGGGTCAAAGCTCCTCCAAGCCCGAGAAGACCCAAGGTAGGACCCACAGCGGGCCACTACTTGTCTGTTATACGGCCTTGCAGGGACGGCTCAGTTCTGTTAGAGTGCCCAAGTAGTGGAGCCGCAGCGTTGTCATGATGAGGATCAGATTCAGGGCCCGTAGAGCCACTTTCAGGTGTTCCTATATATTGTAGCATTTTTGCTCCTTCAAAGGAGGGTTGAGTGTTCTTTTGTGTCACTCTGACAGCCGGACATGCTTGGTGTGCTGTTGTTGTCGCTCTTTTGAGCCTTCATTGTACACTTGTTTTGATCAATGGATTCTTGGGTGTTCTCCACAAGTGTCTTGTGTGTTTCATTGTGTATTGCCATTCTTTGTTTTATCGAGTTTTTCTTGTTCTTTCTCTGTTAGCAAAAATCAGCGTGACAAAGAGTGTCTCGGGATTTGCCACTGCTTGGGACTTCCGCCGGATCTCACGGAGATCTGTCCCTCGAGCGATCGAGCCCGGACCCCGAGCGGGAATGTCTCCAAGATCCGTAGTGATGTGGCGGGCCGCCCGTCCATCAACCGTAGCGTGAAAAACGGCTTTGTAAAGGCGCCCGCATCTACCAAGTGCAGCTCAGATGCGCGGCCTTAGCGTGGCCCGATCTTGGGTGGGGCCGCGTGAAAGAAGCGTGTCGCCCGGCGTTGTAACCATCTCCCCATGTCATCCAACACCCGTGCTAATGTGGTAGGCGTCCGTTCTCGGACTTGCGCGGGGAGAGGCCGTCAACTTCGGGCTTGGGGCGACAAAAGGTGGCTCCGGCGGTCATAAGCGCCATGAGCGAGGACCAGGTGGGGGCAAATGCGAGGGAGACCACATGGAAACCGGGTGCGACCGCGTGACCAAAGACTGTGCAAACATGTCAGGCCACCCGTCATTGGCGAGTGCAGGGGGAGGGCCCGGCGGGATTGGTCGCGCAAAAGCTGTGACTCTGGGCCCAAGGAGGACAATCCAAAGCGACCAGCCAAAGAGAATGCAACGGGGATGCCACCAACTTGGCGGGGGAGCCAACTAACGAGATGGAAGCCGCCAAGTCGGTGGGGAGCTAATAACAGCGGCGATCCCGGGGACACCACCGGAGTCGGTGGCGAGGCAACCACCACCAAGTCGGTGTGGAGGCAGCGATGGCGGCCAAACCAAACACGACCAAGTTGGGTGGGGCGATCCACGACACCACCAGTTGGTGGGTAGCCATGTCATAGAGCCAAGCACCGCGACACCACCCGGTCGGTTGGGTAGCCGACTAAGCGAGCCAAAAAGGTCACCAAGTGGGTTGAGAGACCAAGGAGGGCGATCCAAGTTGGGTGGGCAGCCAACTAACCCGAACCAAACACCCGACCACCCGAGTGGGGTGGGCACCACGACCACCCGGTCGGTTGGGTTGGGTAGCCGACTATCGGGCCAAACACCACCAAGTGGTTGAGAGACCAGGAGGGCGATCCAAGTGGGGTGGGCAGCCAACTAACGAACCAAACACCACCCGAGTGGGGTGGGCAGCCAAACACCACCCGAGTGGGGGTGGGCAGCCAACCACCACCAAGTCAAATGGGGGAGCCAAACTAACCGGCCGAGCCACCAAGTCGGTGGGCAGCCAACTAGCGAACCAAACACCACCCGAGTGGGGTGGGCGGCCAGCGACCACCAAGTCGGTGGGGAGCCAAACACCACCAACTTCGGGTGGGTAGAACTGATCGATCCGACCACCGCGACCGCGACCAAGTGGGTGGGCAGCCAACTAACGAACCAAACACCACCCCCGGTCGGGTGGGCAGCCAACCACCCCCAAACCACCACCAAGTGGTGTGGGTAGCCAAGCTGATCGATTAGACCACCGCGACCGACCCAAGTGGGGTGGGGAGACAACAACGGCGATCAAGTCCTGCGCCAAGTGGGATGGGTAGCCGACATAGCCATCAAGTCAGTGGGCAGCCCGGTCGGGTGGGCAGCCAACCACCACCAAGTGGATGCGGGGGCCAAACACCACCAAGTGGGTTGGGTAGCCAAACTAACCGACCAGAGCCACCAAGTGGGGTGGGCAGCCAACTAACGAACCAAACACCACCCGAGTGGGTGGGGGCCAAAAACACAACCAAGTGGTGGGAAGCCAACAGCGGCCGGGCCAAAGACCCGACCAAGTTGGATGGGTAGCCAAACACCACCAAGTGGGTGTGAGCGAGCCAGCCACCACCAAGTGGTGTGAGCAGCCAGCCACCACCAAGTGGTGTGGGGGCCAAACACCACCAAGTGGGTTGGGTAGCCAAACTAACAGACCAGCCACCAAGTCGGGTGGGCAGCCAACTAACCGAACCAAACACCACCCGAACCAAAAACACCACCAAGTGGGGTGGGCAGCCAACTAACGAACCAAACACCACCCGAAGTGGGGTGGGCAGCCAAACACGACCAAAGTGGTGGGGAAGCCAGCGGCGGCTGGCCAAAGACCCGACCAAGTGGGATGGGTAGCCAACCACCACCCGAGTGGGTGTGGGGCCAGCCACCACCACCAAGTGGGTGTGGGGAGCCAAACACCACCAAATGGGTTGGGTAGCCAAACTAACCCGGCAGAGAGCCACCAAGTGGGGTGGGCAGCCAACTAACCGAAACCAAACACCACCCGAGTGGTGGGCAGCCAAACACAACCAAGTCGGTGGGAAGCCAGCGGCGGCTGGCCAAAGACCCGACCAAGTGGGATGGGTAGCCAACCACCACCCGAGTGGGTGTGGGGGCCAACCACCACCAAGTGGGTGGGGGGCCAAACACCACCAAGTGGGTTGGGTAGCCAAACTAACCCGGCCAGCCACCAAGTGGGTGGGCAGCCAACCAACCCGAACCAAAGACCACCAGTGGGGGGCGGCCGACCACCACCAAGCGGGTGGGGAGCCAAACACCACCAAGTCCAAGTGTGGGTAGCCAAACAGTCGATCGACCACCCGACCGACCACCAAGTGGGGTGGGCAGCCAACTAACCGAACCGAACACCACCGGTGGGGTGGGAAGCCAACACCACCAAATTGGTTGGGTAGCCAAACTGATCGATCCGACCAGGCGACCACCACCAAGTCGGTGGGGAGACAACAACGGCGATCAAGTCCTGCGCCAAGTGGGATGGGTAGCCGGCCAGAGCCATCAAGTCGGTGGGCAGCCAACTAACCGAACCAAACACCACCCGAGTGCGGTGGGCAGCCAAAGCGCCACCGAGTGGGGTGGGGAGCCAACCAACCACCGAGCGGGACAGCGGCGAGCAACTAACCGAGCCACAAAGCGCCACCAAGCTGGGTGGGCGCCAACCAGCGGACCCAACCACCGCGACACCACCAACTCCGGCATGGGGCCAAGTAACCAAACCAAACACCACCAAGCGGTGGGCTGCCAATAGCGTAGCCAACCAAGCGACACCACCAAGTCCGGCATGGTGGCCAATTAACAAACCCAACACCACCAAGTCTGGTTAATCCCCTCGGCGGCGGCTTGGAAGAAGGAACCTCTAAGTGCCGGTGTCTTGCAACCCTCCCTAGGACTTGGGAGAAAAAATGACCAAGTGCCACGGTAACCCTCCCCCGCGGCTTCGGGTGGAGAAAAAATGACCAAGTGTTGGGTTCCTCCACTTGATGCGGCCATGCTTGGAGGAAGTGTTGGCTTGCAACCCTCCCTAGCACTTGGAGAAATAAATGACCAAGTGCCATGGCGTAACCCTCCCCACATACCTAGGGAGGAGGGGACAAATCGCAAAGACAAGAGGCCGAACCTCAGCGGATCGTGGCGGCAAGGCTACTCTTCAGCGCCGCGATACCCGTCTTAATTTAAATTAGATGCATAGGATCTATCTCCCGGCCGTTTGGAATTATCCTACAAAGGCGACCCCCTCATCCTCTTGGGGGCGAGAGGAGGCATCCCTCGACCGGGCTCTCGGGGGGCACACAAGGCACCCCTAACGATGGTCGGGTCTGGCCGAGGGGAGGTAAAGCGCCGCATCTAGCATGGATTCGACTTAGAAGCGTTCGGTCATAATCCCTACGCATGGTAACCCGGCGCCAGCGGCTTTTCAACCAAAGCGCCAATGACCAAGTATCGCGAATCAGCGGTTCCTCTCGTACTAAGTTGGATTACTATTGCGGCCGCGGTGCATCGGTAGGGTAAAAACTAACTTTGTCTCCGCGGCGGTCTAAACCCGACTCCGTTTCCCTATTGGTGGGTGAACAATCCAACACTTGGTGAATCGCGCTTCACAATGATAGGAAGAGCCGACATCGAAGGATCAAAAAGCAGCGTCGCTATGAGCGGCTTGGCTGCCACAAGCCGGTTATCCACAATGGTAACTTTTACGACACCTCTAGCTTCAAATTCGAATAACTAAAGGATCGATAGGCCATGCTTTCCGCGGTTTGTATCCGTCTTGAAGATCAAAATCAAATGAGCTTTTACCCTTTTGTTCCACCGCGAGATTTACGTTCTCGTTGAGCTCATCTTAGGACACTGCGTTATCTTTTAACAGATGTGCGCCCCACCAAACTCCCCACGACAATGTCTTCCGCTGGATCCGGACCGCATAAGCGGACCTTAAGACTAGAAGCGGGGGCGGGCCCCGCCTCCACCTCCTCGGAGTAAGTAAAATAACGTTAAAAGTAGTGGTATTTCACTTGCGCCGAGGGCTCCCCACTATCCTACACCTCTCAAGTCATTTCACAAAGCGGGACTAGAGTCAAGCTCAGCGGGGTCTTCTTTCCCGCTGATTTTTCCAAGCCCGTTCCCTTGGCTGTGGTTTAAGCTAGATAGTAGATAGGGGCGGTGGGAATCTCGTTAATCCATTCATCGCGGCGTCACTAATTAGATGGCCGAGGCATTTGGCTACCTTAAAGAGTCATAGTTACTCCGCCCGTTTACCAGCGCTTGGTTGAATTTCTTCACTTTGACATTGAGCAGCGGGCAAAATCACATTCGTCAACATCGCGGGGACCATCGCCAATGCTTTGTTTTAATTAAGCGATCCGGATTCCCCTTGTCCGTTCGGTTCTGAGATGATGTTAGCCGCCTAGGGAGAGCACCCCGAGGGGATGCATTCTCGTCCGTCGCCCGGTCGGCGAGGAGGAGCCCGCCCTCGCCCGCGGGGGCGGCTTCGGGCGAGCCGCCAACGACCCTACGGGGTCAAGCCGCGGACCCTAAGCCCAGCCCTCGAGAGCCAATCCTTTTCGAGATTCACGGATCCATTTTGCCGACTTCCCTTACCTACATTGTTCCATCGACTAGAGGCTGCTCACCTTGGGGCGATGCGGTTATGAATGCGGCCGGGCGTGCTCGGCAATCGCTCCCTCCGGTTTTCATGGGCGCCCGAGGCGCCGGTTTCTGCCAAGGCGTCGCGGTGCTTTGCCGACCACAAGGCCCTATCTCGGGCAAACCCGATTTCAGGGTCATCGGACCGTTAAAAGAAAGAACTCTTCCGGGGCCCCGCCCGGCGTCTCGGATTACATAAGCGTTACCGTCCAGCGCCCGTCCGGTTGGGGACTATTGACCCGATTCCCTTTTCGATCGGCCGGCAAATTGCGCCATTCACCTGAGATTGCCCCATCTCTTAGGATCGACTAACCCATGTCCAATTCTTGTTCACATGGAACCTTTCTCCCGCCAGGTCTTCAAAGTTCTCATTTGAATACTTGCTACTACCACCAAGATCTGCGGGGTGCCGTTCCACTTTCGGGCTCCGCCGGGCTGCTCCCGACACCCGCCCCCTCCTACTCATCGAGGCCTCGCGCTTGCCCGCGGCGGTAGGGTATAGGGCGGCGGCTTCAGCCATCCATCCATTTCGGGGCTAGTTGATTGGCCGGTGAGTTGTTACACACTCCTTAGCGGTTTAGACTTCCATGACCACCGTCCTGCTGTCTTAATCAATCAACACCCTTTGTGGGATCTAGGTTAGCGCGCGCGGGCACCGTAACCCGGCTTTTCGGTTCATCCCGCGCCGCCCGTTTACTTACCAAAAATGGCCCACTTGGGCTCAATTCCGGGGCGGGGTTCAATGGAGCAACCCGGCCTTACCTATTTAAAGTTTGAGAATAGGTGGGGAGTTTCTCCCCGATGCCTCTAATCATTAAGCTTTACCCGATAAAACTTTGAGCGAGCTCCGGCTATCACGAGGGAAACCGGAGGAGGAACCAGCTACTAGATGGTTCGATTAGTCTTCGCCCCTATACCCAAGTCGGCGAGCGATTTGCCGCGTCGGTGTCGCTCTGAGCCTCCACCCGAGTTTCCTCGGCCCCCCTGCTTTCGGGCATAGTTCACCATCTTTGGGGGTCCCCAGCAGAATCATGCTCACACTCAAACCTTTCCGCGAGAAGATCATGGTGGTAGCATGGTGCACCCGACAACGGGGCTCCCCCGCATCGGTTTCCTTTAAGCCAAGGCGGGTTTTGAACCCACCAACTTCGCCGCATGTTAGACTCCTTGGTCCGTGTTTCAAGGCGGGTCGAATGGAAAGCCCCAAAACCAGCGTCCGGGCGCCGCGGGTGCATGCTAGCCCGCCAATGTGGCGTCGCCCCAAGCCCAAGCCCGCCCTACGGCATCGTCGGGTCACATGGTCCCTCTTTATCCCATGAGGCCAGACCCAGCGTTGGCGGCACCCGTTGGCCGGGCGGACCAGCCGAGGCCGTTCCGCGCAACCGGGCGCACCAGGCAACCTCCATTAAGCTTCCCTCCCGGCAATTTCAAGCACTTTAACTCTCTTTTCAAAGTCCTTTTCACCTTTCCCTCGCGGTACTTGTTAAGCTATCGGTCTCTTGCCAATATTTAGCCTTGGATGGAATTTACCACCCACTTAAGGCTGCATTCCCAAACAACCCGACTTCGTGGAGCGCCTGCGTGGAGCAACGGGGGTCCGGGCCTGGCGGGGCTCTCACCCTCTCGGCGTCCACTTCCGGGGAACCTCGACCGGTCCGCCCGCGAGGGGCGCTTCTTCTGAACTACAATTACATAGCGCCAAAGCGCCCGCGATTCTCAATCGGGCACCTTCGGTTCGCTTCGCCCGTTACTAGGGAAATCCCTGTTGGTTTCTTTTCCTCCGGCAATGATATGCTTAAACTTCGGTGGGTAGCCTTGCGTCGAGGGTCTCTTGGGTGAGTGGCCACACAAGGGAACCAGCCGACACCTTAGCGGCGAGCAACATGTTGGCGGTGGGGGGGCACCGCCTAGGACCAGCCGCGGCCGGGAAGCAAGCGATAACCCGAACCAACCCGCCCGATCCGCGCGGCGCATTTAGAGTCTGGCGTCCTCCCTATGCACTCCAGCCGACCCGCGTGCTTGCCATGGGCGGCCAATTTGCGCTTTCGCATTCGGTCGCGGCGAGAGGGGCGATTAGGCGCTCAGCCGGACATGCCCTCGGACAAGCCCGAGCGCAAGTTGCGTTCAAAGATTCAATGATTCCGCGGAGTTACGCAATTCACATCGCGTGTCGCATTTTATTTGCGTTCTTCATCGTGGCAAGAGCCAAGATATCCGTTCTTGAGAGTGGTACTATCCATCATTTTAAGCTATCCGGTCGCGGCGGCGGAAGACCCCCAATCGAGTGGCTCACCATCCAAGACACATAAGGTTCCCGAAAGCGCCAATGCAAATGGCACCCGAGCCCCGAGAGGCGCGGGAGGAGGGGCTGCTTGCCCAATCCGCAGCGCACCCGTGTGGGCGGCCGACAAGGAGCCCGCCCCGGCGCCACCCCTTGGTGCCTGCCTCGCCAAGGTAACCCGAGTTTAGGGGAGCCATGGCGCGGCGACCACACCTCCGGTGTGGCCCCTCGAGGACAAGGAAGCGGTTCAGCGGTTTTGCGGGGGCGTGTGTCAATGATCCTTCCGCGGGTTCACCTCACGGAAACCTTGTTCTGACTTCTCCTTCCTCTAAATGATAAGGTTCAATGAACTTCTCACCTCGTCACTGCGGCCGAACCGCATGGCGTCGAGGCAATCCGAACACTTCACCCGGACCATTCAATCGGTAGGAAGCGGCCGGGCGGTGTGTACAAAAAAGGGGGGGTAGTCAGTCAGCGAGCTGATGACTTCGCTTACTAGGAATTCCTCGTTGAAGATCAATAATTGCAATGATCTATCCCCATCCGCGATGAAATTTCAAAAGATTGCCGAGCCTATCGGCCCGGGGCATGCACTTTCGTTAATTCATCGGTGTAGCGTCGTCGTCGACCCGAGAACATCTAAGGGCATCCGCAGGACACATGCCTCAAACTTCCATCCGCTAGGCGAATAGTCCCTCTAAGAAGCTGGCGCAAAAGGAAGACCTTGGCGTAGCTAGTTAGCGGTGAGGTCTGGATTAGTTATCGGAATTAACCGGACAAATCACTCCACCAACTAAGAGCGGCCATGCACCACCACCCATAGAATCAAGAAAGAGCTCTCAATCTGTCAATCCTTACTATGTGCGGACCTGGTAAGTTTCCCGTGTTGAGTCAAATTAAGCCCATGAGGCTCCACTCTGGTGGTGCCCTTCCGTCAATTCCTTTAAGTTTCAGCCTTGCGACCATACTCCCCGGAACCCAAAAACTTTGATTTCTCATGAGGTCTTTGGCGGAGTCATCGAGTAACATCCGCCCGATCCCTAGTCGGCATCGTTTATGGTTGAGACTAGGGCGGTATCGATCGTCTTGAGCCCCCAACTTTTCGTTCTTGATTAATGAAAACATCCTTGGCAAATGCTTTTCGCGATGGTTAGTCTTTCATAAATCCAAAATTTCACCTCGACAATGAAATCTGAATGCCCCAAGCTCCCCTATTAATCATTACTCGGTCCGAAGACCAGCGGAAAAGGACCAGGGTCCTATCCGCGTTATTCCATGCTAACATATTGAGCATAGGCCTGCTTTGAGCACTCTAATTTTTCAAAGTAACAGCCCGGCGGCGGCGGCGTCCCACCAATTAAGGCGGGACAAGCGTCGCCAACTAGAAGGGTGAAATGCCCGGTGCACACCCGAGGCGACCGTGCATCCCACCCGAGATCAACTTCTGAGCTTTTTAAGCGCAACAACTTAAATATATAGCTATTGGGCTGGAATTACAGCGGTCTTGGCACCGGACTTGCCCTCAATGGATCCTCGTTAAAGGGATTTAGATTGTACTCATTCCAATTACCAGACTTGTAGAAGCCCGGTATTGTTATTTATTGTCACTACCTCCCGTATCGGGATTGGGTAATTCTTGGCGCTTCTTTGCCTTGGATGTGGGTAGCCGTCTCTCGGGCTCCCTCTCGGGAATCGAACCCTAATTCCCCCCCAACCCTTCTTAACCCCCCATTCCCCTCCCCCGGGCCCCATTTTCACCACCATGGTAGGCCACTATCCTTCTTGCCCTCCATCTTTGGTATTTGTCTGAGCCCTGCAGCCCATTTGAAATGAAATGCATTCCATGAGCTCTTGAAGAGCCTATTCTTGGCGCCATTTTCAAAATGGGTGGGCTGCCATTTCTGGAGCTTCAAGAAGTCCATTGGAGCCGGGGTTTGGATCTAAAGGAAGGGGTTTGGGGGCTTGGGATCCAGCAGCCATTTATCGATAAATGCATCCCTTCCAGGGGTTTTGGATTCAAAGGAATGGGGATTCCCATAGGATTTTACTTAGTTTTTGGCAGATGGGCAGTCCATTTTGGGTTAAGGTATGAAGCTCCTTTGTGAACAGTTTGGGGAAAGATCTATCATGTGGATTTGAATTTGCTATTTTCTTGTGGGTTTTCTTGCTGTAATCTATGGGCCTAATTAAGCCATTAGCCCTCTTATCAAAATGGTTGGTTTTACTCAAGTAATATCGGCCCATTGGAAGGGGGGGGTTTTCTTGAGGATTTTACAATGGGCATCAGGGTGTAGTATTCTCTCTTAGATTCAAGGAAAAGGTGCCAAAAAGGGTTAGTAATCATGGAAGCATTTTTGCATTGGTTCTTGGGCTGGGCAAGGTTCTTAAATGTAACTTTAGTGAACTAAATGGAGCCATTTAATTTTTGGAAGGGGCTTTTGCTAAGGCAAGGCTTAGACACATCATAGGATGCAGGATTTAGCAATTATTGAAAAAAAAAGGGAAAAAAAGGGGTATTACCAATCTTCCAGCCCTAATTTGAAAGCAGCAGGCCCCTTTAATTTCCCAAAAATGGCAATTTGAAGGGGCTTTCAGGAAAGGCAATGGGCATCTATTCCGACCCAAGAAGAGGAATTAAAATCATGGAATCAAGGGCCAAAATTAAGGAAAAATAGGATTATGTTAGGTGTTCTTGAAAATGTTCTTGAAAAAGAATGGGAAAAATTCAATTTAAATAAATAGAATTTAATTTGAAGGGGCTTTTCATATGGGCTTAATAGAAAATAAATCCGACCATTTGGACCAAAATTGGAAGCTCAATCAAAGGATTGAGTGGTCAATTAGGTCAATTGGGGCAAAAAATTGTGGGAAGAAGTTTCTCAATCCCAAAATTAGCCCAAATTTTAAATCTCATGGGGCTTTTTGGCTAATTGAAGATTTTGGATCAAATGCATCCAACCTTGGGGAAAAAAGCAAATAAGTTAATTTGAAGATTTGGTACAATATTGGGCATCTTCTTCTAGGCTTCTTGGCTACTATTGGCTCTGGGGGGCGGAAAAATATTGTAATGATGGCACCCATGCCTAGTTGGTTAAGGGTACCCATCATAGGGCCCTGGAGTCATATAATGGGGAGGTTCAAACCTCCCTTTTTTTTGTTTTGTAATGATGGGATAGCCAAGGGCACACATGTGAGTTTATTGCCCCTAATTATGATTGGTGGGTGGTGAATGTTTTTGTTTTTTAAAGGGAAAGCTGGTCAATCCTTGACCCAATGGGATTGGGACACGTGGCAGGTGTCCACGGAAAAATGAAAAATTATATGGTGGACTAGTATTTTCCTTGCCCCCCTTGGGAAGGGTGTTTCCCATTGTCACCCCATATGGGGTATATTTTCACATTTTTCCCACTATTGGCCCATGCTTTGTGTGGGTCCATCGATGTATTTGGGGGGTGCTGGAGGTATGAATCCCCGCACCTCCCTTTTGTGCCTTGTGTCCTTTTCCTTTCCGTACATGTGTCGTGCATGGCATTAGAGGGCAAGGGCATTAGGGGGGGTAAGGAAAAAAAAAAAAAAAAAAAAAAAAGGGTAGTACAAGCTTTAAGTGCCTTAACATGGTAGCCCCTCATCTTTAAGGGAGGAGGGGCAAAGTGACGTGCCTTAGGTCATTTAGTTTGGTGACGTCTGTCACCTTAACATAGTCGCCCTTCCCCTCGTCGAGAGAAAGGGAGGCATATTGGCGCCTTTGGACTAGAGTTGGCTTCTTAGCGATCAAAGGGAGAAGGTCCCACTTCCTTTGACCTCCCGGTTCGGGGGGAAAGTTTGGGACCATTAGGGTCCGATGTGGTTAGAGAATGATTACATCTTTGGCCCATCTAGCATCCTGAGTAGTCAGTCCCAGTTTAGTCTTGGTTTGCGAGTCTGAGTTTGGTTATGATTTCTTAGGTTGTGATGGATCCTTTTGGGGGGTGAGTGCGTGTTGTATGGCTTTATCTTGTAACCCTCTCCCGAGTTTCCCGTGAGTCGGTTCCCTCTCCCACTCCCCGTTTGATGCTTGCACATGGTGTGTTGCGTGGATTAGCTGCATGGCGTCTGACGTTCCTCTCTGTCTGTGTGCTTGCATTGTTTGGTATGTGGGTGCTCCTGGTCGAGTGTGTTGCGTAGATTAGCTCCCCGCGTCTGATGTTCTTCCCTTGGCTGCCTGGAGTGCCTTCCTTGGTTTTAGACTTAGGTGTGCCGCTACCTGATGCTTCATGTATACCTGTCAGTCAACTCAGGGGCATATGCTAGTATTTTTTGGGTTCTTTATGACTCCACACCCCACATCGAACCCTAATTCCCCGTCACCCGTCACCACCATGGTAGGCCACTATCCTACCATCGAAAGTTGATAGGGCAGAAATTTGAATGAAATATCGCCGGCGCTAAGGCCGTGCGATTCGACTAGTTATCATGAGTCACCGCGTGAGCAGGCAAGCCTGCATCGGCCTTTTATCTGATAAATGCATCCCTTCCATGGGTCGGGACTTGGTGCACGTATTAGCTCTAGAATTACTACGGTTATCCGAGTAGTAAGATACCATCAAATAAACTATAAGCGATTTAATGAGCCATTCGCGGTTTCCGCGGTACAAGGTAGCTTATACTTACACATGCATGGCTTAATCTTTGAGACAAGCATATGACTCTTGGCGGGATCAACCAGGTAGCTTCCATAAAGGGACAGACCATCCACCCACACACACACACGGGTGGAGGGGGCATGGTGATCGGCATCGACTCCGCCCCAACAAAGGGGCGGCGGCAAGGCGATGGAGGCATGGTCGCCACAGCACCAACACTTGAAGTGGGAGGTCGGCGTGGCGCGACAAAAAAAAAAAGGCAGAGGAGAAGGACATGCACCGGCACCAACCGAGTGTCCAAGAATGGAACGGAACCGGCGCGCCACCAAAGCGGCCCGGGAGCCGGGGAACACATGATGAGGACTAGGTCGAGCCGAACATTGAGCGTCTCGAACTTGTTGTGTGCATCTGGAACTCCAGCATGGTAGGTGGAAGAGGTTCCGCCGCCGTTCCCGACACAAAGAGGGTAAAAGCACATCTCCAACCATCCAAGGCCTATGCATTGCGGGCCCGAGGCGGGGGCCACCAACCACAGCGAGCCCGGCAATCCCGAGCGAGGCCACAACCGCCATGAGCGAGCCAAAGCGGGACCCAATGGGGCAGCGGAAACAAGAGCAAGGCACCACCACAAAGACAACCCAACCCGGGCCGGGTCCGAGGGGAGAACGATGGAGCCAAGCCCAAAACCAACATCACATTCCCAGCAGGCCTTGGCAACCTTCCGACCAACCCGTTTCGGGGAGGCGGGTTTCACAGGGCGAATTTCCAACATTGAGGAACCAACATGCCAAAGCCAACCAAAGGCAGGCGGGAACAACGGGGAGGGCACCAAGCGGTGTGGCACACAAACCCGAGGAACCGAATCCTTTGGAACCGCGGGGCGAAAACACGGCCTTGGTCGAGGGACCCGCATTGTAGCCGCAACAACAAGGTGAAATGCACTTCCCAACTTCCAACTCAATCTGAACACGCACAAATCCCACAAGCCAAAGGCGGGTCGAATAACGGGCCCGACCGCGATTAACAAAAGCGACCAAGGGCAAGCAACCCATTCCAGCTCCAGCCCGTCTTACATGCTTGGGAAGGAAAGCCACCAAGCTGGCTAGACCAACCCAACAAACAACCGTCCCGTGTAGCCGTCGAGTCGAGCAAGAGTGTTGGCCATGTTCCGCGGCTAAAAGTCTTGGTCGGGCCCAAGGCCCCGTCGAGCCAAAGCGAATGCCAAGGACCAACACCACCCGACAAGGACCACCCACCTTGCCCAAAACCGTTTAAGTAGTTCACCATGTCTCCTCGACTCAGTGAGCGACTCCATGGCCAAGACAAGGGGAAGCCGAGCAACCCGGTTGGGAAGCAAAACCACCAATTAGTGCAAATCGTGATCACCGAGCCATGCCAGCGGTAACCAGCCAGGACCAGCCCTCGGCTAAGATCACTGCCGGGGCGATGGCGCATCCCAGCTCAAAAAGCCTTGAACCAACCGGCGAAGCTACCAGCCATTTAGTTCAAACCAACAACCAGCCCAACTAGCCAAGGCTAAGCCGCGCCCGATGCCGTCGCACCAGCTATCCGCCAGGGCTAACGGGACAAACCACCAGCCAAGCGTTCCCTCACCGGCGTGCACACCACCAACCAACCAACAATGCGAGCCAGCGGACCCGAGCCAACCAACGTGCGAAGGAAGGAGCCAACCAGCCGGGCACAACCCAAGGAGGAACTTGAGTCAGTCACCGAGATGACCAAGCCAAGAAACCAGAGGTGACCAAACCCGGTGGAGCCAGCCAAAGCGACCAGCGGAACCAACCCGGTCGGGGGGGGAGCCGACTAACGGAGGGGGCCGAGGGAAAACAACCGACCAGTCATGACCAACCCAAGTTGGGATCTTAAGTGGGTTTTCTACTAAGTGCCCAGCCCGAAACCAGCGGAGGTGACCAAAACCGAGGTGCCTTCCACGGGGAACCAACCGACTAGCCGACCAACCCGGGCCGACCAGCGGGACCAACCCGTCGGGTGGGTAGCCGACTAACCGGGGGCCCGGCCAGGGGAAATGTAACCGACCATGACCAACCCAAGTTGGGATCTTAAGTGGGTTTTCTACTAAGTGCCCAGCCCGAAACCAGCGGGAGGTGACCAAAACGAGGTGCCTTCCACGAGGGAACAAACCGACTAGCCGACCAACCAGACCGACCAGCGGGACCAACGGTCGGGTGGGGAGCCGACTAACCGGGAGGGACCAGGGAAATAACCGACCCGGTCATGACCAACCCAAGTTGGGATCTTAAGTGGGTTTTCTACTAAGTGCCCAGCCGAAACCAGCGGAGGTGACCAAAACCGAGGTGCCTTCCACGGGGAACCAACCGACTAGCCCGACCAACCAGACCGACCAGCGGAACCAACGGTGGGTTAGGGGAGCCGACTAGGAGGAGGACCAGGAAGTAACCGACCAGTCATGACCAACCCAAGTTGGGATCTTAAGTGGGTTTTCTACTAAGTGCCCGGCCCGAAACCAGCGGGAGGTGACCAAAACCGAGGTGCCTTCACGCGAGGGGAACCAACCGACTAGCCGACCAACCAAACCGACCAGCGGAACCAACCCGGTCGGTTAGGGGAGGGGACTACTAACGGGGTGGCCAGGGAAAGGAACCGACCAGTCATGACCAACCCAAGTTGGGATCTTAAGTGGGTTTTCTACTAAGTGCCCGGCCCGAAACCAGCGGAGGTGACCAAAAGCGGAGGAGCCTTCCACGGGGAACAAACCGACTAGCCGACCAACCAAACCGACCAGCGGAACCAACCCGGTCGGGCAGCAAGGATCCAAAAGAGCTGAAAGAGCGCGTTGGCTTGGCTTGTGCGTTTTGGAGTAGCCAAGCGATCCAGTACTAAGGTGCACAAAAGGCTAGAGCAACCCGTGGGGTAGCCAAAACCGAGTGAGCAAACCGCTTCCAAGTCGACCGTTGTACTAAATTAAGCCCAAGACCAAGTGCAAACTGCCCCCTTCCACTATCCCCGGGGTTTGTGAATGCCCCCACACTTTTATGTCAAAAATAGGGCCCCAGCCCATAAAGGAGGCTCGGGCCGCGAGCGGCGGCATGGATAGGAAGAGGCGCGCAAAGGAAGCTTATAGGTGGCAGCCTCCCGCCAATCGGGCATTCCACGTCGCCAAATAAAACCTATTGTCAGCACCCCCGTTATCAGCCAGGCGCCGCCCGCCCGTAAAGGCGGCGTGACCCTCGAGCGCCGCGCCCGGTCCGGTTTGCCGCGGGGACTGCCGCCTCGATCGCGGCGCCAAGTCGTCGTGGGGGCGTGGCAGGCCGTCCGGCCGTCCGCGCAGGGCCTCTGCTGACGCGTCAGGTCCCCGTTATCAGCCATAGCCCCGTTATCAGCCATGGCGGTAGCGGCGGGCCTAGAAACGCCCGGGCGTCCAGCGAGGCAAGCGGGGACGGGCGAGGCAAATGCGCGTTGCTGGCGTGGAAACCATCTCGGCCGCCATCAAGACCCGTGATGACGTGTCAGGCCCCCCGTTATCAGCCAAAACCCCGTTATCAGCGAGGCATGCGCGGCGGGCCTAGAGCCGCCCGGGCGGTCCGCCTTGAGCAAGTCACGAACCAAGCGGGCAGGGGCGCGTTGCTGGCGTGGAAACCATCTCGGCACGCCCGTCCAAGGTGCGTGCTGACGTGTCAACCCCCGTTATCAGCCAAGTACCCCGTTATCAGCCCGGCGTCTTGCGGCGGGCCTAGAAACCCCCCAGGGCGGTCCGCCGAGGGCAAAGGCGCATTGCTGGCGTGGAAACCATCTCGGCACGCGCTGTCCAAGGCCCGTGCTGACATGTCAGTCCCCGTTATCAGCCAAGTACCCCGTTATCAGCGAGGCATGCGCGGCGGCGCCTAGAAACGCCCAGGCGGTCCGGCGGGGGCAAGGGCACATTGCTGACGTGGAAACCATGTGGGCACGCTGTCCAAGGCCCGTGATGACGTGTCAGTCCCCGTTATCAGCCAAGTACCCCGTTATCAGCCCGGCGTCTTGGCGGCGGGCCTAGAAACCAGCCCAGCAGCCCCGTGATGGCGTGTCAGTCCCCGTTATCAGCCAAGTACCCCGTTATCAGCCCGGCGTGCTTGCGGCGCCTAGAAACCGCCGGCGTGGAAACCATGTGGCTGGCGCCATGTCGACCGCGCTGTCCAAGACCGATGCTGATGTGTCGGGCACCATTATCATCCGTGTACGGGGGGAGGCCGCCAACTTAGGCTTTAAGGCGGCAATGTTGGCTCCGGCGGTCATATGCATAAAAAGCGGGCGCGGCGGAAAAAATCGCGGGGAGCCTAGACAAAAACCAGGCGAGCAATGTCCTCAAGGCCGTAGTCATCATCACGAAGGCCGCCCGTTATCAACCTCGGCCGCGAAAGAAGCGATAAAGACCGCCCGCATCCACCATGTGCGCTCCGTGCGGTCTTGCTTGGTCGGTCGCGGGTCCGTCGCGTGGAATTGCGTGTTTCCGACCGCCAACCATCTCCCCTAATCGTAAAAGGTCACTGCTGATGTGGCGAGGCCGCTGTTTATCGGCCGTGTACCGCAGATGAACCGCCAAATCGGGCTTGGCGACAACGATGGCTCTCGGTGATCATGAGCCACAAACAGTTAGCGGGCATATCGCGGGGATATGACATGGAAACCATATCGAATGCCATCGAGAACCCGTAGTGGCGTGGAAGGCCGCCCGTTATCAGCCGGTCGCGCCAAGAAGAGGCGGGGAAAGGCGCCCGCATCCACCAAGTAGTGCCGCTCCATGCGGCCCTGCCGAGTCGATCGCGGAGGCGGCGGCGATGAAATGGCTCCTTGGCGTAACCCGGCCGGCGTGGTAACCATCTCTCCTTGTTGTAAAAGGCCGTGCCGATGTGGCGAGCCGCCCTTATCGGCCGTGGCGCAAAGAGGTGGCCGCCAACTTCGGGCTTGAAGCGACAAACCGTAGCTCCGGGCGGTCGTCCACACAAGCGCGCATATCTGGCGGGGGCAAATCGCGGGGATATGGCATGGAAGCCATATCCTAATGTCCTCAAGGCGTGTGGTGATGTGGCAGGCCTCCCGTGATCAGCCACAATGCGAGAAAGGTCGCGAAAAAGGCCGCCCGCATCTACCAAGTGCAGCTGTGCGCGGTCTGCTTGGCGATCTGCGGGTTCGGCGTGAAAGAGGCGTGTTCGCGGGCGTGGTAACCATCTTCCCATGTCTTGGAAGACTCATGCTGATGTGTCGGGCCGCCCGTAATCGGGCGTGGGCGCAAAGAGGAGCCGCCAACTTCGGGCTTGAAAGCGACAGCGGTGGCTTCTGGCGGTCATGCACCGTACAGCCTTGCGGATCTTCTTGTGAACAAATCTTGGGGATATGACAAAGGAAACCATATCGGAATGTCTCAAGATCCGTAGTGATGTGGCGGGCCGCCCGTCCATCAACCGTAAGCGTGAAAAACCAGCTGTAAAGGCGCCCGCATCTACCAAGTGCCTCCGTGCGGCCTTGCGTGGCCGATCAACGGGGTCCGACGTGAAAAAGCGTGTCGCCCGGCGTTGTAACCATCTCCCCATGTCATCAACACCCGTGCTAATGGTGGTAGGCGTCCGTTCTCGGACTTGGCCATGGGGGGATCTTCAACTTCGGGCTTTTCGGCAAAAGGTGGCTCCGGGCGGTCATAAGCGCCATGAGCGAGGACAGTGGGGGCAAATCGAGGGAACCACATGGAAACCGGGTCGACACATGACCAAAGGCTGTACAAACATCGAAGGCCAACCGTCATTGGCGAGAATGCGGGAGGAACCGCCCCGGGCGAGGATTGGTCGCGGCAAGCTGTGACTTGGTACGGGCCCAAGGAGGACAATCAAAGCGACCAGCCAAAGAGAATGCAGCGGGGGATGCCACCAACTTGGGCGGGGGAGCCAACTAACGAGATGGAAGCCGCCAAGTCGGTGGGGGAGCTAATAACAACTTGGCGATCCCGGGACACCACCGAGTCGTCCGGTGGCAAGGCAACCACCACCAAGTCGGTGTGGAGGCAGCGGCGGCGAGCCAAACACCACGACCAAGTTGGGTGGGGGCGATCCACGACACCACCGGTTGGTGGGTAGCCATGTCATAGAGCCAAGCACCGCGACACCACCCGGTCGGTTTGGGTAGCCGACTAAGCGGAGCCAAAGGTCACCAAGTGGGTTGAGAGACCAGGGGTTTGCGATCCAAGTCGGTGGGCAGCCAACTAACCGATCCAAAGTAAAGGCAGCAGCCAACTAACGAGCGGCGGCATGGATAGGAAGGGGCGCGCAAAGGAAGCTTATAGGTGGCAGCCTCCCGCCAATCGGGCATTCCACGTCGCCAAATAGGCGCCTATTGTCAGCACACCCGTTATCAGCCAGGCGCCGCCCGTAAAGGGCGTGACCCTCCCCTCGGCAGCGCCGGTCCAATTTGCCGCGGGGACTGCCGCCTCGATCGCGGCGCCAAGTCGTCGTGGGGGCGTGGCAGGCCGTCCGGCACGTCCGCGCAGGGCCTCTGCTGGCGCGTCAGGTCCCCGTTATCAGCCATAGCCCCGTTATCAGCCATGGCGGTAGCGGCGAACCTAGAAACGCCCGGGCGTCCCCGAGAGCAAGCGGGACCGGCGAGGGCAAATGCGCGTTGCTGGCGTGGAAACCATCTCGGCCGCCATCAAGACCCGTGATGACGTGTCAGGCCCCCGTTATCAGCCAAAACCCCGTTATCAGCGAGGCATGCGCGGCGGGCCTAGAAACGCCAGGCGGTCCGGCCTTGAACAGAAGTCACGAACCAAGCGGGCAGGGGCGCGTTGCTGGCGTGGAAACCATCTCGGCACGCCGTCCAAGGTGCGTGCTGACGTGTCAGCCCCGTTATCAGCCAAGTACCCCGTTATCAGCCCGGCGTCTTGCGCGCGGGCTAGAGACGCCCGGCGGTCCGGCGAGAGCAAAGGCGCGCGTGCTGACGTGGAAACCATCTCGGCACGCAGTCCAAGGCCCGTGCTGACATGTCAGTCCCCGTTATCAGCCAAAGTACCCCGTTATCAGCGAGGCATGCGCGCGGCGCCTAGAAACGCCGCCCGGCGGTCCGGCGGGGGCAAGGGCACATTGCTGACGTGGAAACCATGTGGGCACGCTGTCCAAGGCCCGTGATGAAGTGTCAGTCCCCGTTATCAGCCAAAGTACCCCGTTATCAGCCCGGCGTCTTGCGGCGGCCTAGAACGCCCGGGCGGCGCCCAAGGCCCGTCGGTGAGCAAAGAACGGCGCAACATGGGCGTGGCTGGCGTGGAAACCATGTGGGCACGCTGTCCAAGACCCGTGCTGATGTGTCGGGCACCCATTATCATCCGTGGCACGGGAGGAGGCCGCCAACTTAGGCTTTAGGCGGCAATGTTGGCTCCGGGCGGTCATATGCCGCAAAAGCGGAGCCGGGGCGGAAAAATGCGGGGAGCCTAGACAAAAACCAGACGAGCAATGTCCTCCAAGGCCGTAGTCATCTGGAAGGCCGCCCGTTATCAGCCAGTGCGCAAGAAGAGGCAGTAAAGACCGCCGCATCCACCATGTGCCGCTCCGTGCAGTCTTGCTTGGTCGGTGCGGGTCCGTCGCGTGGAATTGCGTGTTTCCGACACGCCAACCATCTCCCCTTGTCGTAAAAGGTCACTGCTGATGTGGCAGGCCGCCTGTTATCGGCCGTGGCACGAGATGAGACCGCCAAGTCGGGCTTGAGGCGGCAACGATGGCTCTCGGGCGGTCATGAGCCACAAACACGGATTCGCGCGGGCATATGCGGGGATATGACATGGAAACCATATCGGAATGCCATCCAGAACCCGTAGTGACGTGGAAGGCCGCCCGTTATCAGCCAGTGCGCAAGAAGAGGCAGGAAAGGCCGCCGCATCCACCAAGTAGTGCCGCTCCATGCGGCCCTGCCGAGGTCGATGCGGGTCTGGCGCGTGAAATGGCGCGTTGCCGACGTGGTAACCATCTCTCCTTGTTGTAAAAGGCCCGTGCCGATGTGGCAGGCCGCCCCTTATCAGCCGTGGCGCAAGAGGTGGCCGCCAACTCGGGCTTGAGGCGGCAACCGTGGCTCCGGGCGGTCGTCCACCTGCAAACGCATATCTGGCGGGGGCAAATGCGGGGATATGGCATGGAAGCCATATCCTAATGTCCTCCAAGACGTGTGGTGATGTGGCAGGCCGCCCGTGATCAGCCACAATGCGAGAAAGGTCGCGAAAAAGGCGCCCGCATCTACCAAGTGCTCTCTGTGTGAGGTCTGCTTGGCGATCGCGGGTTCGGCGCGTGAAAGAAAGGTTCGCGGGCGTGGTAACCATCTTCCCATGTCTTGGAAGACTCATGCTGATGTGTCGGGCCGCCCGTAATCGGGCGTGGCGCAAAGAGAGGCGCCAACTTCGGGCTTGAAGCGGCAGCGGTGGCTTCTGGCGGTCATGCACCGTAAACGCGGATCTTCTTGTGAGCAAATCGCGGGGATATGACAAGGAAACCATATCGTAATGTCTCCAAGATCCGTAGTGATGTGGCAGGCCGCCCGTCCATCAGCCGTAGCGTGAAAAACGGCTTTGTAAAGGCCGCCCGCATCTACCAAGTGCGCTCCGTCGCGGCCTTGCGTGGCGATCTTGGGTCGGACGGCGTGAAAGGCGTGTCGCCCGGCGTTGTAACCATCTCCCCATGTCATCAACACCCGTGCTAATGTGGTAGGCGTCCCATTCTCGGACTTGGCGCGGGGAGAGGCCGTCAACTTCGGGCTTGTAACTCCGGCGGTCATAAGCGCCATGAACGAGGACCAGCAAAAGGTGGCTCCGGCGGTCATAAGCGCCATGAGCGAGGACAGTGGGGGGCAAATCGCGAGGAACCACCACATGGAAACCGGGTTGGGCACATGACCAAAGGCGTACAAACATGTCCAGGCCAACCGTCATTGGCGAAGGTGCGGGAGAGGCGCCCGGCGGGGATTGGTCGCGGCAAAGCGTGACTCTGGGCCCAAGGAGGACAATCAAAGCGACCAGCCAAAGAGAATGCAACCGGGGATGCCACCAACTTGGGCGGGGAGCCAACTAACCGAGATGGAAGCCACCAAGTCGGTGGGGAGCTAATAACACCGGCGATCCCGGGGACACCACCACCAGTCGGTGGCAAGGCAACCACCACCAAGTCGGTGTGTGGAGGCAGCGGCGGCGAGCCAAACCACGACGACCAAGTTGGGTGGGGGCGATCCACGACACCACCGGTTGGTGGGTAGCCATGTCATAGAGCCAAGCACCACGACACCACCCGGTCGGCCGACTAAGCGGAATTTCAAAGGTCACCAAACCACGGTTAAAGACATTTCTGATTTTGGCCATCGAGATATCTTGAGCATCCGTGAGCGATCGAACACCTATGCTTCCAAACCGCCCCAAAGAGCAATGCATGTGATGGAGTATCCTAGCTTATCGGTTTGCACCAACACGATCCGGGGCCATTGTAGATCTCAAGGCCATCCAAATGAAGGATAGGAGAAACCCATTCCCGTAAAGCCATTATCTTGGGGCAAAAGAACATATGGCCGATAGATTCATGATCCCCACAATCAGAAAGGACAAAAGGCATCTGCTATAATTTTCTCAAGAGCAGCCATGTCTTGGTGGCTGACCCGGGCGCCAACTAAGCCACATAAACATCTGAAGTTTTTTTTTACACAAAGACGAGGACCAAAGATCTTGTCAAGTGCTTCACATATTCGACTGAGAGATTGATCCAGTGGATACCGGCAAAAAATCATCATCCGTTAAGGCTCTATAGACATCCTTCATCGAGTAAGAGGGCTTGTCATTGAGCAGCCAGATTTCGCCCTCACCTTCAATTCCTGAAATCATATTGATCCGCCCATTATTTTGTTGTAGACCACTCTATCCGAGGTTGTGCCACCAATCACGATTTTAGCTTCGGGCCGTGACCACCAGCCATTACGAGCAATATCCCATAGATGTTTAAGGCAGGAGATTCCAGCCTTTTCCCATTTCTTGTAGATCTTCGGATGCATCAGGGCTAATGGGCAGTCCTCCTGAGGGCTGACCGCAGGGCTCCAAAAGATGGAGAGGTTACCTGATTGCCAAGTTGCTTCTGCCGGTGTAAAGACTTCCTTAACGTCCTGCCAAGCTTCCAATATCTTCCTCATTATTGGGGATGTGCCAGAAGCTATCTTGAAGTCAATGAAGAACGCTGATTTGCAGGTCAATGACAAAGAGGGCTTGGAGGTCGGGCTTGCTTTTCCCAGCCAATGCCTTATGAAATGAGAGCCAATGTCTGGTTCAAGGTTGATAGCCCTCCAAACCAGCTTGCCTACGAGAGCATGAGAATGTATGAGAAGGTCTTTACTGCCAAGACCTCCAAGTGCCTTGGGTTTGCAGATCTCCGCCCATGCGATTTTAGCAACCCCTTGCCAAACGAATCCTCTGATAAACTGTTGCATGCGCTGGTATACATACTTCGGGGCAATTAGAATAGAGGAGATGTAGATCAGAGAGCTGCTCAGTACGCTGTTCGCTATCGTGATTCTGCCTGCCAAAGAGAGCGCCTTGCTAGACCAGAGATTGATTCTCTTTTTCAACTTATCAAGGATGGCATTCCAAGACCCTATAGGGAGAGCCCCTGTGGTGAGAGGTAGTCCCAAAAGCTTTACAACCTCCCCCTGTTTAGCCACCTTCATCCCTAGACCCGAGATCCTAGCTGGCGGGTCTTCAGCATGAGGCCAAATAATTGAACATTTGCTGGCATTGAGAGGTATACCTGTGGCAGAGCTGAACGTCTTTATGACTTCGAAGCAATTGCTAATGCTACAATCATCATAGCGTAGAAATATAAAGGTATCATCAGCAAATTGTTGTATGCTTAATTGTTCTTGTGATGGCATGGGCAATTTGATTCCATTTATCTCATTTTTCTGTACTCTGGATAGCAGCAAGAGTGTTAGAACATTTGCCAACAAAATAAAGATGTAAGGCGCAATGGGACAGCCCTGTCTAACACCCTTTCTAAGAGGGAACAACTGTGTAGGGCTGCCATTAATGAGAAGGGACGCTGATGCAGCTTTGTTTAAACCCATCAACATGTCAATGAACTTGCTGTCAAAGCCATATTTAGCCATAATCTTTTGCACCGAGTCCCATCTGACCATGTCAAAGGCACGCTTGAAGTCTAGTTTCAGCATAATGCACTTTTGTTTGCTTCTTTCTGCCCAATGCAGCCCCTCATATGCTGCAAGATAGTTGGATAAAATGCTCCTGCCAGAGAGAAATGCAGACTGCTCGGCCATGATAAGTTTGTTCAAAACTGGCTTAAGCCTATTTGCCAATAATTTGGCTAGCAGCTTATATGTGGTGTTGGTGAGCGCTATTGGGCGCCATTCCTCAATTGAAGCAGGCTTATCTACCTTCGGAATCAATGCAATGAATCCTGTAGAAAGTGAGGGGTGTAGACTTCCGTAGGACCAGGCACCCTGCAAGACAGTAGTCAAATCATCACCCAACTCCTCCCAAAATTCAGCAAAGAATTCTGGGGGAAAACCGTCAGGACCCGGTGATTTCCCGTGTGCCATTCCCTTGAGTGTAAGAAATACTTCATCCTTGCTGATTTCCCTGTTTAGCCTTCCATTGTCTTCAGTTGTGACTGTAGATTCAATAGCTCCAAGGCATTGGTTTATTGTCTTGCTGTAATCACTTGGTAGATCCTCCTCTTCTTTTTTGAACCTGCCATTGGAAATCCAGCGCAAGCAATTCTGAAGGATACTATGCTAAAAAATATCCGTGAAGGTCTGCAGGAAGTGAAAAGAGCAAATAGCAATGATAAATTAGCAGCTAAGCATTCCCTGTTATCAATGATTGTTGGTGAGAATGGAAAACTCAGGCAAAAAGGAGTAGCCTCCAGAATTCTTCAAGTGCAAGCAAGAAACCTCACAAAAGCTGCAATTAGAAGAAAGCGGATGTCATTATCAGGTGCTAATATGTGGGCACTGGCAGGAAGGCAACCCAGGGCAGACATGCTTCCGGAATCAACCAAACAGTTGGTAAATGAGTTTTGGTTAACCCACACTTAAACTTCTCCAAAGTACAGGGATGTCAGGAAGAAAAGGACACTTCCAATCCAGTTTTTGGACATGCCCCAGTGTCAGTTTTTAAGTCTTTTAATCCTCTTTTCTTGCAAGCTTGATAGAAGCTAGCTTATGTGCATCCTGGATAAGTTTAGTAATCCTATTTGCATTCCATGTAAGGGATGTATCTGATATACATTGTAGTACATCCAACTACAATAATTATATTTTTACACTTGGAGGTACTGAATGGGCTATGTTTAACAGGAAAAGTACTTGGATGTACTTCCAGTTACATCCAATGTGGCATAAGGCAGAAAATGTGTTGAAAGTCAGGCTGTGTTATTATAGTCTTGCTTTTTGTAGTTCCCAAGTACATTATAGTACATTTTAAGCCTTTCTGATCTCAGGATAGTCTTTAAAGATAGGGTGATACATAAAAGTATTTAAATGTACTTCCTTCCATAAGAAAAGTATGAAATACATACATCTGTAATACAGTGATACTGTCTGTGACCTGGTTACATATTGAGTTTTTTTATGTACTCTGGAACTCTTTGGAGTACATTATTTATACATTTGTACATATCATGTACAGGGTATGTATGATGGTGTGGTATAATAGTTGAATGTATATCAAATCATGATCTGAGTGCCATAGAACTAATGCAATGTCTCCAACATCTTTGAATTAAATAAGTAGTTCTAATTTATATCTTACTTATACATGCCATTTTTTTTCCTTGCAGAGTGAATTGTATGAGATGTTCAAAGATGAACATCCCGGTGAAGATTAGCATCGAAAAGTTCGAGCTGCTTAAGCCTACGTGTGTGAGAAGGTTGAAAGAGAGGAACACATGCCGCCGCGTGAAGCATGAACAAGCTGATCTATACAGAAAGCTTTTAAGCCCCGAGGAGCAAATTTCATGCCAACCGTGACATGTTCTTGTGGTGTTTGTGCAAAGATGAGAACAATGGCGTCTCGCTAAGCTCCTTCTAAAACATTTCAAAATGTTGGTGCTATGTGGAGAGCTACGGTCTGTGATAAGGAAGGCGAAAGAGGGCATAGTTTGGATCAGGAAGGGAGAGTGCCGAACTGGTAATCAAAAATATTCAAATCATTCTAAGGAGAAAGAGTCGCAATGAGAACATTGAATGGCAAGTTTACAAGCACGCGAAACGAACCTTCCAAAGCCGCACTTCAAGGAGGTTGAAGCTTGTTACCGAAAAGCGGACTCCGTGTACATTGCTTGACAAGATGTTTCAAAGACACCTTTACAAAGTTCACTATTCACAACTTTTTTCAAAGAAGTTGGCAGAGCAAACAATTCAAGAAATCAGTGCAAAATTTGAGGGATGATTCTGTTTTGTAGGAATGGACTTTGCAGAGAACTACACTTTGCAGCCATTCAGGGAAGTTCAGTCCGGAAAGCATTGGAACAATGACCGATAACTATTCTCGTGCATATAACCATGATGAAAGTCAATGGCGAGCTGAAAAAAACTGCTCATTTGTATGTTTCCGGATGTTATGAAGCATGATGCTTTCTTTGTTCAGGCTGCACTCAAGAAGCACCATATTTGGATGATGCAAAAAGGTTTTGGCCACATCAAATACCATGTCATGTGGTCTGATGGGTGTGCTGCTTAGTTTAAGTGTTCTCGAGCCTTTATTTGAATGTGGCCCAATATTATAACAGTATATAAAATTAGGATGCAGCGGGAATTATTTTGGCTCGAGGCCATGGAAAAGGAGAACATGATGGGGCAGTGCTTTGGAGAAAAGGTTCCTAGCGCATTTGAGCAAAGGAAAGAGAATGGTGTTCCGATTTTGGGTGCCAACTCGCTTGCACTTTGCTTTGACAAAAAGAAGTGCAAAATGGACAGAGTCATATGGGAGGTGATGGCGTAAGACATTAACAGGGGACCCCTCGTTCAGATTGTGAGACATTGCCCGGTACTCTAGCTATACATTGTGTGTTCGCTATTAATCCAAATGACCCAACACTTGTCATGTATAGATCCCCGCCATGTTTTTGCAATGGTTGCTTGAATTTCAGATGGGGAGAATGTGAGAATCTCGAGCATTGTGGTGCATGGAAGTCCGACAAATCGGAGCCTAGTTCGCCCAGTCGCATTTAACAAGAAAAATCTAGTTGGTTTTTATGCAACGATGAGCAAGAACTATCCGATGTACTCCAAATTGGAGACATATTTGCATCTTTTGCTGCCCCAGGGAATCATGAAAATGTTCCATACTTCGCCTCCTATGCGTGAAGGAGATGCATATTCTTCGTGAAGATGTGATTGACGACTATGGAAATAGAATCTTTGGCTGGTGACAAGTGGTTATAGCTGGTCATTACTATCAACTCGCTACAAGGCACAAAGCACAAGTACAAGTTGCCGATGACAAAATAGTATTGGTACCAGCCTGAATGTAATTGAGCAAAGTTCACGATGCAAGAAGTCAAGCATAAGTTGAAGGGGCACGCATAACATATATGATCACACGAGAGGTGCATGACATGCTTATATCAAGCCTACCGAGAGATTGTTGAGTGCACATGACTAAGTTCTGCATACAAAGGAACTTTCATATTTGCCATCATCTTCCTGTTATGTTGAGAAAACTAGTCGATTGTCGTAAGTTTTTTTTTGTTATTTACTTATTTTTAATCCAAGTGCATTTTGATACTTCAATTTCAAAGATCCTGAAATATCTTCGTGACCAAGCAAAATGTATATCGAAAAGTACAAAATGTTTATCAATTGTTGCATGAAGAAGTTAAACTAGTTCGTGTTATGTTGAGAAAACTAGTCCATTGCCGCAAGTTTTTCTTATTTACTTATTTTTTAATCTGGTGCATTTTGATACTTAAATTTCAGTATCACACAATATCTTCTCGCTTCCAAGCACAATGTATATCGAAAAGTACAAAATGTTCATCAATTGTTGCATGAAGAAGTTAAACTAGTCTCAGAACTTGTTCTCATAGAATGGATATCAATAGCTTTTCTTTTGATTCATGAAACAAAGAAGAAAGTGGAACATGTATGGAGACAAAAACTCTTGTATTACATATCACAAGATATACAACCCGGCCATATCGATATGATGCCAATATATACAAGTCTCATTGTTCATGTTTTATATTAACATTAATTTACATTCAAAATCTGGTCACAAACCGATGTGAAGCCAATTACATACTATTCTCATTGTTTCAATATGTTACTTTCTTGCAGCTTGTCCATAGCCTCGACATGCCATCTCTATCCTTGTAGCCCTCTCAAAGCATTTGCCTCCAAACAAACGCAGTTAGTACATCGGATGGATTATGTAAAGGATTCGCTTCACATCATCGCAAGCGTGTCCGGTGCTATCAACAAACCCTCTAGCCATGGTTTTGAAGTGTCAAGAGACTGTGTCTTCAACATCACTTTCCTGCCATGAAGGTGGGCATATGCAATTTTCGTTGGGATTGAAGAGCATCTTGTACTTGGAGTCGTCTACTATTAGTGTGTTCTGTCAAGTATTCCCTGCCTGGATACTTCTCGATATAAACTCAATTGGCTTCAGATACAAAGGTTTATCTTCACTTGTTTAATCCGGAAAGGCAAATCAAACATGGCTTCCATCAAAGGTGAACCTTAAGTCCCTTATCTATCGCCATTGTCAAGATTTTATCCACTACTCTTGATAGGTTCCATGGAGCTATTGATGACCATATTCCTACTTCAAAGTGTTCAAATACAAATTCCAGGAATTCGTCTAGGTGGGGCCTTAAAAACAACACTTTCTTGCCTATTATGTCATAATTTCCAACTAGCTGATCATCTGATACCAAAGTCCTATGTATTTGTTTTGCCAAAACATTATTGATATCAAACACTATCAACCTTTTCTGTACACCTGATATGAAAGAACATGCAATTTATCAATAAAGTATGGTGGAGTTGAATAAAAAGAGATTGTATTCAAATTCAATGAAAAAATGTGTATTTTATAATCAAATAGTGTTTAGCATTGACAATAGGGAGAGGCTGTTTCTTTAGCAACATTTATTAGTACCAAAATCTAATAAGTTCGTCTTGATTTGAATGTGGTCTAACTCAAGTAGTGCTCGGGTGAGAACATCACGACGATCGATGCATACTTTGTCAAGAACCGCCGGTAATCAAGAATGTGACAACAATACTTACATAATAAGTATTAAAACCATTTGTTTGCAAGACAAAAGAAGTGAGACACTCACATTGGTAGTTTTACCACACACGACCGTGTCTACAAACTTCTCGCATATAAGCCGCAACATAGAGGCCACATGAATCCCCATCTTTCTGCAGTGGACACTTATGAATCTTCACAACCGTGAAGGATTTTGTCCATGCTTCAAAAAGTGGGACACTCGACACAACAGCGGCTGCCATAGTGAGGATATGGAGCCCGCAAAGACCCATCTATTTTGTAGCAAATGAATGAAAGAAGTCTAACATGGTATCCAATCTACTCAATATTAATAAAAGGAGATGTGAAATACAAAATACCTCTTAAGTGCAAGCATGTCAACGCAATGTCCTCGGCAGTAATTGAAGATCCAATGTTGATGGTGTTCTTACTCTTAGTAAGTGCCATGTTGAAGATGGCCAAAGTGTGATGTTCAAGAACTCTACATAGCATTGGAATCATGATCCATCCGCGCACTTCAGCCAATTTATCCCCTGTAAGAGCTACCTTTACAATATCTCTTCCACGCCGAGGCTGCCATAGATTTATCTTTTTCGCTTGCCTTGGCCCATGCCGCAAATTCCATGAAGCAGTCCGGTGGGAAGAACCCGACGCCGACCTTCTTATCATCTGGAACACGAGCTGCGGTACCTATAACAAGTTGAAAAGGATACAATTACTAACTTGACTTACATACAAATGAACAAGTTCAAAGTCCAAGACTGCATACATATCCACATGCCGGTTGGAAAATTTCCCCACATCCATGTCCAAAGACATCTTGTTCAAATAAATAACACTCCATTTCGTGCAAAGATCCTGGAAAATCCTTGCCTTCTTGAGCTTCATCATTCGGTTCAGCAAGGCATCAGATGGCCTTGTATTCGAATCGCAGCCCGGGTTCAATGACCACTACATTTACACAAATCATCTACATTCGCCTACTACTATCCATATTATTTTAAAGTTTTTAACTTGGATACTAGATGTAGAAAAAATGCAAGAAATGTAGATCAAGTTACCTGTAGAGATCATTCTTCCGCTTTCTGGCGATACTGTTTTCTGAGTCGATATCCATTTCCTTCCCTACTTTTTTGGTTTCCTCACTTTCGCATTCTTATTAGGTC
>JAJEKV010000069.1:3991687-4326030 GCA_021234155.1 Isoetes taiwanensis
TTGTTGTGCTTCGTTCGGTTGCGTATTTGCTTTCGAGTTGATGGTGTTTGCCCATGGGGGACTAGTCACATCCTCACATAGTGTGGCTATATGACGGGACATGGAATTTATAATATTCCATGGATGGCCATTTTAAGGCACAACCATATTATGTTGACTTTGATCATTCACAGGTATGTATGTGTATAATTTCATTTATCCTTTGTATTATTTTGTTCATTTCCCAAAGTGTATAATTTCATTTATACCTTTTTATTAAGCTGAAGTAGCTGGCCAGGGAAATATGGAAGTGAAAAGCGCTTGATGAAACACCAGGAATCCTAGTAGAACTTGAAACTTTGTGGAAGGAAGTGCATATGTCTGACATTCCTAAAACTCCACGTGACTATGCTTTACTCCATATACTGTAACATATTTCATGACTATCAGATTTTAGGAAGCCGGGTGCTGATATAGTTATTTGCCGTCTTATCAATTATTATTCTAATAGTTTCCTTTTTATCCTCATTTGAAGTCTAGGAAACAAGTGGTGCATATGGATACCCATATTTGTTGGAGACTGGCTCAAGCACTCTTACAAGGTCAAAGAAACATAAAACAAACCAAATATATTTGGGGCATATAAGTGCAGCGGATGGCCATTTTGCGTGGCTGCAGGTAACCGCCAAAGCCAAAGAGATGATGATGGTGCCCAAGGATTCTTGGATGCTTGGCAAGAGAAGAATCCCAATGTGGATTACTTGGTTATAGAGATGTTAATGCAAGCCTCCACGGGATGAGAGAGTTGTCTATTTTCATGGGTTAGATCCATTTGGGTTGGTCCATTTAAGTCTGTGCATATTTCCAAAAGAATGTTGCTCCATTCTCTTTGTTACTTGGGTAGTGGAAATGGCCCAGGCAGCTGGGTGGGATGAGAAAAGAGCACAAAATAAAAAGAAATATTGGCCCATCAGGGAGGAAAGGCAGAACAATAACATGGAAACAAAGGTGCATAGGTTTAGGAAAGAAAGGCATGTTGAAGTGAATAAGAGGATAGCAAAGGTGGGACACCCAAAAGCTGGATATAGGGCTTGCTAATAAACAGAAGGTGCTACCGAAGGCACCCTCTTTTAGGGTTAAGTTGGTTTCCTTGGGGTACAGTTTGATTTGTTGCTAGTCTTTGTAATAAAATTATATTACAACATGCAATGATACTATATGCCCGAGGCACCTTGCTTCCTTGTGTGATGAGAACTTCTTGAACCCACAAGTAAGAGGCATTATATTCCCGATTAAGGTTTTAAAGGTGGAGTCTCTTTGAAAGAAATTAGTGTAGGCCAAAATATAAGAAATGGAGAGAGAAATTTTATCTTTGCTTTGCTTGACATTGAAGCGGAGTTTCCATTTTTTGACCTCAAGTACTCAAAATGATTACCAGCCACGTTCATGCAGTTTTGTATTCCATCACTCATAAAATTACATTCCCAACAATTAACAGTTATATACAGGAACACATCTGTTGATACATATTCAAATGAGATAAGGTTGGCCGGACCCTAGTCCTAGATGGATGTTTTTTCTAGAGTGCACTACATGAAGGTGCTCAAAAGTTTTGTCACGTCAAATGAAACCAAAGGGTTGTATGGCTGAGAGGCCATCTTACACAAGCAGCTATTTTTATGCCAATGATAGCACTACCTCTATGCTATCATTGGTTCCTAAATTATAGGAGAAGAACTCCAGCGAAATTACATGAAAGGTATTACGGGGATAATGGAGTAGAGTGGAAATTACGGTGATGACATGCTGCTGATAAGCACATGCTTTAATATCTGCCAGAGTTTACAGCCAGCCGGAGGGCGTGCATGAAGTGCTAAGGAAGAGGGATGCATGTAAGAAGGTCAACGGGACGATCAATAGGACAATCTATTCCAAATGTTATGGTTAATGCATGGTTGTTGGCTCATTATAACCCGAAGCTAAAGATTGTAGTCAAGTTATTCTAGATGATGATTCACGGGCTTGCTCTTTGGTATTTATTGTTAAGAAGGTATTCTAAATCTTTTGATCTGATTTCATTCTTTTTATACTATATTACTCATTTTACTATTAATTTATTCTAGAGCCGTTTTATACTTGGTGTGGTCATATAGGCAGCATTTTTTGTCATGATTGTGGATAAGTGTGTAGAATAGGTCATGTAATATTATACAGTTGATAGTATGAAGACATGAGGGAAAGCTAAAGTTGAGTTATAAGGTTGAATACCTATGTAGGAAAAAGGCTTGAACATTTGAAGAAAAACAAGTTATAATTGGTTTGGTTCAATTATAGGCAGTTAGGCTTCTTAAAATATAAAGGGGAGCAAACAACAAATATACGATGACAATTATAACCAAACTGGATAAGATTGCCTATCGGACGCGACGCTTCTTGAGATGGAGTCCGACACACAAGCTAGATCGATCAATATAAACTTAAGAGTATAATTCATTGTGAGCGAGGACTTGCATTTGAAGTTATTCCGGATCAGTTAATATTGATCAAATTAGAGCTTGGGTTCTCGGGGTTAATGGTCAAACTGCTTTCACGATTGGGTCAATCCATATGAGCGAATTAAAATTCAACTGTAGCATTATGATTTAATATAATGACAAAGTCTAGACCTTAATATGTTCTTATCTTGCTCTCCACAGATGGCATTTTGTCTAGGCTATTTTCTTCATTGAGTATATCGAGCCAAGCATTAAAAATATCAACCCGGTTTTTGGTCCACGGATGCCGAGCCCATGCCTTGCCCACGCGGTGCTTGCAGGCATTAGGCAAAAACTCTTTGGAATCCACAGTAGGCTTTACACTAGGGATTGATACGTGTGGGACAAGTACCTCAGCATTACGCCGGTCCTAGCCCCTCCCACCTTCAATCAGATGGGCTCTTGTATTACGAGGGCGCAATAGTGGGTACTAATGATACTATTCTAGGATCATCTTCTACAAAGATTGCTAGGGTCTACCCCCCTTCCCAATACATGGAGGTCCGCGGAATGAAATACCAACTTCATCCACAGAACTAAAATGAAAGAATATCATCTAATCTATCTACCTAAACATCGAGTTAGGTTCCTTTGTTAGGGCTTATGATCTAAAGGATCTATAAGGTCTCTAAAAGTGAACTAACATGCTAAAACTAAGCTCATTGCCAAGCTAAAGGCGGCTTTGCACAATAGAATGACCATTTACACGGCACACAGCTTGCTCCACATCCTCCATGCTCCTAATCCTGTTGAAGACTGTAACATTACTCAAGATCTATTGTGCAAAGCGGCTTTTTGGAGCAACAATCTTGAATCCAGTCTTTGGTTTTGGCCGAAATGGCTCAAGAAGAACCCCAAAATCACGAGAAAGGAAATGAGCTCAAGGAAAGAAAACCCTAAATGCAAAGAATAGAATAGAATAGAATAGAATAGAATAGAATAGAATAGAATAGGTTTTAGCATCCACGAGGAGACCAATTGGCCTATGGGACCCAAACAAAAAGAGCAGCAAAGTGTATTCTTGGCGGGTTAAAAAACCCAGCCCCAGAAGAGATTTCAAGGAAAAAACCTTAGCGATTAAAAGTATCTTGTGCAGCTGTACAATTATGTAGGATAGTTCCCGATCACAGTCATTAGGACACAAATGAATCCTAGGTGCATCGAGAACCTCCACAGGTATGACCCCAATAAACCCAAGCCGTGTGATATAGCGATGCAGCGGTGGGCAGCACTAGTAATCAAACATATAAGCTCTCGGATGTGGGCGAATGCTGGGCAGACACGGAGGGCATGACATTGAAGAAAGGTTTAGGGTTTAAAGGGAAAGCCCTTATATAGAAACCCTTAGGGTTAGGTTAGACATTGGCCAAATGGGGTTTAGCCATGTGGCAATGGGGTCCATGGGGTTTATTATTGTGTATGTTTATTTAACATGCAACATTGATTGCCCCTAGGTGCAACTCTTGCCCCCTAATTGCAACCTTATATACGGCTCGCAAGTACATGTCAATTGTGGCATGTACATGTGGCGTAATTAGTATAATATCGTGTCGGACCGTATATTATGTTGGGAGCGTCATACATAATCTCCATAGATAGATGAAAATAATCTCTCTCCATACACCTCCCTCTCTTTTCCCTCCACTTTGATAACCTCACGATAATGGGATCCTCGACACCACAATGCATGCGTGTATATATCACTCCACGCATGCATGCATTATATCTATTTGCCTATCTGACTATGTATATGGTCTCATATACCACACATAACAATGGCGACCACAATGGGAAAATGTGCCACTCCGTGGCCCGGAGAATCCCAACAAAAATACTAGTATGGTTCTTGGGACATGTCCCCAAAATAACACCTTTACATGTGTGTTTAGAAAAGAAATATAACCTCCTCAATATAACCTCAAAAAAAAAAAAAAATAGTGGCTGAGACATAGCACATTGTAACTATGGCAAACTATATCTTGAGTTCGGACCTCTATTTGACCTGCATCACCAACTCTTAGATTTATATAGCTTGAAATACATCCATTGGCGTAGGAAAATGATGTATTAATGGTGTCACCCTCTGTTTTCTGAGGAAAAAGCGACATGCTATCACCCAAAAATTCTCCACCAATTCCACTGTAATTGGAGCTATGCCCAATGATGAATCCCTTAGAATAGCACTTCTCTTTCAAAATAAGGCTGAGATCCTTGCCATTTTACGGAATTAGGCAACAATTCCCCTTACGGTCATCAAGTAGAAAGCCCCACACCTGGTACCTCTTTATCAATAAAAAATGGAAACTTTCCATGGGCTATAGATGCGGCTAGTGGTCATGCACAAAACCAATTGCCACACCTCCAATGGATTAATAACACGGAACTTATCTTTGATCATCTTTACTTTTTGTTTTATGCCTCATATTAAAAGTCGTACAGCTTCTAGTCTCATCTCTTGCAATTCAGACAAATCATCCATCCCTATTATGCACTTGATTTGGAGTTGGAACTTCTAAATTCTCATAAAATTGGAAACTCCATAAGGCACTTGTCAAGGCTTCATGCCAATTTCTTTAATGATCCTTCACTATTTTAGCCAAGATGGCTTTCCAAAGTTTTATTTGTAGATTCAACTTGCCCATTTCCTATGGGTAATAAGCGAGAAGCTTGCACATATTTGAACACCAATCTTTTTTATTAAGCTGAGCTACTACTTTTCCTATGAAATAGAGTACCCCGATCAAACAAAAGAATGGTTGGAACACCAAATTGAAAATCAAATTGTGATAAAAAAACTTCTTGGTACTTTACGTACTGCATGCTTTCTTTGGAATTGCTTCTACCCATTTAAAGAAACATGCATGTGGCTGCCAAGATATACTTTATGACCTTTGGAAGATGGAGGATTGATAGACCCAATGTAATCCAATTCCCACATATGAAGCGGACCAATGCTCAAAATAGGATGGAATGGCATATTATTATGGCATGTTAATTGCTTGTGCCTCGGCCAGTTTTTCTACATCGGTCACAAAGTCTCTAAATATCGTTATAAAGATGTTTGGGAGTGCGGGTTGGGAACTCTCCTGCAAGACAGCCTCTGTGGGGACCCTTGGATCAAAAGCAGGGAGAATCCGTGCATTTGTGTCATCAGCGGGATTTGCAAAGAAACAAAGGGAAAAGAGAACACAAAGAAAGAGAGAAAACACAATGATGGGAACAAAAACTCTTTGATGTCAATGATGATACATGAGTTCTGCAATAGAGAAACAAAATGGAACAAGACCAAAACTCATCTAAAAACTTGAGTGCTAAGTACTCATATATATAGTACAATGGCCTTTGGCCCAATATAGACTTTGTCGGATCTAAATCTAGCAGAAGCTCACGGAAGGAGGCCTGATTCTTGAAAATCTTGGCGGTGCCTCTTGAAATGCCTGAAATCACTTGTGGCCAGCCGGTGACGGCCCGTCACTTGTCACATTCTCCGGCCTCTTCTTTCCTTGGCGTGCTTTCTTTGCTTAATCTGCTTTGCTTGGTCTTCTATTTGGGCTTTTGGCGGTATCACACTTTTTGTAGATCCTTGTTCTTGACCTGGTCCATGGTGTGCATGAATAGTCATGCCGGGGCCGATGCAGGGAACTAACACTCCCCCACCAAGCGACACTTTCGGGGAGGAGAAAGGGGAGCGATTTGAGGCGAAACCAGTGATCGAAATTCATCTGGCGTGTATGAGGGCGAAGCCATTGTGATAGTTCCCAATAAGATCTTAGCGTGCCTGGAGAGCTTCGGGTGTGGAGACCTATTCTTTGGATGGCGTCAATGAAACCCGAGTGCACCATTTCTTCAAAACACCCGGTGTGCTTGGCCGTTACAAAGCCCGGCATTCCATGAGAAGAGCAGGTCACGGAGGGCCAAAAGTCACTGGCGGCTTGCATTAGGTTTTGCAATAATAGATAGAGCGGTTGTCGGCTAGAGAACTTCAGAGAAAGCATTTTAAGGCAACACAAAAACACATGGCGGTGAGCGGATGGATCCCAGGAAGTGGCGGCATGTTCCAAAATAGATCAAAGGCGAGAGGCGGCATGTGTGGGTGTCTCCCAACCTGCGTGCGTTAGGGATGTAGATCAATTTTCGGTATGGTCCAAGGTAGCCATTCTCCCAATTAGGCGTCCGAACAAAGCGGATCCAGTGGGAGATCCGTGGAATCACGAGGAGGAATCCACCCGGCGTGGCCTTCCGGGAACTTAGACCAAAAAGGAGAGGCGTGTCCGAGGTGAGATACCTGGGGTGTCTTGGGTGCACCTAATGGAAACATCACGGGGATTGGGCCATGCGTGGGCGTGGGCCTCTTGGGCCTGCTCTTTCACGAACAAGATGCATCGAGCCGCGGCACCACTGTTCCCAATCCCGAATCGATAGCATGGTATAGGCTGGAGGATTAACCCAACAGGTGGGTATAGTCTTCTTTGTCCAAAGGAACCTGCTTGGGGGTTGTAGCCACCCGGTGCTGAATATAAATTTGTGCAAGCGGAAGATCCTCGGGATGGGCTAAATTCTTCGCACTTGTTCCGGCGTCTCCGACTTGCCATAGGGTAGGTGATGAGCAAGCTTAGGCATGTTTCGGTCACATAGAGTGTTGGGCCAGGCGGATCCACATAAATCACAGTTGTTTTCTAATAACAACCCGATGAGCATGAGGTTGCCTTGGAAAATTCGCGTTAGGGCGGTTGGGGTCTGAAAATGGCCCTTATCTTGGGCTAAAAGATTTCCCGCGTCGGTCGCCCGGGACCAATCGGGTTTTCGCCTTTTTTACGAAAATTCGATTATTACTTGGCGGGTAGAAGGATGGCGGAGGCTTACTTGGCATCCACATGGCGTATTTTTCATAGGGGATACTGCGGCTTTTAACCATTTTAATGGCCCATATTTTTTCGTGGGCTTAACCGCCCAAAATAATGGTGACTTTGACCGCCCTCTTGTCGGCTCCGCCAACTCCCTTATCCAATTTTGAGCCAAAACTTACATGCTGTCACTCAGGCCTCTCGTGCATCCCTCTCGCCTTCCTCCTCATCACGCAATCCATGTCTCCCATGTAATTTACGTGTTCTTGCCCCATTTACAGAACTCCCAAGGTCAAAAGTGGGAGGTTTGTCTCAATAGGTTAGTGGGTGAGTATCTTGCCATCAGCGAGGGCCCGACATAGAGTTAAAAGCGACAAAAGCGATCAGGCGTCACGGACACATTGGATAGGTAGGATAAAAGAGTTCAAGTTGAATTCTAGCGGCGGGAAAGTGGAAAGTATAACAATCTGACATGCATATACCCTTACGATATGGCCAAAAGAGCTAATCTCCACCAAAATAGCTTCCCAAAATTGCGCCAAATGGTAACCACCTTAAGCGGATCTACCGCGGCCTGAAGCTAAATTTATCGGCTACTTAGCTAGCGTAGAGATAGTTTAAAGCGTCGTGTGATCTTCTTATCTTTCATTTCTTTCATTGACCGTGTTTACAAAACAAATTTATTGTGCGAGGTTTATGTTTATCGGGCGTCGTGGATGTCATTCCGTGAAAGTATTAGTAGTGTGCCCATGGGTGTATCACATAGACATCAGATTGTCCTTTTCAAGGTATGGATCAAAACGACCTTGCGGGGAGTATAGGCATCTGGTTTCTGGACATGATTATAGCGTAAAGGTCGAGGAAACCGAGCTTGAGGCGGTTGAATTGCCCCTTTAAGTGAACTTTGTAAACCCTGGACTAATGAGAACAATGTAATTGCAATGAAGAAATGCATGGTGACGAGGTGCGGGAATGTCTGACAGCGGGCGTGAGGATGAGTTTCAAAATCTTCACACGTTTGAGGTATTTACTAACATATTCCGGATAAGGTAGCGGGAAGTTGAAAAGCTCGAGACATATCCGTGCTTTCTCCCCTAGGATTTTGTGGATGGCTTATTTTTGGTTCCGGACACGGGATGTTTGATTCCACGAATCATCCGGTCAACTAACCGAGGAGGTCAGCGTAGTTAAGTCCTCCTTTAAGTTGGATACTTTCTTCCAAAACAATATTTATCCGTTAATTGTCAACTAGGCGAAGGAAAGCGAGAAAAAAAACGTCTTACAACTTTTTTGGGGAGCGTTTGAGGCTATAATAGACACTCCGTCACGGTGGATATTAGGTATGGAGAGGGAGGAAGTCATTTATCTGACCACCATGGAAGCGAATGGCCATTATCGAGCTAAGAGTGCTAATGGAGCCGAGAAATTGGCGACTTCCATTATTTTATTGATGGCATTAGGGTTGGTTCTGAGGGCAAGGGAAATGTAAAGTTTAGTGAGTTAAGTGATCAACAAAAAAATTGTCTATCGGCTAGCGCTTTGAATCTCGGTTTTATTTGTGTTTTTCACGATGTTTTTTTTTAGGGTTCATTATTTTGTCGATATTTTTTTTAGGGTTCATTACAATTATTTAAAAACGTTACCATCATATTTTACTTTAACCACATTTTTACTATTTATCTCTCACCGGTTGTCTATTTTTTTGTCAGTGTTAAATAGTATAAAAGCCATCGTTTGAGAAGCCATGGCAAGAACTAAGCAAAGCGCAGGATCCATCCAGGTGGTGTAAGGCGGGTGATTACATTAGTCGCCTTCTTCATCGACTCGAGTCTCGATAGAGATTCTCCTCCTCCGACCATGCCTAACGAAGACCGGAAAAGAAATCCGCGCCCAGCGGACCCAGCGGGAGAAGCGCTCGGAGTAAGTAGGAGGTGCACCGGTTGAGCCGAGAGGATGATAGAAATGTGAGAGACGGCTGGCGGGAATATGAAGTGCAGTTAATTATTGACAGCCGCCTCTTACCGCTCTTCACATCATCCTGTTCCTCCTGGCCAAGGTACGGGACAAAATGGAGGAGAATTGCTTGCTTTGAGAAAGGGAAGGCGACCGAGGGAATGTACGAGAACTGGCCCGGAAGAGTGGTAGGAGCTTATTCTGTGAATCTTTGGGGTGAGGCGTAGGAAGTGGCTAGAACAGAACTCAAAATCTTTGGGAATTAGGTGAGGGTAGAGGCGAGGCGGAGGCGAAGCACGGTATTAAAGCTTAGCGAGATTAAAAATTATCACGAGAACCTTTACGAGATGGTCATTCAGCGTCTCCCATTTACCCGGGCTCGTGGAGAGATTAGAGTGTGGTCGCGGTACATCATACGATTCACAGGAATTCAAAGTGGCCCCGCCTTAAATGCTCTTCAAATGGCTTCAGGCGGTTGGTGTCGATACATTTGAGGACTTCGCCTTCTGCGACAATACATGCCAGCGGGTGGCTATCATGCACCCAAGGACATGCGCCTCGTCTTGCAGCATAAAGGGGATCAGTACTATGGTCAAAAATTTTATGGTAATCTGATACAACAGAAAGAAGGCCAGGAAAAAAGTGGAAGTGCCTTTGTGTTTTTTCATATGTATAATATTTCTTAATGCAATGGCTTTATAAACTTAATCTCTTAGTCCATTTCTTTCTTAGAAGCCTAGCCGCACTTTGTATTTTTTTTTTTTAATGGATCACCGAGGATCACCGCGGCAAGCATTGTGCTTTTGTTGCACATAGTAGTCTTACGTCGTGTGATCAACCTAACCAACCCCTAAAATGTCGCGGATAAATCTCCCCACAACGGTGTCCCCTTTCATAATCGACAGCGGCTACTTGAGTTCAAAAGTGGCCGGCCTTACGGCTCCTAAACATCTTCTTGTTTTCGTCGTTTGCCGCCATGGATTGTTATGTGAAGTTCTGCGGAATGGTATGCATCCGCCCCTCATGACAGCGAGGAAGTTCTTGCGGCTGCGATTTATCAGATTCTATTGCAGGAGTTGGACATCATAACCAAGCGATGCTTGAGCTTGGATGCTATCGCGGTTGCTTTAGCTTTCACCGAACCGCTTGGTCTCGGCGGTATGCGTCCTTCTGCCCGGTCCACGGCTGCGTGGATTCCAAAACCAGCTCTAGGGAAGGCGGACTTCCCATTTCGCAAGCGGGGAAGATGTTTTTCAAAATCTTTAGCGCCAGCGGGCTCCTCACAGGCTGCGTCCTTGTGCTCCCAAGAAGGTATCTTATTTCTCTTTACCGTTTGCATTTGCTAGTTATTGCATTACGCTTTCGGCCAAGCCAGAATATACTTGGAAACAATGAAATCTTTAAAGCCAAAGGGGTCCGGTTATGTGTGATGATCTTGACTATGGCGTAGAAATGGAGATAGATCTACAGAAGAAACAAAGAATGTAGGAGTTTTAGCTTGTTGCACTGGCCTTGGGTGAACCGGAGAGGAGGAGATGATTGAAGGTGATGAGGATGGGGATGAGGATGAAAAGAAGTTGTCGACCTAAGCCAATTTTAGTGGAAGCAAAAGAATACTTATTGCTAAGTGATATCTTGAGGAACCGTCTATATTCTGAATGTGTGCTAGGGAAAAGCAGAAACTTATCGGTACCTTGGCGAATATAGGTAAACAGGCCTAGATTTTTGAAGAGGATTTGGACAAAGATGTTTGAAGTATCTAATTATCTGGCAATGCTATAAAGCTTAAGAAGCATATGATGAGAATTTGGAGTCTGATTTACTCAAGATGAAAGCGAATCTACCAGCGGAAGAAGAATTCCGGCGTCTCAGGTGCAAAGGCATAGCCGAGGATCTCTGGGGTTTGGCGAGGCCCCTTACCGTCATCAATGTGGCGGCATAAGCACAGTAGATGAGGATAAATGTGAAGAAGATAATCTTGAGGGTTCTTATTTGTGGGAAGTAGATGAGGATTTTCTTGCCGACATGCAGCGGGGGCGAGGGAAAGATTGAAAAGGACTCTACATTGTTAAGATATATCTCAAGATTAGTTAATGGGGAGATGTCGTCTTAGTGGAACTTCGGTCAAAGGTGCGAGTTTTGTCTATTACCTCCGTGCATTATGCATGTTAGAACCATTCCCAATTGGCATCAAACCTTGCGAAGGGTGATAGCAATTACGTGAGGATGTTGTGTTACAATATTTTGGCGACCAAGCGGTCTAACGAGCAATATGTTAAATTTTTTAGGCTGGCGACACCTCACCCAAGGTTGGAAGGCAGGAATTCGATAACATGGAAGTCATTGCCTTGTTGGATCGGTCTGGCGAGGGGATTGAAAAAGCATGAAATTGGCACCAGCTTGAGAAATTGGAAGTTATATGTTTTCCAACTTGTATCGGTAAAATTATTTATGTCTGGTGTCCTTCGAAATTCCTAATAAAAATTATTTTATTTGTATTTATTCACATCCCTAGAGAAATACATCGATCGATTTTTTACGTCATATCTAGGTTTTTGGCGTGTGATATCTATCTCGAAGAAATGAAATATTATTGGAAAAAGACAATTAATTTATTTATTCCTCACCACGATCGAGAAGCAACTTCGTGTGACTCATGTTATAAATAGAAGACCGATGTCCCGCGTTGACCTCCGATTAGCCTTCATACGCTCATCTTCTACTTCCGGCTTCCGCCTTCCACCTTACGCTCCGATGGCATCATCATCTTCCTCTAGCAGCGACCAGCCAAGATAGCACTCCCGGCCCCGAGCTGCCCGTGGGACATCACCCTTGCCGTGGTGATGAAGAATTCAAGGAGATCCATGATGAAAACAACCGTCACCGTCGCCCAGAACAATGAGTGATGCAACGATTAGCCTTCCCGAGGAAGTAGCTGCGGCGAGGCGTTGAGCTTCGATGGAAACATTAAGCCATGTACCAAGAAGCGGCGAGCGAGGGGCGGCGATTAAGAGCTGCTCACATGATTTCGCGAGGCCTTAGAAGATATGGAGAAAGAAGCTCCGTTGGGAGGATGAAGCATGACCTGCTCACAGCCCATTTGCGGGACATGAAAATCAGCTAGAGGATCATGAAGATCCCCTAACCGTTGTATCTATCTATTTTTTTGCTTCAAAGAAAAGTTTTCTCTATTTTTGCTTCTATCTATCTGTTGTTCCAATGTATGTTGTTTTATTAAAATATCACCACGGCGAAATGCCTTTGCTTGCAATTGGTAACATCAATGGATTTAGCGTCGTGTGATCTTGGATTCTATTTTGCTTCAATGAGAAGTTCTATCTTTAGTTATGTATCGGTAAAATTACTTATGTATAGATTGTATCCATAGAAATTATCAATAAAATTATCACACGAGCTTTCTCTGCGGAAGAAAAGGCGTTAGAAAATAGCGGTCCTTTTTCCTCACCGCGGCCCAGTAGCGGTCGATTTTCGACCCGGCATCCTTGGCGTCGTGTGACTCAAGCTTCTCTACGAAATCCACATTTATAAATAGAAGACTTTCTATCTTGCCTTGACCTCCTCTCTTCCGCCTTCCCGCCTTCTTACGCTCATCTTCTCCCCTTAGCCTTCCGCCTTCGCCTTCCGCCTTCTCCTCCGATGGCATCTTCATCCTCCTCCGGCAGCGGCGCCCGAGAGCTACCCGCGGACATCACCCTTCTTTGTGGTAATGAAAGAGATTCAAGGAGGTTCCACGGCAACAGCAGATCTTAATAGAGAAGATGGAAGCGGTGGAAGAATTAAATTCACTAGAGAGCTGCATGGCGAGACGACCTTGAGCTCACGACAACATTAACCGTGGAGAGGCCAATAGCCAAGTAGGGTCGGCGCGGTTAAGCGCACAATATTCGCTTGTAGCTAGAAGATATGGAGAAGCTTTTCTTGCGGAGGATGAGGCGCGGCTTCCGGCTTCCTACTGGGATCATGAATCCGCGCCATTGTATATATATATTTTTTTGTTTCAAAGAAAAATTTGCTCTATTTCTTGCTTCTATCGTTCTCTTGTTTTGTTTTATTAAAAGATCACCTGACGGCCGAAATGCCATTCTTGCAATTAGGTAGCAATCAATGGATTTAGCGTCATTATATCCTAGCGATACACCTCGTTGTATGTATAAATTCATAATTTATTAATGGAAAAGTGTATGTAACACAAATATCTAGCTAGATTATGTGATATAACTGCGGGGTAAATCTAATTTGCATGTGGATGACAACGTCTATTCACATGCATTGGCTTGTGGATGACAGCGTCATGCCAAGGGCGTGTATCGCGCTTGCCACAATAACAACGTCTTTTTATGCGGCGCATCTGATGCGGCTGGGATATGGCGGATCCCCATGATGCGAACATAGGCTACCGTTGCCCTAATTGCATGCTATAATTTAAGCCTCGTGGGATTATTACACAACTTTATCGGTTTTCGCAACCGTGAGATTCCAGCGTATCTCTAGTTTCTATATAAAATGTCGGAGGCCTTTGTCTTCTCCCTATCCATGCATCTTCTGTTCTACCACATCCGCCCTCGACCATCACTCTGTTCTCCCATCACTTTCAATGGCCTCGGCTCCGGTTCCATCCACTAGAGATCTTGTCTCAAGTTTTGGTCAAGGGAAATTGAACATTACCATGGCTGGAGGAGAGCGGATCCGCCTTCTAAAAGAAAAGAATGATGAAGGCGTTAAGCCAAAGTTGGTTCTTGGCCCGAGGAAAGGCCGCCTTCTGGGGAGGTGATTTTAGTCTTGCGACAATCGGCCGGGCTGCCTTAGACCCTTGAGTGCGGCGCCCCCGAGATATAACCTCAAGAGAGGCTTAGGGCCGCAATCCCGGCGGGGGAGGCTGCCCGAGCCCAACTTCGATGGCGGGAAGATAAGGTTCTTGAATATGAGAACGTGTTTCGGGGGCGCCCAATCATGTTGGAGGAGCGAAAAATTATCAACGCCTCCGGGAAGAAGAGCTTGCCCGGCGATCATAGGCATCGGGCTCCTCCTAGAGGGGCCGTTTTTTTAATGTTTGTAATTGGTTTTATTTTTCAATGGGAAAAGTTTTTTTGACAAATGTACCGAATATTACGTTTCCTATTTTTAATTTTCAATATCCGTGGTAGAGAATGACAAGGCAGATCCACGGGCGAAACCCTTCATAGGGTTTTAAAGCTTCGTGTCGGTTGATTCAGCGTGGTGTGATATCTGATGTAGTTAGAATAGTTATTAATGTGTTCCGGTTTACGGTACCATTAATGTGTTCTAGCGGACAACCAAAGCGAAATCCCTCGACCGCGTCGGCGGCGGCAAGTGTGTTTAATATGTTCAAGCTAATATGTATAAATTGAGGTCCTTGCATGTGCTCCTTCCTAGGTTAGAGTCTTTGCTCCTCACTTCTATAATCTTAACGTCCCTCCCATTTGTCATCTATGGCCTCCACATCCTCAACCCGGCCCGATAATGGAAAATCCAAAGAGGATAGAACTCCCCTTCGACATAGTGTTGGGTGTTCTAATGAAGAGGTTGAAGGAGCAAGATGATCTTCAAAGGAAATTTGACCCACAATTCAGCCAGAAAGAAGAAGAGAATATTCAACCTTCTCATGCCGTAGCCGGAGAGAACAAATCGAGGCGGTTGAATAGAAGGTTTGGACGGGATGACATGCCCCAACAAATCTGCTTGAAATGTGGTTATGGCGGCAACAGATGCTAATTCAGACAGAAGAACATGTTGTGCTATTGGGACAGGAGCGGGACATGTACAAAGAGATGGTGGACGATTGGAGGAACGTTTGGATAGGGTGATTGCTAGCTTGAGGGGAAGAGATGAAGACGGGGAACGAATTGAGGCCAATTACGATGATGATGAAGATAATGAAGAAGAGCTCGCCTGACTGGAGCAACAATGAGTCGTTGTATTTTGTTTTTCAATGTAACATCTTCACAACTTTTAATCAAAAGCAACCCTTTTTTATTATTATCTTGTAAAGAACCTCACACGGCGAAGCCACATAAATCAAGCAATAGCGAACTCCATGCAGCATACCAGATGATATAAAATAAGATCACCGTGACGCTAAACTCTGGTTGTGCAAACAAGGTTGGAGGCAAGTGCCGGCGTCGTGTGAACATGCTACACATTACAAGTATATTTTACCGGATTCTTTGTCTCTTAGATCTCCAGCATTGCGATGCTGAGTGGGGCCTAAATTTTGCCAAGCAACTTTCGTTTTCTCTTGACATTATGCCAATGGTGTTTCTGACTTACGGGTTGCTCCTTAAAGCGACCTTCTTGTAAATGTTAGCCATCGCCCTTCCCAAAACCACTCGTCATCATGTCTTAGGGGTTGGTTCCCCACATTTCCACCCCCTCTTTGAGTGTTATTCGATGAAAGGCTATTTTAGCTTGTTTATCGCGACTTCTCCATGCCTTGTGCACTCCACCTTTGCTAGGCTTCCATACTTCCTAAAAACCAAGGTGCATGAGCCCAAAAGATGTGCAAGTAGTCGTGACTTCACTCTCTCCCCATCGTCTATGAAAGCTTTAATAAATTTGTTATTAAGCTTGCCGCGAACATTTCGCATCTTCTCTTGTGAGGTCCATTCTCTCGAATGTATGGGAACAATTCAGAAATGCATCCCATGCTTTTTTCCTCAATGCCCGAGCAGGCATGCATGCGTGCGGTCTGCTTTCGCATCAACCAGCAATTTTCCAAATTCATAGACCTTTTCTCCCATCGGTTTCCGATTCGAGCCTCTCTATGATTCTTTATGAAGGCGTCGAGCTTTCATCCCTCCAATTGACACCTTCACCGGGCACACTTGTTCTTCCTGCCCGTTTCTCATCGAGCTCTAATCTTACATTGCCACCATGCAAAACCTGCTACGATAGAACATGTTCAACTCTCACGAATTCCTTCCTCTCTTCTCTTCTTGTCTGAAATGTTCCACACGAATCTGCAGACTCAAAATATCATCTTGTCGATGATTCTCACAAAAACCCGTGCAAAGTCACGGATATGAACCCTCTCTAATGGAATGGGGAAAATGCCATGGAACTTGGGATCTTCTTCTCCTCTATTAGGAGCATTTGCTTGGTTAAGGGACAAGGTTGAAACAGTTCTTCCCGACTTGACTTCCTTGCATGATTGCGGTCTGAACAACTTTTGCATGTTCCTTGTCCTCCTCCACTTATGTTGTACATTGCTTTTCTCGGTTTTTAAATCAGGCGCCAAGTGAAAAATTACTTTGTAAGATCCATAGTGATCTACTTGCAATTTTTCCCTCCCTCGAATCTAGATATTAGACTGGGGATGTCGGTTTGATTGAACACCCATTTCAAAACCTGGGGTTTCTTTTCGAACTTTAAAGAGACCTAACCACCGGTGTCATCTTGATTGACATGAGAACCATTTTTTTCCGCTTCTTCTCCTCGTCGTCCACACCTCTACATCTTTTTTGTTATTCTTGTTGCTCTTTGATTTAGCATGTGCAATTGCATTCTCAATTGCTCTATTCATGATGACAACGGATACCCTCTCATACTTCTCAAACTTGGTCAGTTCCATTTCATCCAATTTTATGCAAACTTCAATCTCACCATTAGTTTACGCAGCTGTTAAGTCATAATATTTGACAAGGAATTGTAAGAGAGTAACCCGAGGTCAACCCAAAGATTATTAAGTTCATTCATTCCAACTATATCACAACAATCCTTGCCATTCTTATCTTTTTATGGCTATGGCGGGACCAGCACATTCAGCGTGGTGCATCTCTCCTAATATGGCATACACCATCTTTGTCCTAGTAACCCTTGTATTCTCGACAATTTGTGGACGATGGGCGAATACTTTTTTGTGCCCCATTCTTTTCAACGCTTGGTGGAATGGCTTGAATAAGAAACGGTAACCAAGCCTCACGATGCCTACATCATCACAAACAGTCACGTACATCCGTAAACTTCTAACTTCTTGTAGATCTCCCCTAGTACCATTTCCAATACCATCTTCTTGAGAGGAGAGTTGTAGGGCTGACAAATCATGTCCACTATCTCTCTACGTTTCACGCTAGGTTCTTCACTCACGTAACCAAGATTGCTTCTAGTTTCCCCGGATCTTAAGCGGCCTTTGCTAGTGTTGTAAAGCGGACCTTGTGGCGTGACCACTGCGTCTGAATGCACCTGATCAAACTTCCGGTTCCTCTATCGATTAGATAATGCTTCTTCCTTTCTGCAAAAAGCCAAAGGGGTGTTTTCTTCAAATTCTTTAACCTACATTGAAGCCCAAAGTTTGCTCTTTAGAGCTCTTGGATCTTTTCTTTTTCAGCTGCCCTATCACCAATTTGGACTTCTCCACTTATTATCTCAAAGTTTCCCTCCCCAAGCCGTCATTCCTTTCCTTCATCCGCGATTGGAGTAATGAAGCGAGAGAAAAAAAAGAGCTTTGGTTTAAGTTATAATTCTCTTGTGACAATCGGGCGGCTCATCTCAAGGAAGCGTATTCGATTCGAATGCCTTCATCCTCTCTCAATCTCTCACAATATCCCAAGAGGCGAGTTACCGTCACCACAAAATCGGACTAAACTTGAAGTCCCGAAATGGCGGTTTCCTGCCCTCAACCGGATCCAATGGATATAAAGCGCCATCGCCCGGATAACCGATACTTTTTGAGTCCTGCAAGGCAACATGTCGAGGTCTAAGTTCTTATTTTTAGACCTCTTTTTTCGCGATTGAAAAGGCTGGAGCATATTCTGAGTCGGTTGGATCCTTATCCACATCATTTGGAGCTTCCATACTGGCGTGGATCTTGCGGTCGCGGAAATGAATGTGTACAATTTGTATCTTGACACAATTAAACCGTTTGAGGCTCGGTCCGCGTACTAACCTCGTTTTTTGAAATTTACAGCGTGCATATGGAAAAGTCCATTCTCCTACAATCCATGCTTTTATACAAAAGCAAATTCAAAATTCGAATTGTAGGAAGCTTTGTATTGGGATGAAGTAAAGATCCCGATTCTGGCGAACTTTTAAAGGCGCAATCCCTTGGCCTCGAAGCGAAAGTCTAATACAAAGCTTCAACCTACACATTCAAATTTTGAAATGTAGAAGGCGGGAATGGACTCTAAATGAAAATAGGGCAAGACAAGAATGGGTGATGCATGATTGGTATCGACAAACCAAGAGACACCCGTCATGAGTTGCCGGTATGCTATAATGCAAGTGGCTTTTTAGGAAGCGCCGTGTTCGCGTCAATCTGTCGACAACAAAGAGAATTAAATACATATGGCGCCATAGATATCACGATTCCCCTTATTCCGGAGAAATATTCCAACAAATCGGCGGGGAAAAAAGGCGGAAATATGGCGTGGAATGGCTGATAGGAGGCCATTTTAGTTCATAAAACATAATATAACTTGGAATGATAGATATTTTATATGCAAATGGGAGACTATTGTGAGGACTTGTGTTTAGTTTTAATTTGACAACAAATAAGAAAGTGGATCACCGCGATCTTAATTTAGTGTGTTCCATTTTTGTTGCATATGTACTATTAAACTGGTGTGATCCTTGAAAAATAATATGCTCTTTGAAAAGGGATGATGACTTATGTACTTAAGAGTGGTAACACATGTATGCATAAAAAAGTTAGGTATTCAAATGGAATTAGAAGCAAAAACTTTTTACATTCAAAATTTTATGGCCGTATGGCTTTACATCATTTTGTAAATTTAAATGCCCGAGAGGCTTCAACTATTCACAACAAAAAAGCCGGAGGCTTAGGTCATATGGTAAGAAGGCTGGAGGCAAGCTCGACTAAGAACAAGGAAAAAAAAATAAGAGGTGCTCTGCCCTAACAAATTTCATTCATCACCTTCATCATCGCAAAAAAAATAAAAATAACCGTTAGTTGAATGCTTAAGAAAAGAAAAGAAAACATGCATGTACCATGAACTAGCGCCATGAGCTCCTCGAAGTCGTGATTAAGTCTTCAACTTCTTCATCTTCTTCATCATCTTGACTTCTTCTCCGTTAGGTGAATACTCATTTCTGAAGAATCTCCTATCCAGCCTTCAAGAACACACATGATGAACTCACGCTCGAAATTTCCTCTCACGATTCCTCATTCTCGATTCCTCGTCAAAGGAATCGGGAGGAATCGAAGAATCCCGAGGCATTGAGCAAGAACCGGTGGGCAGCGGAGGGAGGAACAGGAGGGAACACCTCTTCCAGCCGTAATAAAGCCCTCTTGGAGGACACCTCGGCTCTTAAAGTAGGCCCGATCTCTTCATGGCGATGGACTAGAAATTGGGCGGAGGATCTAGCAAAAGATTGGAGATTGGGGGGAGAATGGCGCCAATCTAGGCTGGAATAGATATAGGCTGGATTAGGCGTGAAAATCGTAGGAATGATTATTATTCCATCCTATCAACCATCATTACATGCCATTATGTGCATATCTCAAATTTGAGCCATATCTAATATCTTCCTTTTTAACCTTATACCTAAATATCCAATATCTTCCTTTTTTAACCTTATTCCTAAATAGCCAATATCTTCCTTTTTAACCTTATTCCTAAACCTATATGATTTGAGTTTAACCGGAGAAAATGAACACCGATATAATTGAATTTAACATACTATTTAATACCAAGATGCTACATCACACTATGTCGATAATTGGGATTTAAAAAAAACACTCAAACCCTCCTCGAGAAAACCACGTAAGTGCCCGACCTCACTTGTGTTTAAGTTTAATTTGACAACAAGCAACTTCCATCTTGTATGTAGATCGCGACGGCGCCAAAATCAAGGTGTGGTATTTTTATGCCCCAACACAATTAAACCCGTGTGAGCCGAGCGTCCGTACTAACCGTTTTTTGAAATTTACAGCGTGCATATGGAAATCGAAAAGTCCATTCTCCTACAATCCATGCTTTTTATACATTAAGCAAATTCAAATTTGGAATTGTAGAGGGGGGAATCTGTATTAGGATGAAGTGAAGATCGGTTAAAGCACCCTTGCCCTCGAAATGAAAGTCGATCGATACAAAGCTTCAACCTACACATTCAACTTTTGAAATGTAGAAGGCGTGGCCGCGCGCTTACCAAGAGACACCGTCATGAGTTGCGGTATGCTATAATGCAAGTGGCATTTTAGAAGCGCACGTGTTGCATCGGTCCGTCGACAAACCAACGAATTAAATACATATGGCGCCATGAATGTGCAATCCCCCTTATTCCGGAAGAATATTCCAAGCAAATCTGTAATTATGAGAGTTTGGTATCCTAGGTGGCATGGGAAAAAGGGAGCAGAAATATGACGTGGAATGGCTGATAGGAGGCCATTTTCAGACCCCAAATCCGCCCTAATGATGGGCCTCATCTCTGAATTTATCTTGTGTGTCAGCCAAATAAAAATCATGAAAAATATAAGCCATAGGCTGAACAACACGAAAGATAACCAAATCAGAATCCTCACAGTGGATTTGATCAAAGACTAAGAGGGCACAGAGTAAGCCTTTGTCTTCAACGGAAAGGTCCGACCAGATCCTGAGAAAATCTGCGCTGCCCAGGGGCTGCGCATTAATCTTGTCGTTTGCCGAGTACCACTTGAGAAGAAAAAGGTGGCATCGGGCAACCACATAATCCAGATAACTGGAAGGGGTACAGAAGTCTGTAGGAATGCGGAGAGCAATATCAATATATACCTCATGTTGACTCTGGGCGTCTTCCGCGGATTGAACAGCTTGCTTGAGTTGATGCTCTAAGTCTCTGATCCGATTATCTTGGTCAGCAAGAAGACGGGACTGATCACGGAATTTCCGGTGAGAGAGGGTGGCCTGTGAAGATGAAGGCACTTGAGTAGAGCTTTGAAGCCAAAGAGTGGCAATTTCTGCATCATCAATTATCTTCTGCTCGGCGTCGTGAGTTGAGCACGGAGGCGTGGAGCGGCGTGGCGTGGAAAGGAAAGTTGGTCTTCGAGAGAAGAGATGCGCATATTGCGCTAAGCAATTCTTGGACCTGGTTGGTATAATTCTGAGAAAGTGGATGAGAATTCCATTACAAATGCTCAAAGAATCCTTGGAGAATTTGGTGAAGCTTCAGGATGTAAAATTAACCCTGCCAAATCAGCAATTCAAGCAAGAGATCAAGAAAAGAGAGAAGTGATGGCTTTAACCATGGGATGTAAGTATAACTCTCCAAGCACCAGTTCAAAGATCCTGGGTATCCCATATGCAATCAGAAGTAATGCTTCAGATCTATGGGGAAGTATCATTGAAAAGTTCTACAAAAAGGTTGATACTCTGAACTCAAAATATCTTTCCAAAAATGGTAGGGCAATTATTGCTAATTTTATGATTTCTTCTTCTCATGTGTATCAATCATCAGTTATTCTTGCTCCAAAAAAGATTGCTAACAAATTGCAGGGAATTATTGGTAGATTCATTGCTTGTGGGCAAAACAGGAGATGCTAGCACCCGGTCTCAATGAAAGAGCGTTGCAAAGCAAAGAGCAATGGAGGATTGGGAACTATTAATATTGAGAAGCAAGGGATGGCCTTGGCTGCCAAATACTTCTACAAGGCCTGCTATAACTCCATCAAGCATCCTATATCCATCCTGATAAGGCATTATATTGGAAAATGCCATCCTTACGGGTGGAGGTCTCTGAAAATGGAGCTTCCCCACTCGATCTTCTTCCCCTTTACTGTCCCAAACTCCACTCCAGGTATTATCAAGAAATGGATCAAGGCTTGGGATCAAATTAAGGGGATGTACACCTGGAAAGAAGGACTGTCCATGGATCAAACTATCTTTTGGAATCCAGCAGTCCTTCTCAACAATCCCAACCTTTGTCTGGCTTGCCACTTTTCTGATCAGGCCAGGCTTTGGAAGAGTAAGGGAATCATCTTTGGCAGAGGAAGGAATGCAGACCAGAACCCTTTATGATAACGTCCTTACTGCCATCATTCATAACCACTGGACTCATGAAGAGAATTCCTGGCTTAATGAAGGAAAAGAAGGTTATGCAGTCAGGAAAGCATATAAATATCTCATGAGGGGAGAAAGAGTCACTATCCATACAAAATGAGAGGTTCAACCGGACAGATGTATCAAGAATCTGAAATTTACGTGGAAGAGTCCCATTAATCCGAAGATTAAGTCATTTATGTGGCAATTATGGCATAAAGCTTTGGCTACTAACTCGAAAAGATACAGGTTATCTATGGCCAATTCAGACATCTGTGAAAGGTGCCTTGGAGCAAAGGAGGATGAAAATCATCTTTTTAGAGGGTGCCTTTGGTCTGAGTGGACTTTAGAGCTTGCCTCAGGAATTCTGGGTTATGATCTAATTCATCTCAATGAAAAAGATTTTTTTATGCCAGAGAACCCCAATGATTGGAGAATCTTTGTCCTTCTCTGGAGGATCTAGAAGGGCAGGAACTCCTTCATTTTTAATTGTGAAATTATTCCACCAGAAGGAATAATTAAACAGTTCCAATTTGATGTTAAGTGGATTCAAGAGATTAATGGGTGATTTTATGATTGCAGGTACTTTATTTCTGCTGGTGCGCAAGCTTAAGTGGAGGAAGATGGATCTAAACGCGAACAATGAGTGGATAAAAATATTCGGAGCAGCCAAAGTGTTGGAGCACTTGGAACAATGCCAGTGTGGATGCTGTTGTGACCAGAATTACAACATAAGAAGAGAGTTAATCTGCCAAGCAAAAGACAGCAGGGGCCGGTCCAATATGGCTAAAGCAAAATCATGCATGTGCATCTATTGCACTTTTCATGAGAAAACAAAGGGAAAGGCAAGGAAAACCAGGAACCTCCATCTGAAATCTTACCACTGAATACTCTATCTAATTCAAAGATATAGACTTTTTTAGCAAGATATTTTCAAGTATTTATCAGTTTATCTCGGTATGAACAATTAAAGGTTGATCCCTGATATAAAATCAGGTTCTTTTTTGGATCACCTCTCTATTTTAGGGTTCCTTCTCCCTTGAAAAAGAAGTTTTTGTAAAATCTCTTATTTATATATATATATATACAAGCCTTCAATTAAAAAATAATAATTCTGAGAAAGCTCCGTGTACATGTAAAAGGTTTATCCTTCATATAGTCATGAAAGACAGAGAGCATGATGCGCTGAAATGTGGAAGGAGAGTTTGATAAACCAAAAGTACCACCTTGTAGGCAAAAGTGCCCCACGGGGTGGTGAAGGTAGTTTTGAGTTGATCCTCTTGCTTGATAGAGATTTGATTGTACCCTGAAAAGCCATCCATGAAAGAGTACATCTCATGACCAGCAATCTCTTCAAGAACCTGGTCTGTGAAGGGAAGCGGGAAGTGATCACGCTCCGTGGCCTGATTGAGTTTTTGGTAGTCCACACAAACGCGGATCTTATCATTGTGCTTTAGAGCAATGACAATGGGGCTCACCCATTCAGAGTGTTTGACCTCATAAATCAAGCTGGCAGCTAAGAGTTTATCAATTTCGGCCTTGACACGATCCACGTAATTTGGGTTGAGCCAGATCATGCGTTGCTAGATTGGGCGCATCATCGAGGTTTGGTAGGAATGGTGAGTTCCCCAATTCTTTTGATACCTCGAAGGTCTTTGTAGCTCCAAGCGAAAATATGTTTGAATTTTTTGAGCAAATACATCAAGTGCTTTATAGTTAGGTGGAAGATGGGCAACAAGCGGAATGTTTGATTGTTACAAATGCCCACAATGTCCACCTCTGGAGTTTGAATATGGGGTACCACTTCGGTGTCCTGAACATGATGAGCAAGAGGTTGGAGCATAACTGGAGGAGCAGCATTGTGAGTGGTGAAGAAAAGAGGCTGCTGAGTGTCATCAAGCAAGGGTTGCTTCATGGCCGGCATGTACATCTACATGGGCGAGGAGGAAGTTCCGTGTCGTAAAAATGGTCAAGGCGTTGGAATTGCAAGGAGCCGTGAGGTCAAGCGGGGCTGCACGGCACGGTTCCGATCCAGCGTCATCTCACCCCAAGGATCAGCATACTCCGGGTAGGATGAGAGAGGCAGACTCGCGGGTGGAGCCTGAATATGATAGATATTATGTGCTTCTTTGGAATCAGTGTCGGAGATGGAAGGTTCAGGATTCTCAACAGAGATCAATTTGCCAGTTTCCAAATCCATAGTTGCATTGAGATGGCCATCATCAGAATGACGAGTTGGTCTTTGGCCCAATGTGAATACTTTTTAGCCCGGGAGAAAAGGTCTTCCTACCATTTCATAATCACCGGGATCTTCTTCACTTTCCAAACCCCAAATTCAAAGGGAATTTGAGGTCACCAATGCTGATATGGAGGAGAGGAGTGACACCTTGTGGTCGCGTGATATGGCCATTGGCCAACTTGATGTCATAGGGGGCACGGTATAGTTGTTTGATCCCCAATTATTTTCTGAGCTTATCAGTAATAAGATTGACGGCACTACCTTCATCAATTTGAACATGATTGATGTGTTGATTGCCCACCGTGGCATGTGCAGTGGGTGTTGAGGTGGCAAATGCTCCAACCAAAAGCAAGGAAAGAGGTAATCCCATCTTTGAGAGCGGACGAGTTTCAAAATGGTGGCGAGACTCAAAGGTATCTTGATTTTAGCGAGTTCTTCTTGAAGTTCAGGGAACGGAGAAAAAGATCAGCCGAGGATCCAAAGGAGGCCCGAGGAGACCGAGGTAAAGAAGCTGAAACCTCTTTGAGAAGCTCCACCTCTGCGGCAATAATATTAGGATACTGGTAGGCGTGTGCTTGTAGATGATGATGGTGCCTCCCCGACGCCTTTGGGCCGAGTGGTGGCATGAACATTGGCTAGGGTGCGCCTTCGCAGACTGCATGAGTTTGAGAATACTCATCTCACCTTGGGCATGGCGTGAGGCATGAGTTTATTGAGGTCGGGAGGCGAAGTGCACTTTTTGTCTTCTTCATGTGGTACCGCCTCGACGCCAAAAAGCCGGTTGCGTGTCATGAGGAATGATGGTCAAAGGGCGTGAAGCCGGTGCGGCGTGAAGACCGGACCAACCTAATTATTTATTTTTCTTGGAGGATTGAGTGCACGATAGATTTCCTCTTGAGCTTGTTGATCCGAGGATTTGGAAGTAGATCTTTTGTCGAGGTCAGCTGTTGTTGAGGGGGCGTGGAGGCTTCCTCAAAAGCAGGGCGGGGGCCTTGTTACCATTGGCAACCCCACGGTGATAAAGCCGTGAGGCGTCTTGGAAGGCTGGTTGATTTGTACCCGAAAGTTGGACTTGAACTTGGGGAAGTTGAGGGCATGCCTTGGTGGTGTGACCCCATTCATGACAATGATAGCATTGAGCCTTGGAGGGATCAAAAGGAGGACGAGAGCCTTGTCCCCGTGACGGCTGAGGTTGTTGCTGAGGCGTGGTCTGGACTTGAAAAACCATTTTATTCCTGAAGGGTGTAGGATGAGAACGAGTGCATTCCTCCGTGGCATGATTGCACATATTGCACCTTTTACAATGAGGAGGCCCATTTGAAGAGTTACATTCATTTGCCAAATGTGCTTGATATTTACAGATATGGCACCAGATCTGAGAACGTTGTGGATTTGTTTGTGCAGGTTGGACAGCATTTTGAGGAACCATGACGGGGGGCATGAAAGGTAGTTCCGTGAGAGCAACACCTCGAGAGGAAACATTAACCGAGTGATTGACCAATTCAATGGCCTGCTCCAAAGACTTGGGGACAGTACTCACGTCATGAGATCTAATGGCTGGAGGAAGGCCCTCTGAAAACCGCACTTAATCCGGCTTTGAGTGGGGTACTCACCGTTTCTTGATAAGAATGTGAAGACGGTCGGGCGAAATCAATCTCTTGCAGGACTCCGTGGGTTCTTGTTGAAGATCATTGAGTTGCTTGAGCGGGGAGTTGATCATCATCCGTGGTGCCATAGTGAGAAAGGAAGGCGGTTTTCATTTCTTGCCAATTTTGCTTCCAGTGGCTTTTGTTGGCCATGAGCCATTGATGAGGGGCTCCTCTTAATGTGGTAGAGAAAATATGAAACTTGAGTTGAGGTTGCGCATGACCATTTAGTATGGCCAAGGCCTCAAATTCTTCCATATGAGCTTGAGCACTCTGATCCAGAGGTTTGCCTTTAGTGTTGCCAAAAGTTGGATAAGTCAGCTTCAAATTGTGAGAAGGAGACGAAGGTGGAACCGGGCGCATAGATGGTGGAGCAGCCATGTCCGAGTACGGGCGGGTGGTGGGAAACGTAAAAAATCGGAGGGGCAGAAAAGGTAGCATCCGGTGAGGAAGGACCCTGAGACCCTGCCTCATTGGGTTTGAGATCTGTGAGTTGTTAAACAGGGAGAGCATGATGAAAAGACGGTGAAGATTGAAATTCCTGGACTTGGGGAGGACCAAAGGAAACTTGAGGGTAGCCCATCCCAGTTGGAGGTGAAGAAGGTTGTGACGGTAGAGGGGTGTGGCCCCGGCTGTATATGAATATAGGTGCTTTCAGGAGTCCTGGAAATAGTGAGGCGTGGGCTGAACAAAGCGGTGATGGGGCTTAATCGAGGTTGAGAACAATGCCGCATAATAATGGGGGAGACCCGGCCGAGAATGAGCACGAGGAGTAGGAGGTGCCGACTGAGCTCTGGAGTGGACACGACCACCCTCAATGTCATAGGTAGCGTCATACATATCCCGAACAGCCTCGCGTCGTTGATGGCGCTCAAATGAGCCGCCGTTTGGCAAAAAAGTTCTTCAGAGTGAAACCAATTTGACATGATGGAAAGAAGGAAAAAAAAAATCGGACCCGCGGCGGGCAGCGCGGTGTTTGGGGTCCGGGTTGGAACTCCCGCAAGACATCCCTCCTGAGGACCCTTAGATCAAATAGGAGAATCCGGTAGGCGTATCAATGGGGATTTGCAAAGAAACAAAGGAAAAGGGAAAAAGAGAGAACACAAGAAAACAGAGAAAACACAATGATGGGAACAAAAACTCTTTGATGTCAATGATGATACATGAGCTCTCGCAATAGAGAGAAACAAAATGGAGACAAGACCAAAAGCTCATCTAAAAACTTGAGTGCTAGCTCTACTCATATATATAGTACAATGGCCTCTGGCCCAATATAGACACTTTGTTAGATCTCGGTGCTGACTCCTAGAAGGAGGCCTGATTTGCAGGAATGCTAAGAATGCTGGCGGTGCCTCTTGAAATGCATGAAATCACGCTGACGCCGACGCCGACGCCGACGTCTGCTCACTTGTCCCTGTTTCGGCCTCTTCTTTGTCGCTGGCGTGGCCCGCTCCGCTTGGTCCGGCCGCTTGGTTCTCATTGGCTTTTGACGATTGTCCCCGCACTGACCGTGGATCCTTGTTCTTGACCTGGTCCGTGGTGGGGATGAATAGTCCCTGCACTGTGACGCATGTGACTAACAAAAGAGTTGGCCAATAATACCCCCCCAATGAAGGATCTTCCTAGTCGCTGCTCGCCAAATGCCCCTCGACAATCATGTGCTTGCCGCAAACAAATCATGAGTCTCACCGACCAGCAACGCACCTCAACAAGAGACCTTCCATAGTCTTCTTATAAAGAATAGCTTCATGCACCACATAACCACCGCTTGTACTCTAAGAGCATGCTTTGTTGCTTTGAAAATGAGGAAAAAGTCTGATGTTGTAAATACACCTCATATATATTAGCATACCAAAGATCCATGGTCTCAATGAACCCTTGTAATACTCCATTATCCTAAAATGTCTTTGGTCTTATTCCTCTTCTATTTCAGCACCACTACTCAAATAGGCACTTGAATTCTAAGCTCCCACATACTTCAACTCAAACTCTTGTATGATAAGAGCCCATCTTGTAAATTCTGATCTTGGACTGTCTTGTTGTAAACGCATGGCAAGGGATTGACATCGATATGAATGTAAACATATTGTACATTTGTTGAATTCCATTGTGAAGGAAGAAGATAATGTCTAAATTTGTTCAAGGCCCACTTCAATGCAGGATAGGTTCCGTAATCTTCAAAATTAAAATTTTGACGATAAAGTCAAAACATATGTATTTTATTGTCTTGCCTGGGGAAAACAAAATTTTTGTGTACGCTGAAATCTTCTAAAGCGATGCAAAAAAACTTTCAGACGTCTGTGATTATAATAAAACCACGACACAAATTTGAAATTTGAATTTTGCATATCGTTTTTTACTATTTTGCATACGCCGAAAAGTTTTTCATGACATCGAAAACGATGAAAACCAAAAGCAAAAAAAAAAAAAAAGTTTTTTTTCACATATGCATTTTATACTATTCAGATGCAAAAATAAAAAAAAAAAAAAAAAAAAAAAAAAAAAAAAAAAAAAAGGAACTGCATGTATATGAAAAGGCAAAAAAAAATTTGCCAAGACACGCCGATTTTCAACATTTCATCGCAAGATATATCAGCGACGCGAAATTTTTTTTTTTTTTTTATTTGAGAATGTTCTCCGACGTAACATAAGAGCTGAAAATAATATTCCTCTAATATCTAGTTGATCCATTAAGTACATGGCATGACCATAGTTGGAGAAATACTTAAAAGGGTAAATATACCATATAGAAGTTAAGTTGCAACATGCAATTTTAAGGACATAAAGTTTGATAGGGTGACCCCAATAAGGGAAATAACCTTAGATGTCAATATAGACGGGGATATAAAACAAACTCCTCTTGTCTATAAATAATTAAACCATAATTAATGAAAGCAAAAAATGTAGCATAAAAAGAACTTAAAAAATCAAGGATCTTTCATATATTAAGTCATTAGAGCCTATTGTTAGAGCCTCAAACCACGAAAAACTTGGGATTATGGAATACACCTATAACTTAGCAGCTAGGGTTCTCATTTCAAAAGGGTATAATACCAAGTATGAGCACTAAGGACCGCCACCGGTTAATATTGGTGGTAGAATTAAAAGTAAAGTCTTTATGAAACCGCAGATTGGGATTGTTTTTGGGCTCGATACCCAAATATATCGGGCTATGACTCACTTTTAAAAGGAAACATCCAAAAGTGAAGAAGAAATACTAGAGGCGGAAACACTCGGCGGGCTTTTTCTCGCAAATAGATCTGAGGTGATCTAAGGGAATAAGTATAATAAGGGTTTTTATCTTCTTTTTTATTTTGTGATAATGTTGGGTTGTGTGCCAGGGAACGCCGCATGCGGGTGGGTAAAAGCATGTTAGGGTGTCCCTTAAAAAGTATTATTTAGTGACCAAAAAGTACCTAAAAAGGTACCGGGTGTGGATCGGGTAATTGGGTACCCGTAATATCTCAATAAAAGTTATATTTTAGAACTTTTATATATATTTTGGTCTCCGGTAGCATTATCTTTATCTTAACTTTGAATATTAATGCGTCCTTGACTTTTATTTTGGACCTTTGTACTAGTTTTAATGAAAATAAAAATGAGAAAGTACCCAGTTCTGAAGTACCTAGTGTATGTACTTTTGCAGGTTCCAAAAGTGGTACACCCTAACATGCTTTTACCCGGGTTCCCTTCAGTCTTGCGTTCCCCCTTGCGGTCCGAATCAGACGGTAGTTGCCCGAATTGAATGCATAAATTTGTACAAGGCCCGAAGCATTGAATGGAAAAATTTAGTCCGAAGGGATGCTTCTCTACCTAATTTTATGTTCTACCATTCTCCTATTTGCATTCTAGCGCCTTATTTTGGGCCTCAAATCAAGGCCTCAGCTAATCCGACCTTGCAAAGGTGAGTAGAAGACCGCATTCAGCTCCTCCATTGGGCTCTTCCTGAAACTAACGATTATCTTCTTTTCTTCACCGTTATGTAGGTTCTACTTTTGTTTTGAGCTGCTCCTCGCCTCTCCCAAAAAAAAACAAGCTTCTCTTTCTTCCTCCTATTAGATCCATTTGTGCGGCTTTTAGTAAAAATCCTAATTCGATGGGTTCTTCCCGCTTTTGCTTAGCCTCCTCGACTTGCTTTTTCGCTAAGTAGAGCGACAACTATGGCGAAAAATTGTTTCGGATGAGAATCTTATACAAAGCTTGAACGCATTGTTGTCCCGGTCGGATCTCTCTAACATCTCGATCTCGCCATCGCGGCGGCTTGAACATCGGCTCCCGATCGACTGTCTCGAAAAACATGTCGCCATCCGTAGCATGTCGACCAATATTTGAAGTAATCAGTGAATGATGAAACATCCGGGGAAGCGTAAGATTGAGGAGGTCAACGAAGAAACAAAAGTCAAGGTTTTGCCAAGGCAAAAGAAGTGGAGGAGCAAGGGCGTTTGGGAGAATGTACCGCCTACAAATGAAACGTAGGTGGGCTTTTTTGTTTGTTCGCTTATTTGTTGGTTTGTTTGGTGTTTGTTTTTTGCCTCCTTTTAAGAGGATGTTTATGACATTGTTTTTCTAATCGAAAAGTGATCAGCATAATAGCTTTTCCATTTTCTTTACATAAGGCATGAAAATCAATTTTCTTATTACAAGAAATTTAGAAGTTTCCTATCATTGTATCCAGGCCGCACAATGGGATTACCTTAAGAGATAACTCATAAAGACAATGGGCGTAGTTGAACCGCCTATACTATCAACATGGACAATCTTCTCTTCTTCTCTTCGGACCGGGGTTTTTGAAAAGGCGCTTGAAAACACCGTGTAGAACACTTCATTATTGGGCCTCACCTTGACCGATCTTGCTAACAAATAATTAACATTTTTTGTCCATGATTGAAAGGTTCTAGAGTTGTGCTTCTTGCTTCTCCGCAGTGATTTTGGAAGGCAAGTTTTATGTTGTGAGCGCATGATACAAGTAAGCAAAAGATTATTTTATGTTTCGCTTTTAAGTTACTCTTTAAAATTGGCCCTGAATAAATTTTGCTCAAAGATTCAAACTTCCGAGATGTGGTTCTCGTTGATTTTGGAGCCATCTTGAAGATAAGTATGTTATAAGTCTTGCTTCGCTTTTAAGTCTTTTTTTAAAATGTAAGTGAGCGATTCATTTGGGGTCAAGGTTTCCTTTTTCTTGCGCAAAGAAGCTTCAACCCTCGATATCCGTGGTGGTTATAGATTTCAAAAGCTAGGCTATGTTTATTGTTCTTTGCATTGGCTGAAATAATTGAAGTCCAAGTGTAAATACTAGGCCTGCAAACTGTGTTAAGCATGATTGGCTTCAAGTAGTCTGCCAGAAGAAGATGGGGGCAAAGAAATGAATTTGATATCCAAAACAGAAAAAATAGTGTTAGTAGCGTACCTATATCTATCCTATGAGATAACACACCCTTTGTTGAAGCAAACTTAACTGCACAAAGCGAAATGGAGCTTCAATGGCCTTCGATTTTCATGCATCTGCAGGACATACAGCCTGGTTAAGCAGGGAAGTATTTTGGTGGATGTTAAACATGATGATTTAAAGTTGCCTGCGAGGAATTCACTTCCATACAAATGATAGAAAACTGCACATCACTACCATGATGTGTAGGACCCGCACAAAGTATGAACTTATTGAAGGATGCAGCTTCAATGGTTGCTTGGTTAGTTGAGCTTCTAGCTTGCCATTTATGGTGGATGATTGCATTAAGAAAGCAAATGGCGTTGCTCTTGACGTATTGCCTTATTGCTTCAAATTTAGGTATCTTCTTACATGGAGCATAATGTCAGCTAGCTAACATGAGGTGGATTCACCGCGCCTATGCATGCCTTTTTACTTTTAGATAATTTGTGTTCATACATGCACTTACGTTGGACTTGCCGCCTAAATTTGTGCAAATTTATCATGTTGCCTTGCCAGGTTACATGCTGTCGCTGTTGAACACCAGGGAAGATCTCTTGATGCAAGGGTGCTTCTGTAGCTCTACAATGGCATCTACAAGACCAACCGGTATTATTTGGAGTAAGTGTTGTTTCGAGTTATATTTTTGCATTTGAAGTCTCTAATAAAATTGATTTCTGATTTTTATTCTTCTTTCAGCAACATGTATCAATATGTAGCATAATAACGGGGGTTTTCTTTGTGTTTTTGTACGCTTTTTTCACAAAGGTTTTTCCTAAGATTTTATGGCGATTCGAATGGATGTACTAAATGCGCATATCTAGAGTGCACCATTTCTTAGTCGCTTGATTTAGCTTTTTTTTAATGGTCCAACATCCAAGGGTTCACAACAAAAGCCCCTCTTTTATTTTAGGGCTGAACATGCAAGCCTTCGAGAGCATTTTAGGGCATTCTTTGCCCTAAAGCATGGCCATGAACCACTTGGGGTTGGCCGACATCAATTTTATCGATTTGAAGCAAATGGATTTGCGACATATTTGAAGCAATAGATTTGTCAAGGCAGTATGTAAGTTTTGGGCCTTTATAAAACTTCTAGGGCGCCAAAGAAATGATGACAGCGCTGAAGTGGCTCGCAGCTCACACTATACTCTTTCTTCATAGCTCCACTTCTTCAGATTCATTTTCTCAAGCTTCATAGTGCTGGGCCACAATGCGATCCTTCCAACTCCCTCGCCTTCCTCGCCGGACTTGCCTTGCTCGCTTCCTTGGCCAGCCCACATTGGCCAAACACAAAATCGAGACGCTTGTCCAGCAACCCAAATGGTTGGTTTTTTGGCGTCGCCTTCCTCCTCCTTCGGACCGTGCTCGCTATTTGCTTGTAATTCCTCCCACTGATATTACTCTCATAACTGTGGGGTGGAAGCGATTACACGTGTGTGCTTTGCTATCCGGGCCTCGAAATTTGTGGCAATGAAGGGATTTCTTACTTAAGAAGCCACACATCTCGGTCCGAGTAGAATTTGGTGGAAGTGAAAGGGCTTTCTTATGTAAAAGCTCAATATCTTTTCCTTCTCCTATTTGTAATCCCGTAAAGGTCCGCAGTCCTTTGGGTGCCATCTCCTTTCGACAAAGGTGTATCGGACTTAGGTTATTTGTATTTGCACCGTGGTTGTTTGCTTTATGGAGGTGAAGGAATTCATTATTTTGTGAGACAATTTATCCACCGTAAGATGATTCTTTTGCATGACATATCCACAAACGCCTCGATGTTGTGATGGCATAACATTTGTGCCTTGCAAAGAATGCAAGTAGGACAGCTCTCCCAGATGCCCCGATTGGGGCTTAATTCTTGATTTCGATTGGGGCTAAACTTGTTTCCTCATTCACTTATGGGCCCAAATGAAGCGTAAAAATTTCGAGATCGATGTCGTGGAAAAAAAAAAAAAAGCAGATAGCCCTAGGTTTTCCATCTTCCATTTCTCACAAATCGTTACTATCATCCATGGCAATTGTTTATCTTCAGTAACCTAAAGTCGCTTCTTGTCGCGGTCCTTTTTCGTTTTTTGTGGAACGATGCTCAAAAAGAGGCATCAGTCCATTTGCCCGAGAGAATGGAAGCATTGTCAAAAGTTAAAAAGTCGCATTGAAGCGCTGCAGATATCCAGTATTACCAAGATTCCAACCAACTTGTATCCGCTTTCTTTTTAGCTAACGGTGTTTTATTGGAATTCTGATTGCACTATGTTTGTAGAGACAACATGATGAATTGAGGCTTAAGTTTAATGCGGAGAAGGCTGCACTAATTGCAAAAATATGATAAGCTTTTTGATGAGCCTTTATATTCAAAAGTATAAATAATTCATTGTTCTCTTATTTACGCTTTTTTGGTTTTGTTTCATATCATTCATTTCTGGTTTTCCGAGCAAGTTATTAGTATCACATGAGCAAGTTATTGGTATCACGTAAGTCAGATCTAGATTTTGATCGTAATTATTCTCAAATATTAAGGCCTTTTCATGTTTCTAGAATCATTGGTCCGAGGATGACATGCTATGTTTTATGGAAGATGCATCATCTCACATGTATAATAAAACTTGAGTTGATTGTATAATGACCTGCATTGTGATATGCTTGGTCTTTATGAAAAGCTTGTTACTTAGGACTTCCCCTTTTGCTATGTAATGCAGAAAAAGTACCGAGTTCTGCTTAGAGTTTTGGCTTATCGCCATGGAAACAAAATGAGATTGTAGCGCTGAACACACACAAGGGAGCTAAATCTTGTGTTCAATGATATCTCTCGTAACATCATTTAAAATGTGTGAACAGCAGCCATGCAGGCTTTGGAAATATGTCTTGTACATAATTGTTTTGGCTTTTGTGCAATTATGAAATTCTTACCCCTCTATTTTGGTTTTATAGTTCTACACAAGATATATTGCCATCTCTTTGTTTTCCCTAAGGGCCGAGGGCCCAAAATTTTTTTAATACAACAACCAACACAAAACTACCATTAATATAATTAACACAAACCATTGTGTTTAACACATTTAAATTAAAATCCCCCTTAAACCCCCTTTGGTTTGGGTGCATATTCACACGGGGTTACGTGAGGGGCGGAGCCCCAAAATATACTTACAATACATGTACAAGATTAACACCATTAAGTACATTCTCTCAAACCTTATAGTATTTTGTAAACCTTAATATACAAGATATAAAAAATTTGTACATGCATACCCCATAAACGAGGATTGCTATGTATGGTCTAGATCTTGGACGAATTTAGAATGGTACGCAAGTGCGAATTTTTAAATATATTAAGCCATATGTTGGAAACAAAATTGGAACGAAGCAATGCTTTCCTTTGTGACGTCCCCTACTGTGTGATACCTGCACTCACCGTGATACAAACAGGAGTTCTTCCCCATACCAGCTCCATGCCGATACAGGCCCCTTTCACATAACACCTGAACCGCGGACGGGTTCCAAAGGGGAAGAGTGAAAGGGTCATTGTACCCGCCTCCCTCGTGGCCTACCTAAGGCTGGAAGCGAAACATACATGTCGCGATATAAGAGCAAACACGTATACCCACCCTTCGGGTGGCACATCACATCCAAGAAAAGACAATGATCAGCACAATGCATAGAGGGAAATCCCAGCCAAGGCTCGCATCAAAGGGAGGACTGGACGGCTTTGGTCTCCCAGTTCATTGCGCATGTAATTCATGGCAATGGATTTGGCTGGCATAAGAACATGGCTTAGGGTTGTCCACTCCATCCGGGCCCCTCCCCGCACACACCTTCTGCGCAGGGCTGAAAAGTGTTGGGACCCTCGACCAGAGTCTTCACGGATGCATAGCCAAAGGGCTATTCCTAAGTTTCATCTCCCCAGCCCGAGATGGGGCGTGTGGGATCACCCTCCGTAGATCTACATGTCGCACTCAAGGTGACTAGAGGGCCACCGCCCAGACTGACTTGAACTCAATGGAAGGTCATATCCACTACCTCCACGAAAGCAGTCGAGCCCATGCCTTGCCCACACGCCAGTGGCAAGCCATTAGACCTAGTCACAATGATCCCCGGCAAAGACTAACACACCATAGGGATCGCTCAAGAGTCGTAACACGAAGTCTCCTTATAAGCCGGGCCCCCCCTTCACCCACAACCCGGTGTGGCTCTTGTGCAGTGAAAGAGATCTACAAGTGGCTAGAGAGGCTACTCTAGGAGCATCAACTACAAAGCTTTAGGTCTCTACCCCCTTCCCAATACAAGGAGTTCATAGAGATACATCATACATATACTTCACGTAGAACTAAAGAACTAGATCTAATCTACATCATAGAGTTAGGTTCTTTAGTTAGAATCGCCATCTAGAGATCTAGAGGGTTGCTATGGGCAATTTAAGAGGCTAAACCCACCGATTCGATGGTGAAATGGGGTTTAGACTACTAAATTGCCTAAATACCCGATCCTTGAGTTCCTCCTCCCACCTGAGCTCGACCATCCCGGCCAAACGCTTGAATCAAGGGAAACTAACGCTGCAATCCTCTCGTGCAGAAGGGGAGGCGGTTTTGGTATTGCTGAGGCACCAAAAACGAGTTCTAAAACCCTAGAAACGAAAAATGGGCAAGTTAGGGTTCTCCTACTTAAATAGACAAGGGGGTTGGCTAGGGTTTCCACCATCCCCTTTAGGCATGTGGGATAATTGGAAAAAGGGCCCACTTGCCTTTAAGGGCTAGGTGGCCAAATGTGCCCACATGGAAATGTGTGCACCCAAATGTGCTCACATGGAAATGTGTGCACATTAATGAATGTACATTGGAAAATGTGCACATTAATTGCACCTATGGGTATGGCCCACTTGGCATCAAGTGGCCACATGGAAATGTGTGCCCACATTAATGTGTACATTGGAAAATGTGCACATTAATACTAATGCACATTCTAGCAAGTTGCCCCCCTAGGGGCTACCCACTTGGCTACACGCCATGCATTATCGCCACGGTGGTGGCGGTACGCTGGCGACGGGGCAAGATAATATACGCCCCGGGAGCGTGATAATCGTATTGAACGCCACATTCTCCCCACCTTGAAATGATGTCGTCCGCAAAGATCGTGGTTCTCCCCACCTTGAATCTTCCTAACCCGCAATCAACCCGATGCATAATGATATACTACTATAATACTTACACATTTATTACGATTACCTTAAGATAATATTTTTAAATCATTATTACGCCATTACATTATCAAATAAGTTGTCAATTAAGTAACTTCTACTAAAATAAGGTACTTATTAGTTTCTATTATCACAACATTTAGTTTATCACAATTTAACACTTTCATATACAATTATTATTTAAGGTACTTTCATTCCTTGCAACACATTCCAACAAAATTTGTGTTGCGTGTCTTCGCACCTTAAAATCCTCGCATTAATTTTACAATATCTATAATTACATACTTACTATCTTAATTATTAGAATTACTCTAAGGTAATGTTTAAGACACTACTATTTCATTATCCTATTAACTTATCACATCATAACTTAATCCACGCAAGGTAATTATTAACCTTACTTAATACAACATTTAAGTTTATCAAAGTTTATCAATTTCATACAAAATTTACACTTCTAAGGTACCCTTCATCCCTTGCAACACATTATAGCAAAATTTGTGTTGTAAAGCCTTCAGAAGTTGGACCTCCTTGCCCCCGGAGCTTCTATTGGCCTCGCAGGCCTATTAACTACCTATTATTAATTATTACAAAAAATTTGGTTATATGGTGACCACCCCACCTATCTACATGGATGCATGGCTAATCTCCCAGAGGGAAGAGGGTGGATCTTCCATTATGGCCGGGAGACAACGCCTATATGCCTATATGCCGCCATGCCTACACCTCTAGTTGCCCAAAGAGGATATCCTTCCCGCTGGGGGGCGTGAAGGATAGATTCCTCCTATCAAAGCATATATGGGGCTAAAGGTGCCTTTCCTATCAATGCATTCCTTAATGACCTCCTTTCTCGAGGGTCATCTACTGCGTGGGGGAAGTAGACTTTCTAATCCACCTTCCACTCGCCCCAGTGGAAACGCTTGGCCATGCCTACATTGACATTACACCACCCTAGAGATCACCGTAGTGGTCTCATCATCGGTAACAACGCATGCAATCCATACCAAGCATAGGTTGCATGCGCATTAATCTTAACTACACATGAAACTAATCTAAACACAAATCGACATGCCCGAGCCAATTTTTTTTTTTTTTCTCTCGCTCCCTTAATGCATGTGATTAACATAATTACCCTAAGGTAATATTTATGAATTAACATTATCATAGTATTGGATATATTACTCCGATAGTACAATTAAATTTACTCTAAGCTTTGCAATATTTAACGACTTTTTAGATCGCATTATTTAAACAATAACCCTACTTCCCACCTATTGTTACATAGACAAGGTTTTAATTATCATACACAAGAATTAGATGTGCTTCTTATTCTCTTCCTTGGGTCCTCATTACCCTTTGGAAATATATCCCTAAGATATACTTAAGTATATCCTAATTCTATTTTCTATCTATATTTATAAGGACCCCGAGGTCATATAGCTATCCTTGGAAGGAATTGCGCCCTTATGTAAGGATCAATTAACATGCTACCTCACATTATCAAGCAGTTATTTAACTTATTTCCCTATGATACATATACATGCAACAATTTCTATGCGCTTATTAGGATCTATATTTAACTTATCAATAAGACACATTAAAGCTTATAATACATGCGCACACCTTACCTAAGGCTAGAACGATCCACCCATTGAGTCGGCGTTGAGTACTTTGGAGATGACTTGGTCGCTGCATTGCTCCCATAGTTTTGCTCCACTTCATTGGTGTAGTTAGCTACCACGCCGGGCCTCGCGACGCTGAAGGCCTCCCCGAGCCTAAGGTATCTATCTATTTTACGCTCTATTCGCCTTCGCCATTGCCGGAGTGAACTCTATTCTACTCGGTCAATTCGATACAAGGCACGCTCAATCATAAGATTGAGCCTCCCACTTTCTTTCGAAAAGAAATTGGTCCTCACCCCTTCAATGACGTTGTACACAACGCCATATCTATTCTCTCCCCTTAAGAGGTTATACGCTTTATTATTTCAAGACATGGGTTACCTACTTAGTTAGAACGATTCTAAACCACAAGGTTTTGTCATCATGACAATTCCTTTTGTCTCAAAAGACTATTTGATTACTATAATTCTTATTTTAGATGTACCTTGCATGTACTATTATTTTATTATTCTAGAGATTCCCCTTTCTTAGTTATTTAAACTCTTGGAATATTCCTACCAATCGAATTGATGTCATCGTAACAAGTTGGCCTGGACTTGTTAGATTACTTCTTTTCTTTCGCTTGGATTATTCTTTAGGAGATACTAGATTTATACATGGTCAACAATTATCCTAGTAATGATTCCTTCTTAGTGAGGAGATCAATCTCACCAAGTGGTTTCAATACATTGGATGTCCGTTAACAATCGTATAATTATAGTTACTCCTATGCATTTCCTTCCCAATCTTGACGCTTTTAGCTCAATATTGGGGCAATCCTTTCAAATGAGAATATCCGAAATGCCTTCTAATCCCAATATGGATGTTACCATCCATACATTTAACCTACTAGGCCCCGCGGGCCTTAGATCTTTGAGCTTGCTAGAAGCTCATCCGCCGCTGCCCCGCTTGAAGGAGCAAGGTAACGTTCTTCCGAAGTCGCCGATATTTCCGTCTCCTTGATGCGTGGATGCTCTTTGAAGTAGAGGTTGACGTTGTTCGCTAGGAGCCTCTCATTGCTGGTGGCTTTGATGGCGTAGTTGATCACTTGAAATCTTCCATGCCGCCAAAAGCCCTGAAGGTGGCGCCGTTGAAAGAGATCTTTCATCTTGAACTCTTTGTCTTGGCAAAATAAAGGATGAGACTCAAGATCCGATATTGTTTCTTCGACTCCATCGATGCCCCTCATAATGCCGAAGTTGTTCAAGAGTGTTGACGATGTTGATTGCTTCACCCCCGCAACTTGCATAACATCTCTTCCTTTTGATCTGTTACGCTATGGGAGGGAAGGAATAACAAGGGAACTATACATGCAAAACATATAGCTTACATAATTACAATTATACTACTAGAGCTATTAGGTCTCCCTTGTGCCTCCCCTTCGAAGTTGCGCACCTACTCCTTGGCAATGTCATCGGTGTTCCTCCCGGCAATGGTGTTGACGATCTATATCCTCCCCATTTGTCGTCAGCTCATACCCCGGGGTAACTTGTTGAAATACTTGGCCCTCCGACGTTTGTTCGGGCTATGGCACAAACCGCTTTGCATCACATTCTAACTAAGGTGTGCTTGTCGCTGATGTTCGACATTTCGATTACGCTTTTGATCCCGTTTCTGCAATAATTGTTCCCCTTCATGATACTTGAAGCTATTTGGAGGCGCTCTTTGAGGTCGTGGCGCGATTCCTTTGGCTATACTCCTCCGAGTTGTTCTCTTCCTCGCAGCTTGTTCTTTGAATCGCTCATCCTTGGGTTCACCAAGTTGCATGCAAGGCCACAGGTAAAGTCATCGGCTCGCCTCACCTAGTTGGTTCTCCATCGAAGCCCAAACTTCCTCGCTTGATCCCCTCGATCGCATGGGCTTGGACGCTAACACGCCCACGCTGCTATGCCGTCTTCTTGCCTTGAGGTACCCTCCTCCGTGGCTTTGATTGTGCTCTTTCTAGTTTTGGTCCTCCTGTTTGCCTCTAGGGAGCTCGTGGAAGAAGTCGGTTGCTAGCACTTCTCCAGCTTTCAGCCTCCTCACCTTTGTCCCTCTATGCATGTCGGTCTCTCCGGCAAGTAAAGCATCATGGCTCTCCTCCCCGGCTGGCTATATTGTTCGGATGATGGATCCTTATATCTCGCACATCTTGACCCTTGAGTTGAAGAAGTACCGCCTTTAGATATACTCTTGTCGCTGAATAGCTTGGCTATTATCTTGAACTCTCTTTTGCCGAAGGTGCTTCCAGTTGCTATCCTTGTCGTTAAGGTGTCGAATGCTTCTACCTTGGGCGCTTGACGTGCCACATGTCCGCGAGATATGGTCGGCTTCTTCTCTTCTAATTATCGGTAGGAGTACCCGACGGCCCGCCACCTAGTTGTTGGAGGCATGTCTCCTCATCGCGGTGCCTTTCGAAGTGCATCTCCATCTAATACACGTGTCATAGCGCATCACCCTATATTACCACAAGGTGGGATTATGGTCGCCGAGATGTTGCCTTCTTAGTTGGCTCTTCGTTGATGTCGGGTGTTCCTCCTTCCATTGTTGAGGCCACTCATGTCATAAGTTCGGCTAAGCGTCGCCACCGCTACAAGAGGTAGTGTTGCGCGACGATGTCCCCGTGCCGCTTGATGATCTTGACATGATCGGTGTTGTTCTTATTCTAACATTGGGTGGCCGAGCGGTCTTTCCGCTGAGGGCATTTCCAAGTGTTTGAGTTGAAGGTTTGCTTGGCCTCTCGCCGCTTTCCCCTCGAAGTTGCTCTTCCATTTTGATCTTGGCTATAGTTGTGCCTCCTTGCTTCCTCCTTTGGTAGTCGGTGAAGGAGCTTCCCGATCTAAGCCTTGAAACAGAAACATGACTTTAAACCCATGTTTCTCCACTATATATGTGGACATCCTAGATATACAATAGACATATACGCATTTACATTGGGATTTTAATTCATCCACTTTTGCAAAACAACTACTTAAGATCTACCTAATTATTTATACTCCTCTAGGTTTTCCCTTCCTCCCATCGTGATTTGATTCTTCTTTTTGTTTTGCATCTTCTTCATTCAAAGTTGACTCGGATTCCTTTGAGATGCTGCTACTATTGTTGAGCTTTATGTCTGATCCGAGCCTGATCACCTCAAGTTGCGAAGAGTGTTTGTCGATGTGATCCCTTGAAAAAGATGCTCCTCCTTGTTGTGTATGTTCGTCGCGAGAATGCGCGTAACCGCCACGCCCCTACATGCGGTGTGTTGTTGCAAGATTGCTGATTGATTATGTGCCATTGATCGAAGCTTGAGTAGGGTCACCGCTGTTGCGGCCGGGCATTCTTGAATGTCTTCGGCTCAGATCGTGGGTCGGTAGGCCGGGCATTGTCATTCCCCAAGCAGTTGAATTTCGAAAGCGCGACTCCTCGCTGCTTGGGCTTTGCTTCATTCCTCGGTGGCTCTCCCGTGCCCGGAAGTGTGGTCATCTCCATTGCACTTACCGTAGCTCCTTTCTGGTCGCTTTCCGCGATTTCTACCCCGGCCGGCTAGGTCGCTCCTCCGTCCTTTGGGTCCTAACCATTCGAAGTCCCCAGACTCCCTTGGCTGACGTAGTAAAGCCGCCTTCCTTTGGTTTCTAGGTGTTCTGGTCCCTAATTCTGCTTGAGCAGAATATTCTCCTCCTTGGTCTTGCCCCAGTGCCGATATAGCCTTCGAAGTCGGAAATGTTCCTTGATATGCGTCCCTCCCTCCTCATGGTCTCCTACCTTTTGGAACCGATGAAAGTTCTCCTGCCGGTGCAAGGGAGCCGAGGCTCATCTTGGTCAGCCTTTAGGTGCTTTGTGGTTGCCTAGCTTGGTTACTCCTTTTGTTGACGCTGGCGCTTTGAGCCGCCGGGCTGCAAGGTCGTGGTGATCTTCCTCCGTTTCTATACGCCCTGTGTCGCCATGAGTTGTCTCCTCGACGGAAGATTATGCCCTCTGGCCCCTAGCTCGTGATGCTAACGCCACATCGATGCCTAACATCTTCCCTGCACTGTGATTTTGTTGTCTCTCCGCCTTCTTCCATTTGAAACTCATGTGCGCCGAAGTTGGTGAAGGCGCTGAGATCCTCTTTCTCGATGTGAGCTCATGGACGGTAGCCTGAGGTTGACATCTAGAACATTCTTGGTGCCGCTGGTTACCAATATTCTTCCCATTTGATGGAGATTGATGATAGGCCTGCGGGTGTCCTGCTCTACTCGCTTTGTCGGCTGAGGTGTTTGTCGCTGTGCTTCCCTCTCTTGGTCCGCTTTTCCTCCTCTTCTTATCTGCTTGTACATCGGCCGGGACCTTGATGTCTTCAAGAAGTTGCGCCTCTCGCCTCGTCCCTGCGGGCTCGCCCCAGACTGTGAAAAGCAACTCTCAGATATCCTAGAGTCTAAGGGTCTACTTGAAGGGCTCTCCTACCTTTTTGGGCTCTATAAGCAAGCAAGATGGTTCGAAAGCAAGATTATTGGAGACATCTCTTTAATCTACAAGTCTATGGACATTAGGCCGTGTGGTATGGCATGAAATGAGGGTTTGTTTTGCAGGACCTCCCCGATGTTTGAGGCATACTCTAAGGTCCCAGCAAAGTTGGTTTGGGGGTCCAATCTCTTCACACCTGAGTGACTTGGGCAGCTCTAGACTCTAGCTCCTTTCTAGGTATCCCCGGCAATAGGGAGTGTGAATGTGGCGGGCTGTATAGGTCAAACTCTATTAGAAGGACACAAAAATTAGGTCAATGTTTATGCTTTTGGCATGAGCAGAGGTGATGTACCAACAGTTGGACTTGGTTTGCTATGTTTGAGGTTTAGATGACTATAACAAAGAGGTGTTCTTGGGCACTTCTACCTTGGAGTAAGGCATCAGCTTTGGGGTCGAGAGCAATACTTGTGGTACTAATGGGGTATGCTTCTATTTACAAACAAACCATAGTTTGGAAAAACAATTCAAGGGTTTGAGCAATTTTGGTCATTTTGAGCTAAAGTTTGACATTTCTAGCCTAATTTGAGGTCATAAATGGATTCTAGGCTGTCTAACGGTCCTATTGCAACAAATTTCAAGCGATTTGGAGCCTCAGAGCTCAAGTTATGGGGTTTTGAAAAATTGGACGCCTCTAAGAGTGCGAGGGGGTGTTAGGTTGGGACCTAAAAGTGGCCTCCCGGCGCGCACTTTGGAGTCATTGGCCTATCTCCCTAATGGATGCCAAGAACTACCGGGAGGGGTAAATTCCTATTAGTTTTCTTCCTAAATGCAAGTTTCTTTGTTTATTACTACGCTTGGAGCAAGTAGGGCTAATCAAGGCCCCGCTTGGTGGATGACTCTAAGAGTGCGCTGAGGAGGGGGTTAGGTTGGGACCTAACTATGCTCAAGCGCACTCTTTGGAGTCGTTGGTCAAAATATCGCATTTGCTCCAGATACTGTACCTAATGAATACACATTTTTTTAAACGACTATATATCTTTATTATTCAAAATTTTCATACATCACATATAAACCTGTTAGTTACAAAAAGCAGCTTGTGTTCTATTTATCTGTCCTCTTGATGTAATTTCGCCAAATGTCATGTCTCTGTCTTTTGGAGGTGGGCGTGCACGCCAATGAGTCTTCAAGTGTTGCACGTCCTCCATCTCTGCCTTGCTTAATTTCTTGGTTTGTTGATGAAATCCTCCATATCTCGAATCGAAGCTAGGTCTTCTTCAACTATTTTCTCTCGAACCCCTCTAAGCATGCGCGAGGAGGGTATTAGGTCCAGACCTAACTATGCCCTGGCGCACCCTTAGAGGTGTTGTCCCTTTCCGCTCTAAACTTATCCAATTTACACAATTTAACATGCGTTTCCCACTAATTTAATCATTATAAACAAGATACTATTATTACCTTTACCATTTGAGTAAGTTATGATCAATTTTTGAGGTCACTTTTAGGATGACTCTAAGAGTGCTGAGGAGGGGGTTAGGTCGGGACCTAACTATACTACAGGCGCACTCTTGGAGTCATTGTTCCAAAAGTGACTTGTATAATGTTTTTCGATGTTTTAACATATAATTCTAGCTATTTCGAAAGCTTTTTGATTGGGATTTCATCTTTTTATTTTACCATTTGGAGTTCCTAAGGCCAAGTTCTAGGGTTCATATGGGGTGACTACTCTAAGAGTGCGCGAGAGGGCCATTAGGTCTGAACCTAACATGCTCCTGGCGCACTCTTGGAGTCATTGGCCAAGAGTGCCTGAAATTTAGTAGGATCTTTTAAGTGCCTATGTTCTCTAATTATCCTAATCTTAGATAATTACTAGCTCTACCCCAGGAAAAAAAATTTCCCGCTACTCGAGGTTTGAGGATCCTATCAAGTTAGTACTACTGGGAGCATGGTCAGTGCTTTGCTCTTGGTCTCCAAGAACATTGCTCTGATACCACCGTGGACGCCCCTACCGCATACCTGCACTCACACCGTATACAAAATGGAGTTCTTCCCCATACCAGCTCCATGCCGGGGGCCCTTCACATAACACCGCAACCGTGACGGGTTCCAAAGTGGGAAGAGTGAAAGGGTCATTGTACCCCGGCCTCCCTCGTGGCCTACCTAGCCGCGAAGCGTAAAACATACATGTCGCGATATAAGAGCAACATATACCCACCCTTCGGGTGGCACATCACATCCGCAAAAGACAATGATCAGCACAATGCATAGAGGAAATCCTACCCAAGGCCTCGGACTCAAAGGGGAGGACCGACGGCTTGGCTCTCCGTGAGTTCATTGCGCATTGAATTCATGGCAATGGATTTGGCCGGCATAAGAACATGGCTTAGGGTTGTCCACTCCATCCGCCCCTCCTGTGCACACTTTGCAGAGTAGGCTGAAAAGTGTTGGGACCTGACTGTAGCCCGCCGGATGCATAGCCAAAGGGCTATTCCTGGGTTTCATCTCCCCAGTTCCGATGGGGCAGGTAGGGATCACTCCCTCCGTAGATCTACATGCCGACTCAAGGTGACTAGAGGGCCACCGCCTTATTCCGACTTGAACTCAATGGAAGGTCATATCCACTACCTCACGAAAGTGTCGAGCCCATGCCTTGCCCACACGCAAAGGGTGCAAGCCATTAGACCTAGTCACAATGATCCCCCGGCAGCACTAACACACCATAGGGATCGCTCAAGAGTCGTAACACGAGTCTCCTTATAAGCCGGTTCCCCCCTTCACCCACAACCCGGGTGTGGCTCTTGTGCACAGGCCGCATCTACAGTGTGCTAGAGAGGCTACTCTAGGAGCATCAACTACAAAGCTTTAGGTCTCTACCCCCCTTCCCAATACAAGGAGTTCATAGAGATACATCATACATATACTTCACAGAGAACTAAAGAACTAGATCTAATCTACATCATAGAGTTAGGTTCTTTAGTTAGAATCTGCTATCTAGAGATCTAGAGGGCTGCTATGGGCAATTTAAGAGGCTAAACCCCACTTGATTCGATGGTCGAAATGGGGTTTAGACTACTAAATTGCCTAAATACCCATCCTTGAGTTCCTCCTCCCGACCGAAGCCTCCCATCATCCTCTGACGCTTGAATCAAGGGAAACTAACGCTGCAATCCTCTCAAAAAAGTGGGGGGCGGTTTTTAGCTGCTGAGGCAGCCAAACAGAGTTCTAAAACCCTAGAAACGAAAATGGGCAAAGTTAGGGTTCTCCTACTTAAATAGACAAGGGGGTTGGTTAGGGTTTCCACTTATCCCCTTTAGGCATGTGGGATACTGGGAAAAAGGGCCCACTTGCCTTTAAGGGCTAGGTGGGGCCAAATGTGCCCACATGGAAATGTGTGCACCCAAATGTGCTCACATGGAAATGTGTGCACATTAATGAATGTGTACATTGGAAAATGTGCACATTAATTGCACCTATGGGTATGGCCCACTTGGCATCAAGTGGCCACATGGAAATGTGTGCCCACATTAATGTGTACATTGGAAAATGTGCACATTAATACTAATGCACATTCTTAGCAAGTTGCCCCCTAGGGGCTACCCACTTGGTTACATCGCTGGCGCACACGTCGGTCGGTGGTGGCGGTAATGCTGCGTGATGGGCGATAATATACGCCCCGGAGCGATAATCGGTCTTTGAAACGTCACATCCTTGAAGTCTGCATACAAAAATGGGCTGGACGGAGCAGCTGTCCTCAATTTATTAACATGTTATTGAATTGCATTTCGATTTGCTGCATCCACTTTGATTCCTTTTTATCCAGCTTGCAGCAACATCCGGCTCTTCTTATGCACATTGCTTGGAATATATGAGGCTCTTGCAAACTATAGAGACGGATCGGAATGCCAAATACAATTAATTAGAAATAGTGGCTCAGCTCAAGTAAGTGTCTAGATTAAGCTATGTTCTCTTGACTAGCATTTTGATTGGTTATGGCAAGTTTTAGTATTAATTATAACATAGATTCAATGTAGCTAAGACTCTTAACCTCAGAGGGTCGGAATAAAGGTATACGTGTATTCAATGGGGGTCTTGGATGAACTAGGGAGGCTATTCTCGCAAAAAAAAGCGGAAGAATGACAAAAAAAATGATAGTGGCTCGGCCTAAGTAATTGCCTGCATTAAGCTATGTTCACTTTACTAGCATTTTGATTGGTTATGGCAAGTTTTAGTATTAAATATAACATAGATTCAATGTTGGTAGGACTCTTATCCTGTAGGCTAGAATAAAGGTATACATGTTTTGATTGGGGGTCGTGAATGAACTAGAGGGCTATTTTAGATCCAAAACAAGCTTAAAAGCATGACAACTAGTCGGTGGCCATTTGGAGACACTACTCAATGTCATTGAATGAACGGCCGAAAGCACCCTAAATAAAAAATATTCTTTACATTTTTTCAAATATTAAAGACCAATTTGTTGGACTTTCAAGGTCAGATTATTTGTTGATTATGGAAGTATTTGCTCTTAGAAGGATTTCAATTGGTTGTTGCATCGAAATGAGTACTTCTGGACTAATAGAATTTGGACAATAGAGAAAGTGCAAGAAGACATGGTGAAGTGAGGATAGGAGATAGTTGACTAACCAGATGAAAGGCTTCAATATCCAGGTGAATGTGTCACTTTCAATTTTCATTTTTTCTAATTATAATAGCACCAATATGGTTTATTTTGTGTAACCAAATGCATTGGATGTTCACAACCTACTTTTTCATGTTGCATGCAAGAATATTTTTTATTCTGCATGCAAAAATGACAAAAAAAAAACAACCAAACTACACATGTCCAGCATTTGTTTATATAAGTGATATTTACATTCTTAAAGGATGTTGGAAATTTAAAATTTTTAGTAAACATTATGAAATTATTTGTTTGTCAATAACATCAACTAATTGTATGAAAATGTTGCACACTCAAATCAATTAAATCAATTGGAATTGGAATATATCTAACATATGATGGTGTCACAACAACAATGACTAATATCATAGAAGGTTCTTTACGACACAACTATGACCTATATTTTAGAAAGTTCTTATATATTATGCGGCAATTTTAGGCACCCACTATTTTTACTAACATCTACCCCAACTTACCGGGTTCCCATTCAATGGGTGTAGTTTACATTTGTCGACTTTTCCCCATGGCCATTAACAAGGCACAAGGCCAAACAATGAAAATAGTTGGTCTATATTTACCAAATCCTACATTATTCTATGACCAGCTCTATCTTGCCCTATCTCAAGTCCAAAGTATTAAGGAAGAAAGAACGCGTAATCAAGATATAGTGGTACACAATATTCTCTTAAAACTCGGAAGTGTTTTCTGCATTTGCAGGGTGCGACATGGACCATAGTCCACGATATTGGGGAGTGGGCCTCTTGCATGCAAGAGGGATATCTTTTGTTGGAATTTGTTCGTGTCAACAATTTTCATAGAGGATTTCAATCACAATTGTTGGGGCAATCATACAACTTCGACCTCCATTTGTATGGTCCACAAGTTACAATTACATCCTTAAATAGATAGAGAAGGATAACAATAGCGCACAAGGTTTGATATACTCTACATTGTATATTAGAAGCATTTGATAGCATTTTGAATTAGCATTTTGTGAAAAACATTTATGATTTAGGGTTCAAGGTTGAAGGGTTTAGAATTTATGATTTAAGGATTTTCAACTTAAAATTCATGGTTTAAGGGGTTTCTTCATGTTTAGGGTTTTATGTAGTTTAGGTTTCACATGGTATAACTTTTCACCCAAATGCCTAAACTCTAAGCCATAAGTTGCCACAAAATTGACAACGTGCAAATTCCTCACGAGTCATTGCACTTGCTAATGAACCATTGCACTTGCTAATGAAACATTTGACTAATGAACCATTTAATCCAATGATTTTCTCTATGACAACTTTGATAACAAATAGATCACTCTCATAAATATCAATGTTTTTACTATGTTCATAAACTTTGTTGCTTTTAAAAATCAATGGTAAAGGTATACATATTTTATACAAGATTAGTTCATAGCATGTTCACATTTAAAAACAAGGTTTGTTCTCATCCTTCATGCGGATGTACATTCTATTGTCAAGGTGGGGGAGTAAGTTGTATCCATGGGAGAAGCGGCTTACATATATCTATTCCTATTTCTACTTAACAATAATGCAATATGCATTTTTGCCCATTTCATCTACAAAGATAAATCTATCTATAAATTCTATTGTAGCTGCAGAATATAATCCTAGCCATTCCACACATTCTTGAGAAATGCCCGGCATCGCCGGGCACACGTTTCTAGTGTTAATTAAAATATGAAGGCGCTGTTATAAAACTCGGGGTTGAAAACAGGTAACGCACTTCATTGTACAAGTGAAGAGAAGAAGAACAATAGCATAAGCATTAATACTGATCTAGTTATACGGAGGCTAGAAAATATGTATGACCTTATTGGTTTGTCTATAGAAGGATATAGTTAATCCAAAGTAACTACCTCGGAGATCATATATTAAAGTAGCTCCTTAGCCAGTGAATACTTTCTGACATAAAGCCTTTAGATTCTTGTTGATCATTGTATGCTAAAAGGGGTAAAACGAACAATGGGTGACCAGCGAAGAGCTGAAAATCCCAATGTACCTTTTGGCCTTTGTATTATTTCCAAGATTATTGCTAATATCTACATGGTTGGCTGCAGGTATGGGATTTTAGTCTTATTGTCTCTCTTTTGCTTCTTTGGTTGAATGGTCTACAAGAATCATGGAGTAGTTGCTCTCTTTTGGCCGATAATATATCAAATAGGTGTTCAAAAAATGCATGTGTTGTACCTACATGGTTTTGTATTGCTATCTCTCTGCTCTCATACTTTTAACTGGGCAGTAAATGGCATGGAACATAGACATGCACTATAAACAGGTTTTTTTTTAGTCTATCTTGCTGACTTATGACAGGATTAAGCCTGATTATGAACATATGGACATGATATGCATGTATTTTCTGAAAATTCGTATGTTCATAGACTTTAAGAGACTCAGAATTGTCTTATAGCGAAACTTGACATGAATAGATGCAAAAATACTCTGAATTTTGCAAACAATTGTGTATGTAAGGCAGTAAATATGTATGATACTGTATCCATTAAGCTTGGCCCAGGGCACATGGTCCAGGTTAGCCCTAGCGACATGGTCTAAGTTAACCCATTTGGGTATTGGTGTTCGGGTTAACACTAGACCGTTAAGATACACACCAAGCAATTTCATTGTGTTTTAGCCTGCCATTATAAACGATAATGGCCTATTCTTTCCTTAAGTTTTTAAGCTTACATGTTGTTTAAGTTCATTAATAATACCACTTATATAAGATTCTGAAGTTCAAACAGTATACTTTCAAAAAGTTCCAAGTACAACAGATATGAGATCGGAGTTTTTTAGTAACACCTTGAATCACAGAGTTCATATCTTTCAAATCATCATCAGATCTGATAGTAACAGACATAGTAAACAGGTTATCTTGTGCATAAGTCTTCAACTCGTCAGAAAACATCTCTTGAGTAATATCATTGTCATCCCTTGAGGGTCATCATCAGATCTGATAGTAGCAGTTATCTTGTGTATAAGTCTTCAACTCGTCAGAAGACATCTCTTGAGTAATATCGAGATCAAAAGTCGAGCCATCAATCTCAATATCCTCCATAACACTACAAGAAAAGCTTAAATAGACATTACAAGCGGACACAGAATCAAAAGAGATGCTATGATCAAGCACTTGATAAATCTCTCCACATAAACCTGCAAAAAAAAACAAGAAAGATGCTAGAAATTTCACAAAATAATCAAACATTACAATGTAAACACTCACCATCTTCAAGATTGATGCCTCTAAATGGTTGTTAAAGACTCTAAACAAGGAAACATCAAGTTAAAACTTGTACAAAAGCTCTCAAGAACATGCCAAAAACCTCTATAGACTCGCCAAATTCGGTAAGTTACATAAAAGCGTTTTTTAATGTCCATGAAGACCAAAAGGCCATGGATCCACATAATGGGCTAGTACAACCATTATTACACACATAGTTTTCTAGTATCCTAATATTCTGTGTTCTTGGTACTCTTTGAAGATTGGCATGTATGTCAAAGAAACTCATTGGAAACACCTTCTTAAATAAGTATAAGACTTCAGTAGATAACTCTTTCATCTTTTCTATGTCATCTTTATTGATCTCCTTCAATGATAGCCATCTGTAATGCATAAACTCTAAATTTATATATGGAATAAAAAAACACATACAACAAGGGTAACGAATGATATATTCAAATTTACCTTCATAGGTTGGCCAATTTAAAAAAAGGTTCACAAATTTTGGGATACAACCTCTTTGATAGAACCACAGGCAAAACCTCCTGCAAGAATGAGCACAATAGATAAGTAAGACAAAATACTTCCTATATAAATGGAAGTATAAACTTGCTTGACATGAATAAGAAGCACTAGAGCATAAAATTGCAATACAATAACTTACCACCAACAACTTGTGATAGTCATGGGACTTGAGTCCTGCGACTTACCATTTTTTGTCCAACAGCTTTGAAATGATGAGCAATACCCAGTTGGCATCCACTTTCTTATGAGTATGTCCTAACTACTCATAAGCTATGGTGGATGATATTTTGGATCCTTCAAGGTAGTATTGCAAGGGGGGTGCACCTATAAACAATAATCTCAAGCATCAATTTATCCTTCCATGTTGAATCTAAAACATTTTTTATGATGCACATAGGATCCAGTAGAGCTGTGTACAACTCTGACCAATATGGTAGCTCGTATAGTATGGAAATGCGTTTCATACCATTGGGAGGCATGATCTTGATGTCGCCGATCTTCTTCATATAAATCACATGCATCTTTGGTCTCTTCCCATTCCCCGCCCTCCGCTTGTTCCCATTCATTTTGCCAATTTTTTTGCGGTCATGCACTTTGGGATACAGTGAATGTTTGCCATGTGTTACACATGAAATTTGTAATTTGTGACAAATTTTAATGTTTTGTAACGTATGACAAATATTAATGTTTTTCACACGCTACAAAACAAGTTCATACAAATTTTGTAACGCGTTACAAGTATTTAATATTTACCACTCGTTAATATTTGCCACTTGCAAATCAATATGCGTCACAGATCAATACGTTACAAACCCCCATTAGCCCTTGTAGTGAATCAGTAATAGATAGTAATAAACTCCTCATAAATGCCAAGGCTGAGGCCGAGGAATGTGCATATATTCCACGCTGAAAATACATTTTTCTTATTTCTACTAACCTAAAATGGCTTTAGGACTAAATCAATGCAAAAGCAAAGAACATAACATAGGTGATACTTTTCTCATGTGTGATACTTTGGAGTTGACAGTATGTGTGAATTAGCTTCTCATGGATGAGCCTTTAGAAACGATAGTGGGTGTGAATAAACTCCCAATGGTAAACCTCATCCAAGTCGAGGCCGAGGCTGAGGAATTAGTGCCAAATTCTAAGGAATCGATGCAAAGAGGCAGGGCCTTTTCTAGCATGTAGATAAAGTTCACATATATAACAGGTGGGCCCTTTTCTAGTATTTTTTCTAGTATGTAGATTTAGTTATCACGTATGCCGTGGTGTGTCAAAATGCCAATCGGACAGTAGTCGGCCCACCGAATCCAACAGCACAGAGATTATTGGATTAGGGGTAGGGTTAAAGTTAAGCGAGAGAGAAGTCCGGAGAAGTACAAGTTTCCACCTTGTGCCCAACGTTGCTGGGCTACATAAATAATAATGAATATAATAAATTATTATGGGCAAATACCCAGTCTTGTTGCTCCTAATTAACTACACTTGACATGTAGAGAGAGAAAAAACAAGTTAATATACAACTCTCCACAGTCCATTTTGATTATTTCCCACTTATTTGCCAGTAAGCTCAATCAATTGCTCAACTATGCTTGAATCAGCCAAAGTGCTTATATCGCCTATATCACCAGTTTCTCTGGATGCTATCTTCCGTAATATTCTTCTCATTATTTTTCCACTTCTTGTCTTGGGCAATCCAGGAGCCCAGTGAATTGCGTCAGGTGCTGCAAAAGCTCCAATCTGCATACGTGATGTTTGTTATTCAAAAGCAGAATTCTGTTGTGCCATTCAAGCAAGAATCAAGTGAGCATGCATTACCTGCTCCCGGACAACCATCACTAAGGACTTTCTTAGGTCCTCTGTATAGATGACCCCCTCATTCAGGGTTACAAAGGCATAAATTCCTTGTCCTTTAACCTAAAACACATTCAAAGGAATTAGACTCTCTGCAATCCACTGGTTTAATATAATCCGAAAGCATGCAATAATACCTCATGTTCAACTCCTACAACTGCTGCCTCAGAACATTGAGGATGTGAGACAAGAGCAGACTCTACCTCAGCAGTACCAATCCTATGACCACTGCAAAAGTAAAATTCCATTTGTTTGTTACAATAGATTAGAGATTTTCAAAATTCTAAGAGCACAGTCAAGCATGATTATTACAGAGCATTCTGCGCATACCTCACATTTATGACATCATCTACACGTCCTGTGAGCCAGTAATATCCGTCTTTATCCCTGGAGACCAGAATTTTTTTAATTGTCAGCCAAAAAAATCCAGCATTTTGTTGGTTAAACAACTCAAATCCTATATAAAATCCTAACCTTCGGCAACCATCACCACTGAAGTAAAACCCTTTGAATGGGGCAAAATAAGATACTTCATATCTTTCATGATCTCCATAAAGAGTTCTAAACATGCCTGGCCAGGATGACTTGATGCATAAATACCCACTGCATTCTCCAGACAGTTCATTTCCCTTCTCATCAACAATAGCAGGCTGCCAATTAACAGCATGTGAGATACTGCAAACTTACAAGCTCATATTGTGTACCAGAAGCTATACCTGAATCCCAAAAAATGGAAGAGTGGCAGAACCTGGCTTCAGTGGCCAAGCACCAGGCAATGGTGTTATCTAAGGGCAAGAAAAGGGAAAAAATCTTTAATAACATATACAAAATAAGGAAAACAAATGTGCACATGGTTGTAAAGAAAATGACCATAAAGCCACCAGTTTCTGTTTGCCACCAAGTATCAGAAATTGGACAGCGTCCATCACCAACCACGTTATAGTACCATCTAGAAAATATAAGGCAAGAGTTATCCCCATTCTTGCTTCTATACTCAATCGTATGGCATGCAACCTGAATCGTTCCTTCTAGCATTGGTCATTAAAATGTGGAAAGGAAATCTATTCTGGGACATTAAGCAGCAAGATATTTTAAGCAAAGACCATATACAGAATGATTTACTTTCCCCAAGTTACTATGCACCCTACTTAAACTAAGCAACATAGATTCTTCTACAAAGATAAGGTGATCTTAGTTGCTTCTTGCAATCAATAGAACAACAGTATGCAAGCACACATCTGACTCAATAATCATAGACAAGAAATTAAGAATCAAGGGCCAGTATTCCAACATTGGGTTGTATGTACCTCCATGCACTTGGATTTATGGGCTCTCCAACTGTTCCTAATACACGTAAGGATTTGCGCTAATGACGCTTTACCGCTGCCATACCAATCCTTACCACAATGAATAAGACAAGACAAAAGGGTTTACTGTGATGCCACAAAATTACCTCATCTCCAGAGCGCATAAGGGACCGTATTGCAGTTGGCGCTGTATAAAAAATGGACACATTATATTTATCAACAATTTCCCAAAAGCGACCCGCATCTGGATAGGTGGGGACCTGAACATCCACATCATATGCCATTAGCAAAGAACAAGAATGGCTACTATAAAGAAAACAAATGAGACCTATGAATATATTCAGCTAAAAATACAATCTTATATTCTCTTTGACAAACTTACCCCTTCAAATACAACCACCGCAGCATTATTTAAAAGAGGACCATATGTCAAATAGCTATGACCAGTTATCCATCCACAATCTGCAGTACACCTGGGACAAATATGCAAGATCTATCAAATAGGAATAGAGTCCACATTCATGCAATAGAAAAACAGCCGAGCAACACAGCTTAAGTATTTGGAAACCATGGAAGCCCACTAATGACATCACCCAAAGGACTTACCAAAATACATCCCCGTCATGATAGTCAAAAGCATATTTGAATGTTGTTGCCGTGTATACCATATATCCGCCAGTCGTGTGCAAGACACCCTAAATTGAAACAAGGAAGGAAGTTAAAGCGAATTCCCAACAGGAAATTTGCCTTTCATTCGGCTTACCTTTGGTTTTCCAGTACTTCCACTAGTATAAAGCAAGAACAAAGGATCTTCCGCATCCACCCATTCTACAGAACATTTTGTTGAACACGTTGGAACAACGGTCTAAAGATAAAGATAAAAGTAGATGATTAGTAGACATCGAAGACACTTCAACTTGTTTTATGTCATCCCTCACTACCTTCCTCCCTCTCTCTATTGTAAGCTTTGTACCTGCCACCAGACGTCTTTTTCTTTATTAAAGGGGGTATCTTCTTTTTTGACTGCCAATTTGTTTTCAAAGATGACACACGTTGCTGCAATGATAATTCAAACCTTTTAGACATATATATAATTTAAAAAATTGCTTCCCAAATAAGAAAAAAACAGTTCCTAGTCCATTACACTTAATTAATAGCGCTTTCATGATTAACATGTGAAAGTGGCACAATAAAGGACTTGTTATGAAGTACATACACCTGACTAAGGGGGAAAAGACAGATCACTACCTAAGTCGAAGTCTCCTTCTTTTAATGCTCTAGATATTGCATCATCTGCAATCTCCTTCAATTTAATAACTTTTGAAGCTCGCCGAACTCCACTAGCTGTGAGCAAAACCTTAGGTTTACAGTCTACCATGCGTTGTGCAAGGGACTCTGCTGAGAAGCCAGCAAACACAACCTGCAATCCGAGCATAACTATGTAAGAGCAGTGATGATACCTCCCTAAAATAGTAGGTGAACCTATTCTTTACCGAATGTACTGCTCCAATACGGGCACAAGCAAGCATTGCTATAGGCAGCTCCACAATCATAGGCATATAGATTATAACTGTATCTCCTTTCCTCACACCTAAAGAACGCAAGTAGTTTGCAAGCTGAAAAATAATTAATCATCATTAATCTCAACTCTTAAGGTAATCATTTTCAAAGTCTTTGGCAGATATCTGTACCTGGCATACAAGCTGAAGAACTTCAGTATAAGTGAGTTTTTTATCATGACCACGGTCATTCCCTTCCCATAGGAAGGCGACATCATCCCCTCTGCCTGCTTCCACATGTCTATCCAGTGCATTGTAACATATATTTGTTTTCCCACCTTTAAACCACTGAAGGCATACCAAAGAGTGCCATACAAATTAGGGAAATGGTATTAACAGAAATGTAGAAATGACATAAGCGAATGTACCTCCACAGAAATACAGCCATTACGGACATCAAGGTTCTCATTGTGCACTTTTCCATTCCATGTAGTTTCCCAGTAAAATTCAGATGCTCTGTCTGTCCAGAATCCATCTGGATCTTCTACTGCATATTTGTAGAGTTTATCATACTGCATCAAAAGCACCCAATTATTAATCCCCTTCTTATTATGGACCTTCCAAATCTTGTGTTCTGGACATGATGTCCTTTATACTATTATATGAGTATGTTATATGCAGAATTTGTTCTAACTAGTAGGCGGTCAGCAAACTGAAAAATAGGTTTTAACTTCAATAGTCCTGATTTTCATTCTTCCTGATATGGTTTAAAAAAAAAGGGAAAAGCTGAAACGTCAAAGGGCCATCACACGACAGGACATTGAAATAAACGAGCTCAGTCTTGCATGTAGGCTAGCTTTAGTTTCTGAAAAAGGGAAGTAGGCTTGTTCCAAAAACTGTACGACCAGAGTGCGAGCTCTAGATCCTTTGTTAGAGTAATTTTTATTTATGACCACCCAATTGCATTCTAGCTTTTTAAGTTGGTTTCGTGCACTTGAGTGTGAGATTTCTATTCGATGTATAGCTCTGCAGCTAAAACCCACTATTTAACAGAATTGCAGGGAGGGACGAGAAGCCCACCTGCTCTTTAGAAGAAAGCAATGCGGAGCGACGAAATTCGTCTGAAGGCGCGACAAGCTCCTCATGAAGGATGGTCTGTTGGGCGACATCGCCGGAAGCTCTGACACCCATATCAGGGTGCTGGAATGGGCGGGGGGAGGAGGAACGGCAAGACCGGATCCAGGGCTGGGGTGGGAAGCAGGGCAAGTGTTGACCTGAAAGGGGCAATCTGGCGGGGTTAAATCTGGTTGCCGGATCTGGAGCAGCGGAAGAAGAAGGGTAGGTGGATGGCGGGAATGAAGGCAAGGCTGCCATGATGGGGTCCGACCGAACAGTAGTATCCCAAGTAGCCTGCACAGCACAGTCTCTAACAGCCCCTGGTCTCTTTCGCCATCGCTGCAGCAGGAGCTTCCTCTCCTCATTCTCATTTAGTATTTTTATAGCGCTTAGCTATTTTTACAAAGGCCTTTATCTTCCCTTTTTTTTGGCGCGTCTTCATTCGTCGCCTTTTGTTCATCTCTCACTAATTTGTTTATTCTTATTTTGTTTGCCCGTGACATACATTGAACCTAAACAAATAAAAAAAAGCCGCCAATGAACCCTCGTATGATTTCTAACTTGTCTAAAGAAGGCATTGATCTAGGAATCCACTCGAATATTCTCAAAGCCAAGACCCCCCTTTGAGGATAGACAGAGAGATAGATAGATACCCCACTTCATCCATGTTGATACCACGTTAATGGGCAGATTCTTTTTTTTATTCTTTTCTGAATTTGTATACCTACATACATTGAACCTGAACAAGATGGATTGAACCAAAACTTGAACAAGATGCATTTCATCAAAATGACGTGACTTAATCGACGCAGCTAGGGCGGCAACAGTTTCTTCTCATCCAACACTGTTGCAGAGCACCATATTGCTTGCAAAGAGTTCTTCTATGGGGACCATCCAGCGAATCTTATTGCTGCTTTAGCACGTAATACGTATAAGCTTTTACAGGCATTTTTTCCTAGTTTGTTTTTCTTTTGTTATTAAACATCAAAGATAAGTTTGTTTTTCTTTGAAATCTCTGCATAATTCCGGTACCTTAAGATCATGGGATATTCCAAGGAATCCCCCACATCAAAAGTCAATGTTTTTTTGGACACTTAATTAATCAATGGTGCAGGGAGATTTTAGCGGGCAATAGTAAAGCTCTCACATGAGCAAATTCATTGACGTGACCATGCGTCTTTTACATGGTCGGCATTAGGCCTGGCCGACTTCCCTTCCGAGACTACATCCCTTCCGAGAAGCATCTTCTTCCCACAGGGTTCACACGACACACACAATGAAAATCAAAGTCTGTATTACTGCCAAAATTTTGGTGGTGGGTCTGGCTATGGCAGAACCCAGTAGCTCAACACGTCAATCCGATGTATTTGGCATATACCAACAAACAAATTGGTCAGACACGCCATGTGATGGGCTTTTCCGCCTAAAAGATATGGATTCGCGAGACCCAATTGGCTCAACCTAAATGACCCCTTTTAACTCGGTGACATTTTTGCACTTTCGACTATGGCATAAACTCCAATTGGGCGCTTGGAGAAATGAAATATAAACCCTCACCGGCAGTTTGGATTAAATTAATCGGCAAAATGAGTAGTTGCTTGGGCATCCGAAGTGGGCAACAATACATGCCTGAAATTTGGCATGCCTGGAAGATCGTATCGACACTAGCCAGCTTTCCACTTCTGGCCGGATCAGATCCCCTTCTTCCATTCCCATGAAAACAACTCAAAATAACTCGAGATTTTAAACAATTCAAAAAATAGAAGTAAGCACCTAAACTTTGGTATTTCCATGACCAAAAATATAATACTCCCCAAGAATCATATGCCCAACCACTGTCTGAATACCCTCCACCAATACACAAATGATTGTGCAAAGTTTATTGAGAGCCTATAATCTGGAACATTTGTAAAATGGACCCAGTTTTTTAATGGTCTGATAGTTTGATAGGGTTACTATTCTGGGTCAAATTTGCACCTAAAGTTTATGGTATGTGCTTGCATGTATTTATGGTAGTCAATTACCCTTTAGTATTTTGGATTTACCCTATTTGTAGAGTTCATGGGTTTTTATGCAATAGTGTATGCTCAGGTGGAGTAGCACAATATCCTTTAGTATGTTGGATTTAGGATTTTCTACTCGCACTTGCTCGTGGCTTGCACCAGTATCTATTATCACATCTACCCATGAGGAGGCATAGATTAATTGCATCCATTCGTATTGGTTCACATTGACTCGGAATTGAAACTGCCAGATGGGGCCATGAGGAGCATGAAAACAGGATATGTGAATGTTGTCAGCGGGAGCCAGGTGAAGATGAATGCCACTCTCTTTAGATTTGCATGGCGTATGCGACTCTCTTTTTTTCTGAAGGTACGAGATGATTTTTTCATTAATTAAGGAAAAACATACAAAGTTCTTGATAAGTCCTCATATGGACTTAACAAAACCAGTCCCAAAATATTTTGAAACAAAGTGACAGGATAAAAAGTAGCAAAAATTTCTGCATCAGCTTTTGAAGGGGAAGCCGGTTCGATGGATTGAAATTTATACACTCAGATAGTGTCTTTGAGGAGCAACAGCCACAAGTCTTCTAGAAGTTGAATCCATGTACATGAAAGGTAACAAAGATCTTTGGCCATATGTCTCAGATGGCAACAATGACCAAAATTATGAACAAAGAAGCATATAATCTTCAAGTAACCACATCCTATGCACAGTCTTTTCACTGAAAGAGCTATCCAACCTGCAAAAACAAAGGAAATTGCTGCATCCAATTTGAGGCAACGCTATCAATTTGCCAGAAGGAATTGTTGGGATTTTAGGATCATTAGAGTCAGCAGAGAGAAAGAGTTGGTTGAATTGAGAAGTAAAATTGGCAGAAGTTCCAAAGGTATAAGACTCTGCCATCCATAACTGATCTCTAATCAATTTGAAGAAGTCCTGTTGTACCATGAGAAGAATCAAAGCACCATAACTGCCAGTTAACATCCTGTGAGTGTAATACAATTCCCTATACCTCGAGAACTACCTATCAGTGAAGTCATGATGATGTTTTTCAATTAACCAGAATATATATACCATTTGCATCACTTCTCTTGTGAATATCCCTGCCCATACTCTTTCAATAGCTTTCCTAACTTCAGCTTCATAAATCATCTGTCTGACTGTCCATTGATTGTTGCAGGGGTATATGACCTGATGTTCATGTTTCCTGTCCACCCAATATCTTGCTACCTCATTCATGAGTGAAGAACTATCTGTTGTTATAAAATATCTGTTTGTATGAGGCCCTCTGCAAAGCTCCATATATCCTATGAATAAAGCTTTAGTTAGTACCTCTAAAAGGAATGCTTGATATAAATAAATTATGATACCCACCATATTCACCAAATTGATCCCAACACCTGTCATAGCTATCAGCATAAACATTTCTATGAGCAGTAGCACATAGCTCAACATCATATTTTATATGAAACTTAATCCAAGTCAATGAAAAACTCTTATGACCATATAAGCATCTATTTCTCGACTTTCAAATATTCCAGAGAGTCGAGAAAGCAATAGTATTTTTGTAAGTATCATTCCTTTGCAGGAAGCTGATAATGGAGGTTATCATAGTGGCCAAAATGATTTTCGGACCAAATCCGTAAAGAATTCAACTTTGGGCAGAAAAACATATGCTCCATATCCTCAATACCATTACAGTTCAATGGGCAATTTGCAGACAAGTTAGGATTTCTTCTAACAATAGTCTAGAGACAAGGGATACTTTTGTTAGCAATGAGCCAAATAAAGAAGGAAACTTTACTAGATGTATAAGAATTCCACACATTGACAAATATAATTTTAGTAGCATTCAGATCAATATTCTATAGAGCAGAAGACTTAGCAGAACCAATATTTTGATTCAAATGGTCATAAATGGAGCTAACCTTGTAACATGATTTATTATTTAGCTGCCAGTCCAATCCAACATTTTGAATTTAAGAAGGAGTAGAGTTTCCAACTTTACCTCTGATATGATTGTATATTTTCTTGTCAAAAACAGAACCTCTGATTTTTATTTTTAGATTTGACTAGGTAACAATCAACACACAACTACCATTAACATTATTAACACAAACCATTGCATTTAACACATTTAAATTAAAATCCCCCTTAAACACCCTTTAGTTTGGGTGCATATTCACACGGGGGGTTACTCGGGCAACGAGAGCTGTCGGATGTGTTAAATGTTGATAGGTCAGATGATATAAATCATGATGGTCGACTTGATCAGAAGAAGTTAATCTAAGTGCATATTGGTTCTAAAACAATGCAATGGTTAAGGGGGGAAATTAAGTATTTGGTTGAAACTCCAATGGTCGAAGGGTATGCATATTATTGCAGTTGTGCATGTGGGATAATCAAAGTCAAGAAGATAAGCCCAAGTCGAAAGTTATATCTGTGGGATAATGATGATAACACGGCTTTCTATCTGTGGCCGCAAATCCTCTGCCGGAACCGTCGGGGGAGATAGAATAAAAACAAGTAGAATGGATCGTGATTACACACTGGTGGATACGATTGTTTTAAGCTTAAGCCAGGCAGTTCTAATATGCTACAGTGTTTCCCGTTAACTCTGCTATAGTCTTGATGTATTAATGACTAAGTTTTGTGTCAATGGTTGTGAAGACTATAGGGAGTCATTAAAAACAAAGGATAAGTGACCATAACGTGGCTCCTTTGTTATTTGTGAAAGTGAATGACAAATTTGTCTGCTGCTGTTCTTGCACTCTAGTTTGAAGTTCTTGATTGATGAATACTTCTAGTGCTTGATTGTGAAAATCAATAAAGGAACAATACAATTTTGTAAGGAAAACTCTAGTAGATTCTTTCATTGGTATCAGGGCACAGGTTGTTGTTGAAGATATCTACTAGATTTGCAGCTAACTTGTTGAATCAAATTGAAGTATTTAAAGGAGATACAGGCTTTCAAGTGTGGAAGGAGGTATTAAATCTGACTTGAGTTTGAAAACTTGTGGCACTTAATAGATGGAGGACAGATTGCAGCCACAACAAGTTCTGGAGGTTTACAAGTGCATCAAGTGGAGAGGCTGCTGCAGAATCCACACTGCCTAAGGGTTCTTCAGCTCCAGTAGCAGGGGTGACTGATGCAGCAAAGGTTAAGGAGGCACAGGCAATCATATTGAGTAAAGTTGGTACTGCTCTCAAGTTAAGGCTAAGAGGAATGAAACCACATGAGATGTGGCACTATTTGGTAAGCCAATATGAGGTAAAAAGCTCTTCTCAAATTGATTTGTTGGAGAAACAGTTAAGGAAGCTAAAGTTATTTGAGAAAGATAGTTTGACAGACTTTCTGGAAAAATTTGATTCCATTGTTGCAGACTTAGAAGGAGCTGGAAATGTTTTGAGTGATCAATATCAGATTTTGGCTTTATCCAGGGCAGTCTCTCATAATACACAATTGGCAACCTTGATAAGAAATATTGCAACTTCGAAGGAGCATGCCTTAAGAATGATCCGGACTGAGTTTGAACAGTCAAAAGGTCTGCAAGATGATGATGACCAATCTGCTGAGTTGTTGTATGCAGGAAAACAAAGAAAAGGAGGAAGTACAAGTTTTGGAAGAGGGGATAAACTAGGACCTTGCTTCACATGCAATCAATATGGACACTTGAAGGCTGAATGTCCAAGTGCAGGTAAAGGGTTTAAATGTTTTAATTGTGATGGAAAAGGGCATCTTGCAGCTGACTGCCCCAGTCCAAAAGGCATAAGTGGTAAGGGAAGAGGTCGAGGCAAAGGCTTTGCAAGCTCAAGGGGTCGAGGGAGATCTAGAGGAGCATCTAGTCTAAACATTGTTGAAGATATCAAAGCTGAAGAAGAAAATTTGGATGATACAATTGAGGTAACAAAATTATTTAGTGTTGCTCAAAAGATGAATAAGGTTGACAACAAATTTCTTGTTATAGATTCTGGAGCAGAAAAGAGTATAGTACATGATCTTAAACTATTAAAAGAGTGCAAAAGGAGATGGGGTCATGTTCAACTTGGTGATGGTGGAGTTCAAGAAATAAAAGATTCAGGAGTTTTAGAAATCTTTGATTTGCAAGGAAAAAGTGTGTTGCTTATCATAAGTTTTTGGCACTGAAACATCTAAATGCATTAATATTTCAAAGAGGCCAAGTATCTCACCTTCTTTTTCTCTGAGTCTTTTGCTCTTGCCCATGTCATCACGTCCAAAAGATTCAAGATTAGTTGTAGCTTCCCCTTTGAGTATTTCTGCTTCAGTTCTCTTCTTTCTTTTCACAATTTTACTTTGGCACTCATCTTGTTGGCTCTTATCTTGTTGATCTTCTAAGACTCCAGGCTGCAAATTTTCAACATCAACAATGTTAGGATCAGTTAACAATTGTTTAATACTCATATCTTCCTCCTCATCCCAGTCAACCACATTTGGTGGTTCAGCTTTCTCTTCCTGAATATTTGGTTCTTCTGCAACCTTGTATATATCAGTCTAGCCTTGATTGTTGATCCTTGGCAATACCTTGTAATACTGTTCCTCATCAAATATTACATCCCTGCTAATTATGATTTTCCTTTTGCTTGGATCATACAGCCTATATGCTTTTGATTCTTGATCATAACCAACTAGGTAGGTGATATATGCTTTATCATCAAGTTTCTTCCTCAACTCATCAGGCACATGAACAAATGCCAAGCATCCATAGGCTTTAAGCCTTTCATAATCTGGTGATTTGTCTGACCACAATGCCACAGGAATTTCCCCTTTAATACTTATAGATGGTAACTGGCATTAGGGCGGATTTGGGATCTCAACATGGCGTAAGAGCCATTCCACGTCAGATTTCTTATTATTCTCCCCAATGCCATGTAGATTACCTACCCTTCATAATTATAGATTCTCACGGATTTCGAGAGATTGCGCATTTATTGTCCCATTTTCACATATTAGAAACAAATAAAAAATATGTATGGCATTAAACCATCGCGACTATGACTAATAATGATGGCTTATTGACATTCACGAGGCAAAAGAATTTGAATATAAAAAAGTGATGGTTGATGTTGAAAGGAGGGCGCTGATGATATCCATTCCTCATTGAGAATGAAACAAGCTTGAGATGCTCTATCGAACTTGTTCCCATATATATAGCGAATACATCTCAAAGAACAAGATGCAAAGAGGTTTGTGGAAGCCCCTAACAAAATCATTTAAGCTCATATGGATGCACTCAGTACATGCATATACTATGGGTGCATACACCTCCTAGGGCGTATGCACTTGATTTTGTTAGAAATGGGACAATTATGAAGTGGACAAGGCATGGAGAGATCCCGTAAGCATCCAAGGTAGCTTTTTTCATAGAAGCACTGAAAGGGGTGGAGGAAAAATAGTCACCATCCCTCTTAGATATATGACAGAATGGAGATATGATTAATAGCTATGCCAAAATTACTCATTGTGTTGAAGAGGAGGAGATCACTGGAATAGCATCGATCAGGAAATGTCTGTGAAGATGCTAATAAATGACATTATACTTTGCAATGCAAAGGGTTTATACATTCTTGAAGTACAAAGGCTATGGTGTTTGTATTTAGCTACCTCTAATACAAGAAGTCTTTGACTACTTTTCACAATAGATTCCTTTAAAAATCTATTGCTATTTAAATTATAGCAAAAATGAGTCTTGAAACTGAAGTAGTAGAAGAACTCTTTGACTAGTTATCCATTTGATGACCATTTTTTAAGAAAATATGATATGTGACATTCTTATATGCAAACATTCATAAAATTTATGAATGTTGAAGGTCAAAGCCATCCTTGTTTAAAGAGGATCATATGATGCGAAATATTCATGCGCAGAAGTAATTGCATATAAGAAATTCGCCTGGTGTGATCCTTGCGTAAAAAAGAAAATAGAAACACAAATATTGAACTTACAACTTAGCGCAAACAAATAGTATTTTACTTATACTTTTTAAAACATATTTTAATGTTATTTTTGTATAACATAACATTAAGATGAAACATAGCAAATCTGTATGGCATGACCTACTTTCTTGTTTGCTGTTAAATTATAAACACAAGTACCCATTCAATAGCCTCCCATTTGCATGTGAAGTTCTAAGCCTATTTCAAATAGCAAACACCTTTTTAATAAACCAACACTTTACATACTAACACTTTACACTTTAAATAAGATATTTTTTTCTTTCCTTTTACTTGAAAGCTATTTTTTTTTTCAAGATGGATCACACCAAGCAAATAATACATATGCAAAAAAAAAGGGACACACTAAATTCGCATGGTGTGATCCACTTTCTTATTTGTTGTCAAATTAAAATTAAACACAAGTAAATCATTCCTATTTGTATCTAAAATGCTTTACCACTCTTAAGTACATAAGTCATTATCCTTTTTCAAAGAGCATATTTTTTTTCAAGAAGGATCACACCAAGCGAATAGTACATATGCAACAAAAATGGAACACACTAAATTCAAGATCCCTGATCCACTTTCTTATTTGTTGTCAAATTAAAATTAAACACAAGTACCCCTTCTCATTTAATGCTTTACCACCCCAAGTGCATAAAGTTATTAGTCCTTTTCAAAGAGCATATCTTTTTTTAAGAAGGATCACATCAAGCGAATAATACAATGCAAAAAAAAATAGAACACAATCATTTCGCATGGTGTGATACGCTTTCTTGCTTGTTGTCAAATTAAACTTAGACACAAGTACCCCTTCCTATTTGCATCTAAAATACTTTACCAACTCTAGTAGTACATAAAGTTATTAGCCCTTTTCAAAAAGCAAACATTTTATCAATAAATGAGTACGTCACATATCCACACTTAACTTCAAATAAGACACATATATATTTCTTTTATTAAAAGATAATCAAAGTAATTTTACTATAGGAAGTCATCTTTTTCCAAAAAAATCACACCAAGCGAATTTTGTATAAGCTAAAAAGTTGGAATATACTAAATTCGCATGGTGTGATCCACTTTCTTGTTTGTTGTCAATAGATAATAACACCAAGTCCCTCATCAATAGCCTCCCATTTGCATATAAAATATGTATCATTCCAAGTTATATTATGTTTTATGAACTAAACTTTTTCAAAGAGGGTCCCAAAGCAAAATACAAACACCTAATCATTAAGCCAACACTTTGCCAACAACCAAAGCTTATTTTATCAAACCTAACAATGTTTCTATATGTGACACTTTGTGTTAACTAATCCTCTGGGCCGGAAAGCGACATTTTATACAATATGTCTTTGGAGATTTTGTGTCGTGGCATTAGTAAACACCTCTAATGGAGCAAATATTTTGTAACTCATTTTTTCAACAACCCTGGATGCACGTCTTATCAAACATTTATTCATTGCAAGAACACCATTCTCATAACTTTGAGGCTTGCACAATTCACTTAAAAGAGGTCATGGAACGACTTTCAAGCTCGGCTCCCACAACTTTACAACGTAAAACTAGATGCCCATTGCCCTGAATGTATATCTTGGAAAAGCATGTCTCTTATGTCCATATGTTAGACAACAACGATGCTAGTAATGCTTTTCCCTAGTCTCAAATCCCCGACATCTGATAAATATAGCTCAAAGAAAAATATTTGATTCAGTGGGTGAATATAAATCAAGAAGAGGGAAGAAAAAAGAAGTAAGGATCACATGACGCGAAATCTCACTACACATTTACAAAGTGCATATGCATTTTCGCATGGTGTGATCCATGTATTATTGAGGGTGCAAAACAATTGTTTTCGCGCAGAAATTCATGATTGGCCACGGAAAGCCCACTTGTTTCGGGCTTTGGTAGAGCCTGTTTTACTGTATGGTTCTGAAGTGTGGGGGCCTGCCATTAGTGCTAGTGCTTGGGAGAGCTTGGAGCGGGTGCAAAAGCCTTTCTCACTTACAGCCTCGGAGTTAAAACAACGGTGCCCTATGCTATTCTTTTACAAGAGACAGGTTTTTGGCCTCTTCAACATTCTGCCATGAAGCGCCATCTCCACTATATTTGCAAGGTGCACCACATGGATGAAAGGATAGCATTCTCACCCACGAGCCTATGGATAGATATCCTTCCACCGGCATGCCTTTATTGTTTTGTAAGTGACGAACTGCAGAAGCAATGTAGGAGTACTAGGAGCAATAACCATCATTCAATTAAATTGGGATTATGTCTATTCCAAAATCGCGCCGTATAAGCCTTTTATTGACCATTATATTGAATTAACCACACTTTTTCACTGAGTTTTCGGGCTAGGAAGATGCATTTTATGCTAAAATGCAAAGGCATCCAAATATTCGGTGCAAATGACCCATATTATGAGAGAATGTTCGCAATATAAAAAGTAGGAAATTGCTTATTAATTCGTACAATCACCAACGACAACGAAATCTAAACATTGAAATTGTAGTGCTTTACTGAATAAATAACAGCAAGCAAGTTTCTACAAAACAGAGATTTTCGTGGTTCAAATCGCGCGTGGCGCGATTTTATTCGCATAAATAACGTATTATAGTGGAACATAAACTTTAAAAACTAATCCGAATCATCGTCGACAGAAATCCCAGCGGCGGTGCGGTCTTTGAGATCCCGCCGATCATGAACAAACCATGCTCGATTCCATATAAGATGGATTACAACATCAAAGGGATCGGGATAGAAGCTTTTACGGGATTCATAGCAACGACATCAAGCCAGATCCCGAAGTTCTATTTCTAGCTCATGGGCACTGCAGAGGTCCGCATGGTTCATCCGGCGTAATAGAATGTGCCATAATAACAAGCGTATATGAGGCCGGGGCCGATGGTTTGCCAATTTCATGCATACCTATTTATACACACCTAAATTATTGACGGTATATACATACAAATTATTGCAAGTATAGCAAACCATACACATAATATAAAAAAACAATACGTACACAGAACCAATAATGCTGATATAAGAACACAATATATATTCAAAAGAGGAGGGTGTAAAGTATATTTCATATTCAAAACTTTTTGGAAAGTGTAGTTCCTGTATACATATATATCAAAAAAGTTCCTTTTCTAGAACGATCTTCTCTAGGTCCCTGTCAATTTTCCCTGTTCGATTAAGTTGCGGGTATAGTGTTTGTATCTCTTCGACCGTTTTTCCTGTAGCTATTTCGTGCAAGACACTGACAAAACGAAGCAGGAAGTCATCTTTGTCAAAATCTTCAGGATGATAGGATGGTGGATTTAGTGACTGTGACTGATTGAAGCAACGCTTCAAGGCGTCATCATCAACTATATGGTGAAAGCATGCTAGGGTGTACCATCTAAAGTACTTTTTAGGGAGTGCGAAACTACCCAGAAAAGTACCCAGCACTAGGTACTGGGAACTTACATAAATGCTGCAATAAATAATAAGTTTGAGAGTTAATCCATTTATATTAGTCTCTAATAGTATTGTTATCCTCTAATACTATAGATTGACATGTTATTGACCTTCAATTCAAAAAATTTCGATTGATTTTAATGGGAAGAAAAAAAACAAAAAGTACCAGTTTTAAAAGTACCCAGTGTAGGTACTTTTGAGGGTTCCAAAAGTGGTACACCGTAGCATGCTTTTACCCTATAATGATGTCTTCCTTCTCCTGAACGCCCAAGTCATCCATCATATCGCTCAAGTATTTCACAAATATTTTTTTACCTGTAGGATCCTTCGGGTTATTGAATGACTTACATTTGCTCTGATCCCAAACAAATGCCCAATCTCTATGTAATTCAGGAACTACTTTCAAAACTTCCTGTATATTTCTATTCTCCATCGACGACCAAATTGCACAACGAAATAAAGTGAAAGCTTGGTCTAACATCTCCTTCAGATACGGCCGCGGATATACCCATTTCGTACGTGTCTCAAATGGTTTCTGTGCATACCATGATAGGTCGAATTGTGCTTTAGGTAACGTTTTGCAGAGCACTCCATTCAAATCGAACACCAGAATTTTGGATGAAACCGGTTTAGGTCTGTAATAATAAAGCACACACTTGTGAGACAAGGAAAAAGAAAATTGAAATCGCGCCTGGCGCGATTTTCATTTCTGTTTGAAGAACATACCTTTCTGGTTCCTGTTCAACATCCGCAATGATGAGCTTACTCTCGGCTGTCTTCGGTCTGCCAGAAGTGTCAGCCACATCACTTATGTGACGTTCCACATATTTATACGCATATTTAAGTATAAATACGTGACACGTCACTATGAATAATTAATGGCACATTAATTATTCATAAGCTAAGGTTAGCTATGTTAATAGTTAAATTATAAAGGTGGAAACCTAACCAAAACCCTAATTCGAATTTAGGGCTTATCCTAATATTAAAAAGGGCTAAAATACCAAATTAGCTAATATTAACCAATCTAGAGCATGCCACCTGGCCCAAATCGATTGGGCAAGGTAGGGTTTCCATTTTGGACACCCAAATTAGGGCTTTTGTGCCCCAATTGGGGAGCAATTGGGGATGGAGGAGGAGGAGCAAAGAACTGTGCCTTCGCTTAGTCGAGATGGAGCAGCCCAAGACCGATTTGACGGTTAGTCAAGAGGTTACTTTGTTGATTTATAGCATAGCCTCCCTGTGGTGTGTGCTCTCTGCTTTCTCCGTGGGTTTACCCGCTAGACTAACCCTTGATTGATATGGTGAGTATTCTTATCTCTAGTCTCAGACGCGCTTTGGTTGATGGTTTAGTAGTTCTTTGCTTAGTTAGCACTCCGGAGATGGGGGATTACGGGGTAGAGACCTCCTCGAGCCCATGTATTGTAGTATGCTCCTAGATAGAGCCCCAGTATTATTCCCATTAGATGCGGCTCGTACAAGAGACCACCGGTCGTAGACGCTATGGTCCGGCTTAGCACCGCAGAAGGGACACAAGGGTGTAAGTGGGGGTGGGGTCTTGCACGCAACATAAAAGGCTCCCCGAGACTCCTACAAAGGGCTAGGGCCCGAGCAGCCTGGGCCAATGAGGGCCGGGTATGGGTCCGACACTCCCGGGTGTAGAGGTGTGATCCGTATGGAGCATCTTGCACTTTGAGTAGATTTAGGTGAGTAAGTTGGGTATGGATGCTGGGGTCGCTGATGCGCACGTATTCTCTAGCTCACCCATGGAACCACTGCGGATCCCGAAGGGGACGCTTCCCGACCGCCTCATCGGACCGGGCGCCATGAACCCCGAGTAGACTCAAAAAGGGTGATACCTTGAGTTTGCGTCTCCCTAAGGCTATAGCGAAGCCATAGCGCGGATCGACCCCATAGGGGGCGGATGGAGTGGACAACCCTAGCCGATGTTCTATGCCCCCAACGCCATGTCAAGATTCGGTCCCACCGATCTCTTTGAGGCCTAGCCGCCACCGATCCTCACCGAGTATGAGCCGGGGTAGAACCATGGGTTTGGGGTGTTTTCCTTAGTATTAAATGCATATTCTTTGTTGTTGTCACTTGGATGGATGTGCCACCCTTCGTGGTGGTAAATTATGATATGATTATGCCGCGGTGCTAACTTTGTATTCACGCTGCGCCCGCGACGTAGAAGCCCATTGAAGGCGTAATGAATGACCCCTCTCGTGGTCCTTCACTTGAGCATCTTCTTATAGATGGCCCGAAGTTAGACGGAGGGCCCCGCCATGGTGAGTTGGTTGCCATGGGAGGGAAAGTTCCCCGTATGTATATGTCCGAAAGTGTCGTGATATGTTCGTGGAGCGCCATTAAGGTATCGAGCCATGATTTTGGTTGACCTAATCATAGCAATCGACCAAATCTTTAACCCGTTAGTTCGGTAGTTGAGTGGGAGTTTAGACTAGTTGGACTGCTTAACTTTTTGGTGATTTAGATTTGTGTTAGGTGGATGTAATAAATTGTGAGTTTTAGGAAGTTTAGGGCGATTTTGGAGGGAAAAAGTTGTGACTGGGGAACCCAAGTTTGGAAGGGCTATAACTTTTTGTAGGCAGTTCGGATGAAGGCGAAAACGGCTCCAATGGATCGGGCACCTCCCAAATACCCTAAGGGGCACGTCTCCCGAGGTCGAAAAGACAACAGGCCGCCGAAAAATCAAAAGGGGCGCTGCTGTCTTTGGAGGTGTTTTTCTCGACGAACTGAAGCCGTATAAGGATCGCAGTGCCCCATATACGGTCCGCCGTACAAAAATACGCGTTTTTTAAAAAAATAAAGTTTTTCCCTTCCCGCCCGCGTTTTGAACCCGTGACCTCCCACTTCCAACCCAACACTCTTTCCATCTTGCCAACTATCTTTATGTAGTATATATATATTCTATTATTTTGTTATACATATCTAATATTCTGTTTTGTCCAGTTAGCAGTTCTTTTAAGAAAAAGGTGCATCATGGGATTGAACCCCTGACCTTCTGCATCTAAGCCAACACCTTTACCAATAAGCTAACTTCTTTCTTGAAGGAATATAACCCACTTTCTATATTTATAGTGCATCTATTCCATACTTAAATTAGAGGCGTGCCTTTGGTAAACCCACATTGTGACCACCGGAGCAAGCTCTTTTTGCCATAGCCGCCGGAGCAAGCTCTCTCCGCCATAGCCGCCAGAGCAAGCTCTCTCCGCCATAGCCGCCGGAGTAAGCAGTCTTGCCATAGCCATGGGAGTCGACCTCTCTCTGCCATAGTCAACCGGATAACTGTTAACCATATATAAAGCTAGTATCCCCTAGGAATAAACCGACCAAATGACACGACGTAATCTAGCAAGTCTGTCCAACTTGTTATGATAACATCAACTCACTTGGTGGGACTAATTCCAGAATTTAATTAACGACAGGGTAACTCTCTAGAATAGCAGCACGTGTTATATCCTTGGATATTCCTTAGGCGACGATAATAATGTCCAGCCATCTGCGTTCCTCACCTATAACTTTAATTATTTTCCTTTGGTAGATGCCGTGATAACACAATTTCTTCGGCCTTGCCATGATTCAATCCATACTATATTCATATGCTTTATGTTAGACCTTACTCGACGCCTAACCCTTAGCTCGCCTTATTTCCCGCAGAAAGGATCTCTTTTCGCCCAACCAACTAGGGACTCGCCATGCAAAGACCCCTCTAGACCATGGGTAGCTTTAATCCTACCACCCCTCACTACTTCTTCTCAATGGTCGTGTTCTTTTTATGGACCATTTTCCTGCACCACGGTGCACAAACTCAGAATACGTAGTGAGTGCCTCGTGTTAGAACCCCCATAATAATGTCAACACTTTGTGCCAAACTTCACCGCCTATATGATGTGATTAATTATTCAGGCCACACACGCTGTCAAAGTGACAACCGCCTACCCTCTTTTGGAGTGTTCTCCCGCACATTCCAATGCCACCCAACCATTGTTGATTACTCACCTCCTTCTAGGGTACCTAGATAAGGTCCGAGCAAAAAATGTTTCCAACCATTATTTTAATACCTAAACGCCTTTAGGTTCTCGCAAATGAACTTACATATTCCAAGGGATTATATGAATATCCCAAAGGACAGTACCACCCAAAGACCTCTCAAGATAGGCCTCCTCTATTCAGAGATCTTGTGTTCAAGTCTCTGGGGGTCCGTCATATGTCCTCATGGACGCTGCCAATATGGCATGACGTATAAATGCTATCTACCTCTATCTAATTATTAAAAATGTCCTTGGTGAATTCAATTCACCATGTTGTCCTAAGACATGCAAGTCTTCTTCCCTAAGCCATGCACCAAATCTTAAAAGAGTTTTCCAAAATTTTGTCGCCTTTCAAGCCACAAAGTATACCTTTGCATGTTAGCAAAGACTACCCTTCTCTTCTTCAATATGTTTTCTACGCCTATGATATGCCCGCCACAAATACACACATTTCACCCTTTGGTCAGCGACCTTTATTCAAGAGAGTCACTAATCCATTCACTCCTTTACGTATTCATTAATCGTCTTGTGGCTTTTAAGCCGCTATTATATGTTCCTTATATTGTTAACCCACCTATCATTGGGGGTTATGATTCAACGTTGTCCTACATCCTGGAAATGTTAGTCATTACATTTCTCTGTCATGATGTCATGCTGTTGTTCTGGCATTCCAAATGACTTAAGAGCGGGTGAGCCTTCGTATAAATCGTGAATTACCTGGAGTCATCAAGGTGCTTGCCTTGTATTTTGTGAGCCTTTCTACAATTACCTACGTTTAATATAACCCGGGCTTGTATCAATGTTCGAGTCCTCTATATGTTAACTTGCACCCCCATGTAATCCATGGCGTCACCTCTGCCTGATCCAGGTATGGATCATGTGGGAAAGCTAGTCTTAGGTGTCTATGCAAGACACATTCGAACAAGCTTAGCGTGTAACTGCTATTCGCTACTTATCCTGGAATTGTACTATTGTACTACTCAACCCCACTACCTTAAGCTTTATTCTAGTGGCTGCTGACATTTAATTCAAGTGCCAACTACCACATCATACCCTAGCATGCAACGGATTGACAAATCCTTCGCATCTCCGCACCCTTCACCAAGAACTTTAGGATACGCCGTCTTTCTCTCCTTGTGTCGCCACCTAGATTACCTCCCTAAGATGTTTATCGTATGTGTACATGGTATGTACATAATAAACATATCTTCACATCCCACAATGCTAGAGCTCGCTTCTAACTTAGCTAACTATAACCGTGGGTAGTTCTTTCAAACAAACCTATTGCCTATGTACCTTTATAATGTGGCTGAGCCACCGACTTCCCAACCAAGGCAAGGGCCAACTCTATGTTGGAAATCCATATGTCAGCTACATTTTTTGATAGGATCCCCAGCTACTTTAACCATCCCTTTAGTGCCTTATGGTATTCCAAATGTGTATATACACTATCATACCACCCATGGGATTATGCCATAATTCAAGGTTTACTACCCCGTGATGAGGAGCTTTTCTAAAGGCTTCTTTTCGCTAAGGATCCTTCGTGTTCCATACCACCCATACTTAGTTACAATTAACCTATTGTTATTAAGTTATCGTGGACTTCAGCTTTTTGATCAGCCTTCAAATGTCAGCCGCCTTTGACTCCCTCATAATGAAGTGGAGGCACTCAAACCTTCCTCGGTCTTCTAATAGGAAAACCCAATGTTTCAATCTTCGCTAGTAACCGCCATATGATTATCCAATTCCTTACCCTCTTAAGAGTTCCAAAGTCATAATCTCTAACGGGTCTATGCCTCAAGGCAACGGATCCTCTACCTTCTACTTCAGTACCTACAATTGTTACCCATGAAGTACCGTAACTCTTAAGATATATGGACTACTAGTCTATATGATCTCACTCCTTGTAATCTACACACCCCGCCTTGATTTTTATCTGACTTGATTGCTATGTATTGCCTCTTCTGCTATCCCCTAAAAGTATAATTGTCAAAGTCATCGTATCCTTCTTTTCTTCCATCGGGGGATGCGATATTTTATACATTTTTTTATTTCCAAAACCACATAAATGCTCTCAGCTTATAACAATGAAGTAACTCATTGGTATCTAGAACCTTTGAGCAGCTAAGCTCTCATTATCGTTTATTCCAACACCGTTCCAACCATCCTCGGGATGTTTTTGAATGTAACATCACCGTATATGCTAGACTTACTCTAGCTATTGCTATTCTCACTGATTTAAACTTTTCTCATCTTCCTTGGTACGACGTATCTAAGATAGTCAACTCTAAACATTGGGATAGCTTGAATGCTTATCTCTGGTAAAACATACCTAACCCAATATCTTCATATATAAGCATATCATTATGCTTATTCTTTACACCTTGTTAAGTAATGTTTCACTCACCTCGTACGGCTATTCTTCTATCTTTTAATATGATATACATCTAAATATCACATTAACATCTTTGATCTCCTCACTAAAGTATGTAATACTACTAAATCCTTCAAACATCCGAAACCACTACGTTGTTATTATGAGATATAGTAACATGTGTGCACCAACCCTAACTCTAGACTCATATGTAATTCATTGACGTAGCCCCCCTAGTCGCTAGGTACTATATATATGCCGTGGTTTTCACACCACACCTTCTAAACTCTCTATCCTTAGGTTGCCTTGGTCCTCACGCCTAGTCATAAATTCCACAAGGGTTCCTACATACTTAATGTCTAGTATAGCAATTCTTATCTTCATTACCTCAGATTCATATATGTGAACTAAAAAGTTCTAGTATATATCTTATCTTCTTTTAGTTATGTTTTACTATTAAATGTTCCTAGTACACATATATACCAACGCTGAGTTATTCCTCATATGATACACACACCATACCAAGTCCAAAGCACATCCTCCTTCTCCGCACTTTGGTGTATTCAACGCCATTCCAAACTTTCTATATTTGAAACGCTGTTTACAACAACTTTCAAACCCTCTTGTCTCCCCACTTGTCGTGGTGGGTATATTACTTTTGATGGTTGGCGCCGGGTCCTACCAATTGTCGTCTTCTTCTTGACCTTGTGTGGCGACGCTCCACACTAGTGTCCAATTGGTTATACTCAAGATTCTCGATGTTCCCAAAGCAGACATCGATGTGTCCATTTCCTTAATTTATATCCCGCATAATCGCCATGCAATTGACCGACGCCATTAAGCGTATCCAAGTGACTATGTTGTCATCTTAATCATGCACACGCTTGCATCAAGTATTGCACACTTCAGAACATCAATCTCCTTACTAAAACGCAAACGTATGCGTAATTTTATAATCCGTAGTTTATGGATCCGCATCCTCATACGATATTATTCTCTACCTTTCCGCGAATCATACCTCTATTCAAGTAGCAATAGCTATAAAATGTTGGCCCGACATTCTATGCCTGCACCATCATGGTCGAAACCTACACTTCTAAAGTGGTTTCCCTCTCATGAAGCCGGGTACTCATAATCCGGGAACCACCTTAGTATAGTACCTCTCTAACGTGGTATATGGTAGATAATCATAAACCACTTCTTCCTCGGATATATGGTGCTATATCCAAATTCTTTCTACGCTGAGTGGCAATATATATGCCGCAATAAATCAATCCTCGTAATTATTAAGTCCGTTGTTTCAATCGATACCAAACATCGCATACCATTTTTTTCGAAATCCATCCAAAGTAGGGATACCTTAACACTCCTTATTCCCAACATTTAGCACTTCTACTTCAAGTAAGGGCCCAGACCTGCTTCGGCCATCACCATATAACAAAGCTCAGGGCGACCACTGCATCGGTTCGATGCTTCCTACCGGACACCATAGTCACAATTGGCCTTCTGTGATACAAAGACGATTGCATAGCCATAGCAATCGCCGGATAGCGACCGGTGGTACCAATTACGCCGAATGTATATGACACCGCACTGTCCCTTTACATATAAGAGTCTCTTATGCGTGATAAATTTACTTAAAATAGCAATAAAATAAATAAGTAATTCAAATGTAAGAATATCCGACGCCCGTAAATGTATAAACATAACCAATGAATTAATATGTGTCCTCATTTGACCTCTATGCTAAAGATAGAGAGTGTGAGTGTGGAAAGATTAAAGATAACCGAAAAAGGAGCGAGCTATTTAAACACATAATCCAATATAATAGAAGTAGATAAGTATGTATGTCTTACACAAACTTCGGAGGGAATAACGAGACTTAGATTAGGTTATAACAAGGTTATGAATAATAAGTCATGAACAACGCCCTGCCCGACTTAATATTAAAGTATATAGGTAAGACCGTTGATACAATAATATATAGTTGTATTAAAGGATAAGTATACGAAGTTCTTAAAATCAGAATAAAAAATAGGAAAACAAAAATTTGCTACAAAATTAAATTATGGATGCCTCAGAATGAAATGAATTACAAACCTAAGCGGAATATAATACACCTACACACGTAGTTAATATCCTTAGAATGACTTTCTACTAAACAAAGGCGAGATTAGTAACTCAGATTATAATATAACAACAAATAGCGCTTCTTTATATCTATACCTATCTTTAATATATAATCAAGCACTGTATGTATAGAAGGAACGACTTCTAAAATAGATAGACTGTGAACTCGCCACCACGAATGAAACAATGAGACTGTTCACTTTTGACAGTCCTAACCGATGATCATGTCTGATCTATGCCTCTACCTCTTATATCCCAAAGTTATAAATTGCACATTACAAGTCATTTCAAACTTGATCACTTTGAACATGACAACGTCTGTGTGACTTATAATCCCACGCTATCTCTTTAAGGAGGGGAGACTTCCTTCCAATGTATGATATGTTGCCCTGCAACAAGAGTAATCTTGATGCTGAGGACAGCATCATTTTTAAGGTGGGAAGAATGTGACGTTCCACATATTTATACGCATATTTAAGTATAAATACGTGACACGTCACTATGAATAATTAATGGCACATTAATTATTCATAAGCTAAGGTTAGCTATGTTAATAATTAAATTATAAAGGTGGAAACCTAACCAAAACCCTAATTCGAATTTAGGGCTTATCCTAATATTAAAAAGGGCTAAAATACCAAATTAGCTAATATTAACCAATCTAGAGCATGCCACCTGGCCCAAATCGATTGGGCAAGGTAGGGTTTCCATTTTGGACACCCAAATTAGGGCTTTTGTGCCCCAATTCGAATTGGGAGCAATTGGGGATGGAGGAGGAGGAGCAACAAACCAGCACCCTTCGCTTAGTCGAGATGGAGCAGCCCAAGACCGATTTGACAGCTAGTCAAGAGGTTACTTTGTTGATTTATAGCATAGCATCTCTGCGGGTGTGTTCTCTCTGCTTTCTCTCGCGGTTTACCTGTTAGACTAACCCTTGATTGATATGGTGAGTATTCTTATCTCTAGTCTCTCGTACGCGCTTTGGTTGATGGTTTAGTAGTTCTTTGCTTAGTTAGCACTCCCAGATGGGGGGATTACTGCAGAGACCTCTCGAGCCCATGTATTGTAGTATGCTCCTAGATAGAGCCCCTCAGATTATTCCCATTAGATGCTGCCTGTACAAGAGACCACCGGTCAGACGCCATGGTCTGGCTTAGCACCGCAGAAGGGACACAATGGTGAAGTGGGGTGGGGTCTTGCACGAACATAAAAGGCTCCCCGAGACTCCTACAAAGGGCTAGGCCCCGATAGCCTGGCCACGTGAGGGCCGGTATGGGTCCGACACTCCCCGGGTGTAGAGGTGTGATCCGTATGGAGCATCTTGCACTTTGAGTAGATTGGGTGAGTAAGTCGGTATGGATGCGGGTCGCCGATGCGCACGTATTCTAGCTCACCCAATGGAACCACCGCGGATCCCCGAAGGGGACGCCCCCTCGACCCGCCTCATCCGGACCGGGCGCCATGAACCCCGAGTAGACTCAAAAGGGTGATACCTTGAGTTTGCGTTCTCCCAAGGCTATAGCGGCCATAGCGTGGATCGACCCATCCGCAAAGTGTGCAATGTGAGGGGCGGATGGAGTGGACAACCCTAGCCGATGTTCTATGCCGCCAACGCCATGTTAAGATTCGGTTCGCTGATCTCTTGAGGCCTAGCCGCCGGGATCCTCACCGGAGTCCGAGCCGGGTAGAACCATGGGTTTGGGGTGTTTTCCTTAGTATTAAATGCATATTCTTTGTTGTTGTCACTTGGATGGATGTGCCACCCTTCGTGGTGGTAAATTATGATATGATTATGCTGTGTGCTAACTTTGTATTCACGCTTCCGCGACGTAGGAGCCCATTGAAGGCGTGGACCGAATGACCCCTCTGTGTCCTTCACTTGAGCATCTTCTTATAGATGGCCCGAGTTAGACGGAGAGCCCTGCTCATGGTGAGTTGGTTGCCATGGGAGGGGAAAGTCCCCGTATGTATACGTCCGAGTGTCGTATATGTTCGGGGAGCGTCACAACTTAGTGTTTGAACTATGGTTGATACTTCATTACTCTTTATGCTAACTGTCATGAACCTACTCGAAAACAAGGAAAATACGTGGAAAATACGCAAGAAATACGGAAGAAATACGCCAAGATCGGCAAAGAATCTGATATATGAACAGGAATCAAGAATACAATAGCCCGAAGGCAAGCAGGAATACGAGACAGATGCCTAGAAGGCTCAAGACCGGGCGCTTGAACCTAATGGTTTGACAAGAAGGAGGTGGCTCCTTATATATCTAGACCAACGGTCGATCGCGCCACCCAATGGATGAGATCGCCGCCAAGTGTCGCAAGATTCTAGAACCTTCGGAGATAGTCCCACATATGAGGAAGACGTGAAGGAATGTCTTCAACAAATATTGGTAGCGACTTGGCAGGGTGTGACTCGCGAATCGGAAGGTTGCGAAGTTCAAACCCCCGCCTTGTGCAACTACCCTTTGCATCCGTAGTGACGCACCATCTTTTGTACATAGGAGTATAATGTTCGATGATACTAATATCCCAGATGGTCGCCACACCATCCCTCCTACGACGGCTTACGAGTCCTCGGCCGGGCCGGAGTACTCTGGCTTATGTGAAACTCCTCGCAAACTCCGCACTTTGTGCATTAGTCGATTCTTCTACAGTCCTGTGTTCTCGCACTTGGCTTAGTAACCTTCCCAATCGAAAAGTAATACAACCGCCGACGAAGAAGCTTGAGTCCGAATCTCTAACCTCTCGAACTCCCCATCATGATCATCAATCTCGACCGGTGGTGGAGGTGGAGGTACTCATCCGAAATGGATTCGCCATATAGGGTTCTAACAAAGACACATGAAACACCGGGTGAAGCCGGATCGAGGGCGAAGCTCCAGACGAAAAGCAAAGATCACCAACTCGCTCAATGATCCGATAGGGACCTAAGCCGTAGTCGAAGCTTGTTACAAGGGCGAAGCCGGCAAAAATCCCGACGCGAAGAGCCAAACAAGATCACCAATCGCAAACCGAGGAGCCCCGACGATGCTGATCCGCATGATGACGATAACGCGTTTGGGCCTGAGAAGATGGTGCCGAAGATCATCCCGGCATCGCGGAGCTTCGAGAGCATCCTCAGACCGGGATTGACCGAGTCATATCCAGAGCAATCAAAGGCTACCGGGGATGCATGCCGAAATTAATAAAGAACGGAGTCCGCCTGTGGAGGCATGGACAGAATTATTATAAGCAAATTCTGCGCTGGTAGCCAATCAACCCGTCATCCTCGGCGATAATTGATGAAGCATCGCAAATACGCTTCAAGGGTTTGATTAGTGCGCTCCACCTATCCATTGATCTCGGATGATGTCCTAAGAGAGCTTAACGCTCCATATGCAAGAGTTGCAATAGACGCTCCAAAAACCGGCAACATATTGAGGGTCGTGGTCACCGACAATGTTATCCGGTAAGCCATGGAGTCGAACCACCTCTCGGCAAGAGAACCGCCGCGGGGCTTCACTAGAGATAGAAGTGCTTTAAGGAATGAAATGTGCCATCTTGGAAAACCGGTCAACAACAACAAGGATGGCGCCATGGCCCCGAGGATGGAAGCTCGACAATAAAAAATCCATCAAATACTCTTCCAAAGACCTGGCCGAACTGATAAAGGCTGAAGCAGGCCATGAGGAAGATGCCTTGGAACCTTGGCTCGGCAGCCAGATGTCACAGATCGAATAAAAGCTTCACGAAATGGGCGAAGACCTCGCCACCAATACTCTCGACTAATAAGTTCAAGAGTCTTGACTACTCCAAAGTGTCCTACCGAGGTGAATCATGGCAAGCCCTAAGAACCTCAAGCCTAGAAGCACCATCCGCACATATAGAAGCCCATCACGGAGGCGAGTCCATCTCGAACCTCAAAACGATCATAGTCGGATCCCATCTCACGAGAAGATGGTGCAGCGCCAATGTGTGAGAATACATCTTGAACCAATGGATCCGGAGGGCGTAGATGCTCGAAATGACTCCAACAAGGTCAGATCATGAGGCCTCTCGAACAAAGTGAGAGCCATAAGCCGGAACCGACAAAGCCCTAAAATAACCTCAGGATTGCCGATCATATGCGTGATCACCTAGTTTGGTCTCAAGGTAGGAGCCGCCGAGACAAGGCATTAGGGCTTTCCTTGGAGGGATCTAGGGCCGGTACTTGATCACGAAATCAATCCGGATAATACTTGAGTATGCAACCGGCCCTTGGCGACGGTTGAGCACTCGACGGTGAAAATATTCAAGATTTGGTGATCCAGGAAGATGGTGAGCTTATAAGGAGATCCCTCCGAAACGCTTCCACTCGAAAAAGAATCCACTATCGCCAACAACTCCTTGTCATAAATGGGATAGTTGATTTCAGCACCAAACTTTCGTGGAATGATAGGCGATTGGATGCAATTCATGGTCATCCCCTCCCGTGATGATCCCACCAAGCGCAAAATCAAAAGCATCTGCTTCAACAACATATGGGCGCAAAGGATCTGCATGAGCAAGAACTGGCGCCGTGGTGAAAGCATGCTTCAGGGTAACAAAAAGCGTATTCGCTAGAGCATATTAGAGGAAATAAATGCATTGCTTGAGAACTTGAGTGGCCTCTATATCTCAGCCCGTTTTAGTAGGCTATGGAATAAGCATTTCAAGCATGTGACCATAGCAACTTCAAACAACTTTGCCAAGTGCAATTTATGTGCTAAGTTTGAAGGAGACACTAGATAAGACTGTGGCAACCAAGTCTAAGGGCAAAGATAAGGGAACATATGAAGGACCATATGACAGATCAACTATCATGTAGATCAACTTATTGGATGTGGAGGACCTTATCTGCAATGGAACCTAATGACTATCTATGTATTATACATGATAAAATGGACCAACAGAAGACTTGTCTTCCACAATTCAAGTACATTCCTAAGTCATGTGGAAGATCATACCCTTTCGCGATTTCAATGATCAAGGGCAATATTGCATGGTCGGTCTCGGACCTATTATGGCCATTTCGGTTTTAGAGTTGTGGAGTGATGGTCCGTTTTTCACATTGGGAGTATCATGAGGTGTTTAAGAAACTATGAGAAGGGTTACAATGATCACCTACGTGATCCTACAAATAGCCGTGCACTACATAGTGCATTGTTGGATGGAACCCCTAACAAAATTGAAAAGTTTAGCAAGGCAAGGTTTAGGAGGAATGGACCTAATGAACATGTTGGAGCTTCAACATCTCGTGCTAAACCTCGAGATCCGCCCCGTAAAGCTCCTCTTGCAACTAGATAATTGTGCCGGTCAAAATAAGAACAGTGGATGTTTTCTTTCCTATCCTACTTAATTTTGTGGGTATTTTTGAAAGAGTCAATTTGGGGTTTCTAATGCCCTGACATACTCATGAGGATGTGGATGCATTGTTTGGAAAATATAGTCATGTATTGAGACAACAGACAAACCAACTTTCCTGTGCTATTGGAAATATTTCATGGATGTACAAATCCATCTCCTATAGGATCTATCATAGAAGAAGTGCCCCATTGGAAGAGTTTTGTGGATGGTTATGCTCTCGCATGGAAGGTCATTCTAGACCTCTTCAATTCACTTTTGGGTGAGAGAAGGGATTCCAATCATGCAATGGAAAATGAGACCTTCTCGTGAGGAGAAGTGGAGAGGTGGGGCGTAAATTTGGCACGAGGGATGCAAATGGCAAGCCTGCGGATACCTCCCCGTCAACCAAAAGCTCTAAAACCAACCCAAGAAGTCAAGCAATTGGGATTGACTAAGGATGGCATCAATGACTACATCAAGCATTGGCAAACTAATTCAGATGAGACTAATGGGGCATTGATAGATTATTGGAAGAAGTTGATCAACTTGTTGGATGAGGTAGACACATCCTCGAAGAGCCGAAAGAAGGGTGGTTCCCTAAAAGTAAGTGGAAAACATTAGCTGGTGTCAAATTTTAAGATGATGGTACCATTAGTAGCATTGTGAAGGCATATGCTCCTCCTCAATCTGATAAACACTATGTTGGTCCTAAGAAGGATAGGCCAAAATATCTAGGCATGGATTGTTATGAACCTTCTACTGACGTGGAGTGCCACCAATTTGTAGTAGTAAAACCAGCAGATCTAGAGACCTATCCAGTGTGGTTGGGATACACTATCTCGGATATTTGCAAAGAAGAAGGTGATGTTAACTTCAATAAGGTGCGCGTGGAATGGTGGTGTCCAGTACATCAGTTGAGTAATGTCACCGATAAAGAAAGATATTCAGATTGTTGGACAAAGAGGTGGAGGAGAAATCCTAGTGATCCTGATCTTTGGCTAGACATTGAAACCGTATTGTACTCGTGGACTCCAAAAACTATTCCTAGTAAAACAGCGAGAGTTACAATACCTCAGGATGTAAGGAATAAGGTTCTCATATCCTTGGGGATGCTAGTGGAAAAATGAAAAACAGTTGCTATGTATCTTTTCTACAGTTAATAAAAGTTGTGTACTACTTGAGTTCCATGATATATGATTTTGTAATTTGAAGTTAAAGTGTGAATTTATATTAAGGTGTGTGATTATATGTTAACATCTTGTGACTTTTATCAAGTTACTAAAAAACTTGCAATATGAAATTTGTCCCAAAATCAAGACATAATCCCAATTTAATTGAATGATGATTCAATGATGGATGCAATTAGAGATACAGATCGGTCGTTGAATTGTAAGAATGAATGGCAGGGAGAAATACGATGAATGGGAAGAGCTGAAAGGTAGGAAAACTTCAGAATGAAAATTTGGGTAGTAAAAACATGGCATGCAACGTACATTTGCTTGTCCGCATATCGCCTCGCCGTTGTCGCTTAACTCTATGCTCGCCCCTCATCGATGCTATAACATACTCACCCATGAACCTTTGGAGACATAACCTCCTACTTCTTGACCTTGAGTGTTCCAGAAATGGGGCAAAAACACGTATTACTATTGGAGAATTGGATTCCAAATCAAGAGTGAAGGCGAGAGGATGCACGAAGGCGCTTAATGTGAACAATGGAAATCTTGGCGGAAAAATTTGATAAGGTGGTTGGTGCATGTGGGCATGTGCACAGTAGGCGGAAAAAGTAGCCATTATTTTGGTCCGCGATACGATTTTTGAAAAATGCGGGCCATTAATGTGGTTGCAATGAATGCATAAACATGTCCTATGAAATTTCGCCATGTGGATGCCAAGTAAGCCTTGCTCCTCTTTCTACTTGCCAACTAATCCGACTTTGGAAAAAAAAATGCAAAACATCATTGGTCGGTGAAACATGACGTGGAATTCGGCATCCAAGTTATGGGCCATTTTGAGACCCCAAATCCGCCCCTATACCGCCGCCTTGATGCTTCTTCCCCAAAGAAAATTTGGCAAACCTCGAAAGTATTTAAGCATGCTTCTGACTACATTGAGAATAGTCCTATTCTTCCTTTCAGCAATTCCATTTTGCTGAGGTGAAAACCTACATATCAATTGTCTCTTGATGCCACGTTTATTGCAATAATGCTTGAACTCATTTGACATAAACTCACCTCCCCTATCCGACCTCAAACATTTGATTTTTCTCCCTGCTTTCAAGCTGCACCTCATTTGCAAAATTTTTGAATGCTTCCAATGCTAAATCCTTTGTACTTAGACAAGATACTTTTAGTCAACCTGCTATAATCATCAATAAAGGTCATAAAGTACCTTTTTCCCTCGATAGGTCGGTCACATTCGTGAGGTCCACACAGATCGGTGTATCAAATCTAATTTATTTCTTGCCCTTTTCACTCGATTTCTTGAAAGGGAGTTTAGTATGCTTTCCCCAAAATGCATCCAACACATTTGAATTTCTCATCATTGGCGAGTGCCTTTAATTAACCCCTTCTTTATCATGAGTTGCACAGCTTTTTAGAATTTACATGACACATCCTCTCTCATGCCATGTTTTAATGTTGGTACATGTCACAAGATTAACACTTGGAGCATAATGATTTAAATTTAATCCAAACAAATTGCCAACTCTTTTGCCAACAAACTTTAGTTTATTATTGAAGAACACTTTACATTGCAAGCCAAAGAGAACTTTATATCCAAGATCTACTAGCCGCACACCAAATCAGATTTCTAACTAAGCTCGGCACACAAAGTACATTTTCTAACTTGACGCCCTTTCCTTCAAGATCAAAAGTTCGAAAGCACTTCGTGCCCTTGATTTCTTGCAAATCCCCATTTCCTAGTTGCACATGCCCTCTTTTTACTTTTTGCGCCCTTAAGCAATTTAGCGAGATGATGTCACCGCCCTCTCGGCTCCGGAATCTATAATTATCATATTACGATCATTTGTATCGCGGCATTAAATGACATAATTTAGCATAACTTACCTCATCATCTTCATTCTGCTCGTCCTCCTCACTTCGAGTTCCTTGAGTTAAGTTTAATGTTGGATTGCCTCTGGAGCTCCCTTTTCCTTTTTGAGCAAATGTCTCCTTGTTTCCTCTGCCCCTCGCCTTTTCCCCTCGAATTCTCGACCCTTGGGCTGGGACAACTTGAAGCAAAGTGCCCTTTACCATCACAATTATAACATATGATTTCCTTCCCTGCCTTTGGACACTCAGCCTTTAAATGGCCATATGCATTGCAGCTTGTAACAAGGTCCAACCTTTTCCATGCCACCTTGTTAAATCCTTTCTTTTCTTTTATGTTTGCCTCAGATAGAGTACTTCATGGGCTTTGATCAACTTCCTCTTGGCCAATCTGCCTCTGCTCAAACTCGTTCTTATCATTTGTATTGCATATTCCTTTGTTCTAGCAATATTTCTTAGCGGGTAGCCAAATAGGCATTGTGAGACACAACTCGAGATAGCCAAAGAATTGGTATTGCTCATTTAATATAACACCAGCCCCTTCTAAATCAGCAACAATGGAATCAAATTTTTCAAAGAATTCAGTTATGTTCTCCTTGTCATGCAGCTTCAGCTTCCTCGACTGTTTTTCTAAAACATCTATCTGGGAGGATGTTTTAGCTTCATAATTTTTAACCATGTAAGACCACATTTCACTAGGGCTTAGCCCTGGCCCAACTTTACAGCAAATAATAGCTTGGGCCTCTTTAATTTTAATTACCTCATCTGTTTGCACACTTGAGGTAACTGCTGGCCCTGTACTTTCTCTTGCCACACTTGCTTCAGCACTTCCACCAGCTGTGGAATCCCCTGTGCTTGAGCTTGAACTAGCTCCACCTACATTTGTTGATCATGTACTAACATTAGTACTAGGCCGCCTGATTGCTTTTGGATCAACCAAATACCACAAATTTTCAAACTCCAGAACCTCCTGGATGCTTTGTTTCTAGACTTGGAAACCACTTTCTCCCTTAAACACTTCAATGGCATTGAGCAAATTTGCTCCAAATCTGCTAGACATGATGGCTTTTTCTTGGATCTGTAGCTCTGATACCAATGAAGAATTTAAACAATCACCAGGCTAAGTTAAACAACTCAAATAATCTATCCAAAAATAAAATTGAATAGATTATAGATGATATTTATTTTCACAAGCTCACAACTTCATTGCATTCACAACTTCACAATGACTACACAAGATCAAACTTTATATGGCTTAGATAGTTTTCACAAATATCTATCGTCATTATAAGCATGCAATTCATATCTTCAAGAAATATCTTCAAACCTTAGAATTTCTACAGTATTTTTACTGTAGCAAAGGCATTGACCGAGTTACTGTAGCTCGGTTGACTTGTCTTTGAATTCCCCTACAGTTGATCGGATCTTCACATTTAGCACCTGCATTCAACAAAGCATTCACCGATAACATGTTTATGCAGAAATCATGCTAGGGTGTACCATCTAAAGTTCTTTTAAGGGAGTGCAAAACTACCCAAAAAAGTACCCAAAGATCGGTACTAGGAACTTGCATAAATGTCTGAATAAACAATAAGTTTGAGAGTTGATTCATTCATTTTAGTCTCTAATAGTATTGTTATCATCTACTATTATAGATCGACATGTTATTGATCTTCAATTCAAAAATTTTGGATTGATTTTAATGGGAAGAAAAAACAGAAAGTACCAGTTTTAAAAGTACCCAGTGTAGGTACTTTTGAGGGTTCCAAAAGTGGTACACCGTAGCATGCTTTCACCCTTCATTGTTATTATAGCTCCAGATCCGGCCAATGAGCCGGACCGACCGAGCTTTCTTTTTCAGTAGTTTCAATCTGAAACTTTGAATATGTTTTTCCCCCTCACTTCATATTCGCGTGTCAATATTTGGCTTATTAACTATTAATAAACTTTGCAACCCTTCGACCATGGTTTATCATAGCAATTCTGAACCATATGATCTTCAATATTAATATAGGGTTATCAACCTTTAGCCATAGGTTAATCGACCCTTAAACTTCATGCATCAACTTCTAACCTTGTGGTCATTATCACACAAAGAATAACCATCATTTGAAGTACCATGTACCATTACAACATGATCTTCTCAACAATTCATGCATTTCGCTATTCACATAACGAGATTCCATACCAACCAATGTCCGTGTCCCTATATACGCTCCCAATTGCCCTATTGGAACAAAAGTGTAACCTGGTTCAGAACTGCCACAAACGACATCCTCCTCATCTGCACTTTCCTTTACAAATGAACTACTATTAAGAATCACTTCATAGCCATTCTTCAGTCTAGAGTATCTTTTGTTGGCAGGGTGCACCTTCCCTTTTGAGATATAATAAGTCTACATGCCCATCAAACAACAATGAGATACAATTATAAATCTAATCTACAACAAACACCACTGTGTCTCTTACTCGCCCGACTTCAAACATGTCAAAGAACGTAGTCGCTGCATCATCAAACATGCATGCCTGGATTTCTGTATTCTGCAATAAAATTAACACCTCTACAGAATTGTTAAGCTCTTACACACATACTTTACAAAAACTAATATCAACAACATACAGCTTCATCGATCAGCTCAATATGAAAAACGTGCCCTGAACCACGAGCATTTCTATATGATCTTAGCACTCCCTTTCTTGTGACACGCCCCTTGATTATCCAATCGATCTGGTAAGGAGACAGATCTGCTATAGACAAAACTCGTCCACTCATGAAAGCCCCAGGTCTCCTCTTTACATCCTCAGCCCCTTCTTCCCTCTCCACAAATCGTATGAATTCAAACAAAAGTTATTAATCTAACATTCAATTACGAACCTTTCCTTCCCCACCTTCCCCGATGCACCTCTTCAATTCCAAACCATCTCCTTCCTCTTCACCTCCGACTCCGCGCTTCGGCCCTCGTCTGGACTTTAGTTACCAAAAAACAAAAGGAAAAAAAAAACAACAAATCCACGCCGCTCTTACCTGCCGCTCCTTCTCCCTTTGATTCCATCGGTTCTAAGCCACCTTCTCCAAACCCACCTTTCCTTTGCTCAGCTCGACCCCCTGCCGGGCACTGATTAAATGATAAAGTCTATGTTTTAATAACAAATTTCTAAATATGTTAGAGCCTAAACTCCATCCTTGCAAAAAGGATGAAAAACCAATAATCCAAGCTTCAATCTACAAGATCTATGCAATGCACAAAATAAAGACTCATAATCTCCATAGCTAGATGAAGATAATCTCTCTCTCATACACCTCCTCTCTCCGTTTTCCCTCCCTGCTTAGATAACACACTCCTGATAATGGGATCCTCGACACCACAATGCATACGTGCATATATCCTCCGCAAATGACTCCGTCGATAAGAGCTCTTGGGAGTCATCAGCCTGTTATCCCCGGCATACCTTTGATCCGTTGAGCGAGAGCCCTTCCACGCGGGACTCCCGGATCACTATGGCCAACTTTCGTCCCTGTTCGACGGGTCAGTCTCACAGTCTGGCCGTGTGCATGTGCGCATATACAACTGCTTATACGACTATGTATATGGTCTCATATACCACCGCAACAATGGCGACCACAGTGGGAAAATGTGCCACTCCGTAGCGGAGAACTCACAACAAAAGTTACTAGTGTGGTCCTTGGGATATGTCCCCACAATAACACCTTTACATGTGTGTTTAGGAAAGAAATATAACCTCCTCAATATAACCTCCTAAAAAAACAGTGACGAAACATAGCCTGTGTAACTATGGCAAACTTTGAAAGCTGAGTTCCAGACCTCTATTTGACCTGCACCATAACTCTTAGATTCATATCGCCGAAATACATCCATTGACATAGGATAAATGATGTATTATTGAACTGTCACCCTCTGTTTTTATAGAAAAACGACCTGCTATCACCCAAAAATTCTCCACCAATTCCCTGTAATTGGAGCTATGTCCAATGATGAATCCCTTAGAATAGCACTTCTCTTTTAAAATAAAGCCTGAGATCCTTGTCATTTTTGGAATTAGGCAACAATTCCCTTTCTGGAGTCATCAAGTAGAAAGCCCCATCTGGTACCTCTTTATCAATAAAAAATGGGCCCTCCCATGGGCTATAGATGTTGCTTAGTAGTCATGCACAAAACCAATTGCCCTTCCTCCAATGGATTAATAACCTGGAACTTATCTTTGATCATCGTTACTTTTTGTTTATGCCTCATATTAAAGTCTGACTGCTTCTTGTCCCATCTCTTGCAATTCTGAAAGAAATCATCCATCCTATTATGCACTTGATTTGGAGTTGGAACTTCTAAATTCTCATAAACCGGAAACTCCATAAGGCACTTATCAAGGCTTCATGCCAATTTCTTTAATGATCCTTCACTGTTTTAGCCAAGATGGCTTTCAAAATTTTATTTGTAGATTCAGCTTGCCCATTTCTCTATGGGTAATAAGCAGAAGCTTGCACATGTTGAACACCAATCTTTTTTATTAACTGAGCTACTACTTTTTCCATGAAATGAATACCCTGATCAAACAAAAGAATGGTTGGAACACCAAACCAAGAAATCAAATTGTGATAAAGAAAGCTTACCGTGGTACTTTCTGTAGCATGCTTTGGTGGAATTGCTTCTATCCACTTCGTAAACATGCATGTGGCTGCCAAGATATACTTTATGACCTTTGGAAGATGGAGGATTGATAGACCCAATGTAATCCAATTCCCACATATGAAACGGACCAATGCTCAAAATAGGATGGAATGGCATATTATTATGGCATGTATCTGGTCACAAAGTCTCTAGTATCTTTGTAAAGAGTTGGCCAATAATACCCCCAATGAAGGATCTTCCTAGCTGTTGTTCTGCAAAATGCCCTGACAATCATGTGCTTGCTGCAACAAATCATGAGTCTGCTGACCAGTAACACACCTTAATAAGAGACCTTCCATAGTCTTCTTATAAAGAATAGCTTCATGCACCACATAACCAACTGCTTGTACTCTAAGAGCATGTTTTTGTTGCTTTGAAAATGAGGAAGGATAAGTCTGATCTTGTGTATACCTGTATATATTATTATACCAAAGATCCACGGTCTCAATGAACCCTTGTAATACTCCATTATCCTAAAATGCTGCTGGTCTTTTTCCTCTTCTATTTCAGCACCACTACTCAAATAGGCACTTGTATTCTAAGCTCCCTGAGCCATCTTAACATACTTCAACTCAAACTCTTGTATGATAAGAGCCCATCTTGTAAATTTAGGATCTTGGACTGTCTTGTTGTAAACGCATGGCAAGGGATTGACATCGATATGAATGTAAACATATTGTACATTTGCTGAATTCTATTGTGAAGGAAGAAGATAATGTCTAAATTTGTTCAAGCCCAATTCAATGCATGGATAGGGTCCGTAACTACGAAATTAAAAATTTCGACGTATAAAGTAAAAAAATACGTATTTTATTGTTTAAAACATATTTCACGTATTTTTCTCTCGCCGGCCGGAAAACAAAATTTTTGTGTACGCGAAATCTTCTAAACTGCGTACGCAAAAAAACTTTCGCGTACGCGGTTTTAATAAAACTGCGACACAAATTTGAAATTTGAATTTTGCCTCTCTGCGGTTTTTGCTATTTTGCGACGTCTGTGAAAGTTTTTTAAGCATCATGATGAAGCGTGAAAACCGCTGTATCGAAAAGGCAAAAGTTTTTTCACATCGCAAGATTTTATCTTGTTTCGCATATGCAAAAGCAGTAAAACTACGATGCCTAAAAAAAAAAAAACTGCATGTATGTGAAAAGGTAAAAGAAAAAATCGTCTTTTCGCGTACGCGGTTTTGACTATTTCGTGCAGTATAAATCGCATACACGAATTTTTTTTTTGTTTTTTTTTAAACACTGGAGAATGTTTCTGGACATAACATAAGAGCTAAAAATAATATTCCTCTAATATCTAGTTGGATCCATTAAGTACATGACCTTGGTTGGAGAAATAGTGAAAAGGGTAAATATACCATATAGAAGTTAAGTTGCAACATGCAATTTTAAGGACATAAAGTTTGATAGGGTGACCCCAATAAGGGAAATAACTTTAGATGTCAATATAGACAGGGGATATAAAAACAAACTCCACTTGTCTATAAATAATTCAAACCATAATTAGTGAGCAGCTAAATGTAGCATAAACGAACTTAAAAATCAAGGATCTTTCATATATTAAAGGCGTATTAGAGCCTATTGTTAGAGCCTCAAACCGAATAAACCTTGGGATTATGGAATACACCTATGACTTAGCAGCTAGGTTCTGCATTTCAAATGGGTATAACACCAAGTATGAGCACTAAGGACCGCCATCAAAAAGTTAATATTGGTGGTAGAATTAAAAGTAAAGTCTTTATGAAACTGCAGATTGGGATTTTTTTGGGCTCTGATACCCAAACATCGGTTATGACTCTGACGGAAAGGAAACATCCGAAAGTGAAGAAGAAATACTTGAGGCGGAAGCATTCAGAAGGGAGTTTGCCGCTTGTGGTTGTGACGAGGTCTGCAGCCGTGATCCCTTCATGGATCCTAAGCATAACATAGGATTATATGGCCAAAAACGGAACTTCTATGGCAGAGATCAGAGGAGTACTTACCAAAAAGGATACAAGCAATCTTACAGTAGGAATCAAGAAGAGCATGTAACAGCACAAAATGTCGACACAGGAATATAACGAGGACTTGGACGACTTACAGGATCTTTTATTTAAAGATTCTATTATTTCTGAAAAGCTTGAGATGTTGAACAGAAAACAAGTAGCTTTAAGCAAAATTCGACAGTTCTGCCATATAACAGAGCATGTTTAGATTAAAGCTTAGTTTTTCAATTTCTGAAGGCAGCAGACATGTTCAAGATGGCTTCATAAGAATAGTCATGGTTGCATAAATAGATCTGAGGTGATCTAAGGGAATAAGCATAATAAAGGCTTTTTATCTTCTTTTTTATTTTGTGATAGTGTTGCGTTGTGTGCCAGGGAATGCTGCATGTTATGCCGCATGCGGCATTCCCTTCAGTCTTGCGTTCCCCCTTGCGACGTAAAAATATACTTCCTTCCTTCCTTCCTTCCTTCCTTCCTTCCCTTCAGTCTTGCGTTCCCCCTTGCGGTCCTAATCAGATGGTAGTTGCCCGAATTGAATGCACAGAATTTGTACTCGCGTGCCAGCAGCATTGAATGGAAAAATTTAGTCTGAAGGGATGCTTCTCTACGAATCTTGTGTTCTACCATTCTCCTATTTGCATTCTGGCGCCTCAGTTTGGGCCCCAAATCCGACGCCTCAGCTAATCCGACCTTGCAAAGGTGAGTAGAAGACTGCATTCGGCTCCTCCATTGGGCTCTTCCTGAAACTAACGATTATCTTCTTTTCTTACCGGTGTGTAGGTTCTACTTTCGTTTTGAGCTGCTGCCTCTGCCTCTCCGTCGGAAACGCTCCAAGCTTCTCTTCCTTCCTTATTAGATCTGTTGTATGCTTAGTAAAAATCCTAATTCCTGATGGGTTCTTCCGCTTTTGCTTAGCCTCCTCAGTTTTGAAGCTTTTTTGCTAAGCAGAGCAACAACTATGGCAGAAAAAATTGTTTAGTGTTGGGGGAGAGATACATACACCCGAGAGAAAAAGCTGCCTGCTCTCCCTCTTCCTGATGCCTTGAGATGAGTTTAGTCTTAATGGGATTGATCTTGCATCCTGAGCATCTACCAAAGTCATCCAGGATAGCCTGAGTGTTGTAGATGTATTGCTCCTTCAGATGAACAAAGAGAAAGGTATCATCTGCAAAAATGCACATTCAAAATCTCATTTTCCCCCTGGAGGGAAGTTTGAGGCCTTTGATTAGATGAAGATTCCTTGCTCTCTGAAAGTTGCTATAACGCCCTTCCATGACAATAAGAAATAAAAAAAAAAGCAAGAGGGCAACCCTGCTTAACTTCCCTTTTAATATCAAACAAGGGGCTGCATTCCCAATTTATAAGGACAGCAGATTGAGATTTCTTCAATACAGCTTGAAAAATGGAAATGACAACATGCGAGGCAGCAGCTTGAACATCAGCTCCAGACTGACCTGTCTGAAAAACATGTTGTCATCCAGGAGCATGCCGACCAATATTTGAAGCAGAAAAAGCATACTCAGGTGAATGATGAAGCACCTGGGAAGCAGAAGATTGAGGAGGTCAACGAAGAAACAAATGTCAAGGTTTTGCCAGTGCAGCAAGTGGAGGAGCAAGGGCATGCTTGGGAGAATGTACAGCCTACAAATGAACATAGGTGAGGTTTTTGTTTGTTCGTTTATTTGTTGGTTTGTTTGGTTGTTTGTTTTTTTCCTCCTTGTAAGAGAATGTTTACGACATTGTTTTTTCTAATCAGAAAGCATATCAACATAATAACTTTTCAATTTTCTTTTACAGTAGAAGGCATGAAAAATCACTTTTCTTATTACAGGAAATTTAGAAGTTTCGTATCATTGTGTCCAATCTGGCACAATGGGATTACCTTAAGAGATAACCCCGTTAAGACAATGGGCAGAGTTGAACTGCCTATACTATCAACATGGACAATCTTCAGTCTTCTTCTCTTGCTGGACAGAGTTTTTAAAAAGGTGTTTGGAAAACACCAGGTAGAACACTTCATTATTGGGCGCCTCACCTTTACCGGATCTTGCTAACAACTAATTAACATTTTTTATCCAGGATTGAAAGGTTCTAGAGTTCTGCTTCTTGCTTCTACATGCGATTTTGGAAGGCAAGTTTTATGTTGTGAGCAGGCAGATACAAGTAAGCAGCATTATTTTGTGTTTCGGTTTAAGCTACTCTTTTAATATTGGTCTGAACAGCTTGCTTAGGATTCAAACTTCTAGAGATGTGGTTCTATCGATTTTGGAGCCATCTTGGAAGGTAAGTATATTCTAAGTCTTGCTTCTGTTTTAAATCTTTTTAAAATGTAAGTGAGCAGATTCGTTTGGGGTCAAGGTTTCCCTTTTCTTGCAGACAAAGAAGCTTCAACCCTCGAGATCCATGTGGTTATAGATTTCAAAAGCTAGGATGTATTTATTGTTCTTTGCATTGGCTAAAATAATTGAAGTCCAAGTGTAAATACTAGGCCTGCAAACTGCGTTAAGCATGATTGGCTTCAAGTAGTCTGCCAGAAGAAGACAGAGACAATAAGATGGGGGCAAAGAAATGAATTTGATATCCAAAATAGAAAAAATAGTGTTAGTAGCAGCCTATATCTATCCTATGAGATAACACACCCTTTGTTGAAGCAAACTTAACTGCATAAGCTGAAATGGAGCTTCAATGGCCTTCGATTTTCATGCATCTGCATGACATACAGCCTGGTTGAGCAGGGAGGTATTTTGGTGGATGTTAAGCATAATGATTTAAAGTTGCCTGCTAGGAATTCACTTCCACACAAATGATAGAAAACTGCACATCACAACCATGATGTGTAGGACCTGTTGAAGTATGAACCTGTTGAAGGATGCAACTTCAATGGTTGCTTGGTTAGTTGAGCTTCTAGCTTGCCCTTTAAGAGAAATGGTGGATGATTGCATTAAGAAAGCAAATGGCATTGCTCTTGATGTGTTGCCTTATTGCTTCAAATTTAGGTATCTTCTTACATGGAGCATAATGTCAGCTAGCTAACATGAGGTGGATTCACCGTGCCTACGCATGCATTTTACTTTTAGATAATTTGTGTTTATACATGCACTTACGCAGTGGACTTGCCACCAAATTTGTGCAAATTTATCATGTTGCCTTGCCAGTTACATGTCGCCACCGCTGTTATGCATGGAAGAAGATCTCAGAAGGGTATTATTTGGAGTAAGTGTTGTTTCGAGTTGATTTTTGCATTTGAAGTCTCTAATAAAATTGATTTCTGATTTTTATTCTTCTTTCAAAGAACATGTATCATTATTGTAAGGAGCCAAATACACATGCTTGATTTCCGGGACGAATTTAGAATGGTATGCAAGTGCAAATTTTTAAATATATTAAGCCATATGTTGGAAATAAAGTTGGAATGAAGCGATGCTTTTCTTGAAGTCAGCATACAAAAATGGGCCGGACGGAGCAGGTGTCCTCAATTTATTAACATGTCATTGAATTGCATTTCGATTTGCTGCATCCAGTTTCAGGGTAATAAAGAGCGGCTAAAATTCGCCAAATGGCGATTTTTTAGACCTTTAGTCAAATTTCATGGCTAAAGTTTATAAAGGCAATTTTTTTAGAAAAGCATAATTTAGCCACCCAAAAGGGGGTAAATTCTAAACGCTTAGAGTTTAGCCGGATTGTTTGTCGTGATGGTGTAATCGAATCGCCTTCTTTAAAGTTGATTAGAGAACCCTCGATCAATTCAAATAGCCATGCCAATTCTATTCAGTGGACCTTTTCATTTAGGAATTGTCATTAGCTACCTCAATCATATTTTGAATTTGTATCTATAAGTTGTTTAGGTTAAATGCTATGAAGAATGTTACATGATGTGCATTTTAAGCTTTAAGTAGTAGTGCTCTCTTCTTGCAATTGTTGACCCTAAAGGGCTTTATCACCAAATTCACCATTTGGATGCATTTGACCTCAACGTAAACATGCATGTTGCATATGTTAGATTAATAACTTTTTGGCTTGAATTCATACCGTGGAGACTAAGAAGGGGTCGAGGATGTAAAGAGGAAACCTGGGGCTTTCATGAGTGGACGAGTTTTGCCTATAGCAGATCCGACTCCTTACCAGATCGGTTGGACAATCAAGGGGCGTGTCACAAGAAAGGGAGTGCTAAGATCATATAGAAATGCTCGTGGTCCAGGACACGTTTTTCATATTGAGCTGATCGATGAAGTCGTATGTTGTTGGTATTAGTTTTGTAAAGTATGTGTGTAAGAGCTTAACAACTCTCAGAGAGGTGTTAATTTTATTGCGTATCACGTAAAATCCGTACGCAAGTTTGATGATGCAAATGACTACGCTCTTTGACATGTTTGAAGCTCCAAGCAGTAAGAGACACAAAGGGTGTTTGTTTGATTCTCATTGTTGTTTAATGGGCGGTAGACTTATTATATCTCAAAGGGGAAGGTGCACTCGCCAACAAAAGATACTCTAGACTGAAGAATGACTCTGAAGTGATTCTTAATAGTAGTTCGTTTGTAAAGGAAAGTGCAGATGAGGATGCTGTTGTTTGTGGCAGTTCTGAACCAGGTTACACTTTTGTTCCAATAGGGCAATTGGGAGCGTATGTAGGGACACGGACATTGGTTGGTATGGAATCTCGTTATGTGAATAGCGAAATGCATGAATACATGTAGACAATTAGAAAATAGCCTGTTTTACATATGCAGATGTTGCGAGAATTGTGCGTAGTGTCTCTTGTGGAGCAAGCATCCGGAGAAAGTCAGATAATGAAGAGATTCCTAAACGTGAAATTACTATTGAAGACGAAAGGTGTAGATATCTTTATTGTATTTTGTATGTCTTAAATGAGATCAGATTGAATGATAATATTGTATATCCAAAGAATAGAAGTGTGAAAAATTAGTTTGTGGAAGGAGCTTGCATTAAGGGAAGGTGAATCACTATTAGGGACTCGTTGACCAAGCTCCTCAAATTACATTGATGGGGGTTCGAAAGTAACTCAATTTCTAGGTTTGTATATGAGGTATGATTGTCTATGTTATGAATAAAAGGGACTGCTATTGGAGTTATAATGAACAAAAAGCCTGGCATTATCTACTACAAATGATACAATCATGGAAATAAATCCGAGAATCCGACAAATTTAACGCTTACTTATCATGGTAAATATTTCTTTAGCAACCGGGTTTGCCGAAATTTAGGAGAGATCACGGGTAATTTTGTTATTGATATTGCGCGTAGGTATAATAACGATGGGAAGAATATAGTATGTACGCCAATTGGTGCCGGATTACCTCATCATCACATTATGCTTGATGCAAAGCAATGTATTCGATCGTTTTTCTTATGCGATGATGTTATGGCCGGGGATTGACAAAGGAAAAGGTAAAAGAATGATTCATTTTAGTTTCTAGATATAATAATAATAGATATTATGTAGTGGTTTGAATTTGTTTGCTTTCTAAAGCCCCGCATACTTTAACGCCAATGCATCGATCAGTTATATTGATCCGATCAATCCCTATGGTATGAAGCCCGTGAAATATGTGCGAAGAAAGTAATTAAACAAGATGACAATTACATCGGGTGTCGACTTGCCAACGTATTGTACCAAAATCGTAAGAGGTGAATGGAGTTTTTAAAACAATTATGATTTAATCAATATAACACTTTGTTGTATTATAGATATGTGCTCTTTGCAAAGTTAGCGATTGACCGCAGAAATATCACCGCTGCATTCAATGAGGAGGTCAAGAGATCCTTGGGCATACTCCGCATGATTTGTACAAAGTTAGATTTCGTGTATATAATCTTAATAATTCTACTTGGTTCGTACTAGTTGTAATGAATCCATCATGGTTTTTGCGTGATGTCATGAGAAAATGTACCAGTCAACTAAGGAAGGCAACATGGATACCAAAAAAGTATTTTCGACCGAAATGGTGAGACAATCGCACATGAATCAAAAAAGATGCGCAACAACGATCCGAGAGGTACTTCCAAAGAACTGGAGTGGAGAGCAAAAATGTATCTTCAACATGCAAAAGCCGGTATCCATTTATGGATTTAAGATTGATGTGACAATTGATAATCTCGGTTTTACCTTTGAATTATCTCTCGACTTTTTTATATTGGAAAAGTCGCTAGGACATCGATAGCTTCCCTCGCTTGTGCAGAGATTTCAAGCCACTACAACTTGTCCATTTTCCATGGGATTATGGCATTGTTTTGCAAACCGGAAATGAAGTATCATATCAATACATTCGTGATGACAAATTTAACATTTAGGAGTTTCTTTCTCCCTTTTTATAGTTCGTTTATTTTAGGAGGTTTTTTTGTTGTGCTGCTGAGAAGTTTAAGGCAATTTCTTTTTGTGCTATAATAAGTTTTATATTTGCATTATCTCCCATATAAGTTAGAGTATCAGAGGTATAAGTGTTACCCTTCTGAAACATTCAATAAAACATGGATTTATTCAGATTTATTGGATAACACTTCAGAGATGTCATTATAAGATTATATGTATTATTCAATTCTTCTTGATTTTAATAATTTTTTCAATCTTTACTTATATAAGTTTATCTTTAAATTAAAAATATAATATATACTAAAGGATAAGATCGTTTTTTAAATCAATTTTCACTTGAATCTATCTAGTAATAGACATTTCGCAAATATAAAATATAAAATTTTAGTGATTTAACAAATTTATGATTTGACAATTACAACAAATTATAAATAAAATTTGATGGTTTGATGATAGATTTACTTAAAACTATCACGAGAATTTTACAATTTATAAACTCTTAGGACTTCTAAAATTATTGAATGGATTAAGATTTAGAAACACCTATTAGTGTCATATGACAGCTGGCAGTACACGGTTTGTGTTTGCATATAGAATTTTTTATCGCCAAGAAGGTATGCAAATTTGACTGTGCATAGATTGACAAATGTACTAATTTGAAGCCATTGGTTGGAATCTTCACATATGCAGGTGATCTAGTTACAGAAAACATAGTAGTATATTGTCTGTTTTTCAGTACATGATTTTTATTGTCAATAGTATCTGCAAATTTCAGCATTCATAAATTGGCTGAAACGTCTAATAAATTGAAAGCCAATAGCTTTAATACTGTTGCAGTCGACTGTTTTAATTATGCAAATATTTTAGTTACAGGAAACATAGGTATATATTTACACGAAATATGCATACATATAGATACAAAGCATGTCTTTAATTACATGGCAACAACAGAGAATGGCAAGTTTCTTTTTCAAATTATCAAATTTGATGTCTCTGACATGCATCTATCACGTTGCTCTCAATATCCATAATCTTTAGGCATCTCTGAAGTCTTTTTAAATTCATGATTACGCGCTCCAGTTGAACAAAGACATAGTGGAATCTGGATTCTATGGTTTGTTCGCCCTTGAAATAGTGTTCAGACAATTCGTTTACGTCAAGGCACAAGTAGCCAACTACATCTGCCAGATCGTCTGCTCGCAAACGTGCGACTTGTATCGACGTTGAAGCCTATTCGAAAGGCAAGATGTCAAACTGTGGCAGCTGAACACTTCTTTTTTGCTGTAATTCTGGCTGATGTTCAGCCCCTGTACATGCCGCTAAGAAAACGTTACAAATTAGATCGATTTTTTGAAGAATCAAATATTACATATCAGATTAGGCAGTGCAGGTCACATGGGAATGTCTGGTCCGTCATCTCCACTAGTAGATGGAAGGCTTGATGGTACGTTGGCCATGGAGATTGCTGTTGCATTATTTGCAACTCAAAAAGACGAATAGATATCTACAACCCCGCTTTAGAAATAAGTTGTCCATTGGCTATTTTAGGTAGGCATCATGTGAATGATGTTAATATAGCTATTCTAATAATAATAATAATAATAATAATAATAATAATAATAATAATAATAATAATAATAATAATAATAATAATAATAATAATAATAATAATAATAATAATAATAATAATAATAATAATAATAATAATAATAATAATGTATTGATCATGCCCTTTAGGACCTTGAGGTCATAGAGCAACAAATTACATATTTCTGTTTGATTGTAGATGAATCAAAAATAGTCTATGTGACTCCACTGTCTTGAGATAACAACCTAGCTTTTGTGGATCCAAATCTAAGAGAGTATGGAAATTACGAAAACTAATATCAAATTTGTCCCTGAGTTCTGCATATGCTATGCATGTTAGGAACACATGCTCTTCGTCTTCAATATCCCCGCTTGTGCACATCGAGCAAATACGCTCTTCCCTTGGAATGCCGCACCATCTACCCATCTTTATTTGAAGCTTATGTGAGCCCGCGGCGCGATTCTTGCAATGGTTTGCTTCAAGTGTCGATACATGCATGAAGATATGCTTGATCGTGGTACACAAGCATCATATTCACCTCCTTCATATAGTAAGCCATTTTTGTGCCAGATCAGCCCAAACCGTTGCAATACTAGTGACCGCACCATGTCTCGCACCCTACTTCGAAGTCCGCCAACTTGTAATCGCTCAGCCCCCAACTATCCAACCACTCCAATACATCTTTATACCAGCCCATACTTGTGGAGGCTTCCATGGCTTTCTTCGATCCCATCATCATCCATCATGCACTTATTGACAAAAGTTATAGCCCGGATCAATGCCTCCGCTTCCAGTGGCAATAAACCTGCTTCTACTAGCATAATAGGATAGGGTGTTTGCTGTTTGATGCCCATCTCCTCTTGTAAAAATATCTTCTGAACATTCTCGATCTGTTTCCATAAGCCTATAGACAAAGTAGGCCCCCTCGATTGGGGCACCATACAAGAATACGCTTTGGACCAATGTTTTGAAAAGCATTCTCTTCAAACCCCGCCTTTTAACGATGCTTTCGGCAGCGTGCCCGAAAGCATGCCATACAAAGCCGTTTTCCCTCCAGCTGCATGTTTCTTAAAACACTCTTTCCATTTATATTTCGCACTGAACTCAAGACCAAGATACTTATAATGACTTACGGTCTCCAAAGCTTCCATTGTAAGTGAAAAGCTGCCTCAAGCATCGCTCCGCATCATGATCTTGGATTTAGACAGATTAACTTTCATTTTCTTCACGCAAAAACTTCGCCGGTGTTACTAAATGTTCCTCGAGCTCATTAGGTGTATTACCAGCCAGCACCACATCATCTGATAGAGTAACAATTGAATTACATAGTCACCAAGACGAAGTCCCTATAAGCCCTTTCACCAGCCATGATTGCAATTCATCTATGTACAATCCAAAGAGCGTGGGCGATAAATCGGACAGCCCCCTGCCTTACTCCTATTGTGCTTTGGATCTCTGTTGGGTTATCTCAAGCAAACCTAACTCTAACTTCTTTGTAGAGTTGAGACACTGCACCCATAAGTGAGATGGGGACACCAATCTCTTTCATCCGATTGCCCAATTCATTTCTTGGAACCGTATCAAAGGCTTTGGAGAAGTCAATGAAAGCAAGGAATAATGCCTTATTCGGTTTCTTAGCCTGCTCAATTAGCACCTTCAAAGCAAGGGCGTGATCCGTAGATCGCGGCATTCTCCTCAAACCCTGCTTGGCATGTAGCTCTTGCACCAGTGGCATCTGCCCATGTGCTTAGTTTCTGCTCTAGTAGGCATCCTAGTAATTTAGAGTAAACACTTCCTACCATGATTGTACGGTAATTGCAAACCTCTGTTCTTATACCTGATTTGTGCACTGGGACGACCTTGTTTAATTGCCAGGATCATGGCAAACCTTCCTTGACAGCAGCATTCATGTGATTGGTTAGGATTAGGAGGAGTTTTTCATCGCCCCACTTCAGCAGCTTTGCGCACATCCCATCAAGATCCGCAGCCTTCCCATTCTGCATATGCTCTAAGGCAAAGCTTACCTCTGTTATTGTAAAAAGATCTTCATGCACCACTGTAAGATCCATCTTTGGTGCATTTTCGCAGCGATACAGGGACCGTACTAGTTGCAGAAGATCTCCTTCATTCAACGGTTAGTGTTCAGTGTGACCTCTGAGTTTATTCCAGAAAGTGTTTGGGTGCTTGTGGAGCCAGTATCCAAGATCCGATTGCCTTTTCGATTCATAAGCCCTCTTCTTGCTTCTTAGGAGCTGTTTATACCATTTTGGCTTCACCTTAATTCTTGTAGGCAATTTGGCTCTTGCTGCAGAAAGCATTCGCATCCCACCATGAGTTACACGCTGTACTCTACCTTCCTCTCGTCGGTGTATCCAAACATTCCAAATATATTCTGAACTCACTTTCAAACATTATCCGAATTTTTAGACATTATCCGAAAGTTGCAAATGGTATGGGAAAAAAATTGAATGTCATGCTTTGTGGACCTCGGCAATCTGTGATTCCATTACGGAAGTTGTTCATGTAGATTCTGTGCAATGTATTGAGAAATGATTCAGGTGCTTGTTTACATTGACAATTGATAAACTTTCTGATTGCTGTAAGAAACATTATAGGAACATTATGGTATAAATACACAAACGGGTCTGCAACAGATATTGTTATTGCTGAATAATTCATAAACTATTACATTATGTAGTTCCCTATACTCTTCGATATGGTTTATCTTCATGCTTTTGTATGTAAGCACTACAACAATCATACATCTTCATTTCTGCCATTGCCTGTTCTCTAGATTTCATCAGATTGACTTTGTACAAAGTTCACTTATTGAAGATGCATGTACATGAAAATTGCTCTAATGATGCCGTTATTTATGGAATTACCCTAATCTCAAAATAGATGTCACTGTGGCTCGAAAATAGTGCAATTCCTTCCATTTCTGCAACTTATTTCTATGTTGGCAGACTTGAAATACATAAACAAATCAATTCACTTTGTCAAAGCTGTCTGGAAAAGCATCTCAGTCCCCAAGCTGTGCGTGCGTATTTTGCAATCCTAATAATAGCAATTTCGATATTTGATGCCATGCATGATAGAAAAGACTATCTGCCAGTTGGTTTGTGGTATAGCAATGATGAATAATAGACTGTAGCATCAAAATTTGTGATAAATTTAAATTGGCATTTAAAATATGTATGAATTAAATAGCAACAATATGTATGTGAATCTAAATGTGGCATTAATAACACAGTAACAAATAGACCATCTTGCAATGTTGAGATTTAAAGAGAAGCAGATATTCATCTTACTTTATCTACAAATCTTTAAATTCTTTTTAAATCTACATACATATTAAATTTTTCTTTTTTTATTGTATACTTTTTGCATGCATTTATGCGACAGATTTTGCTACCTTGTTACTCATCTTGCTATGAATAATAGCGTGGATAATAGATTTAACAAAATCTGGACTTATTCAAATCTAATAAATTTACCTCGAAGATGTCATTATAAGATTATATGTACTTCAACTCGGGGAAATTTTCTTGGAGGGTTTTTTCTTTACTGGTTAAGAGGGTTTTTTTATTTCTGGTAGACGAAATTGTGAATTTTTTGGTGGCACTAACATATAGATAAGATCTTTGGTGCCTAGGATTATAACTTGAATGGACAGTTGATTTAAATGGAGAATAACTTGGCACACATTTATTTAACGGCAATTGGAGGAAAACATAGAAGACGAACATGTTTCAAAGGATTGATCGCAGGACATCATCTGTAAGTACAGGTTGGATGATGTCAATAGTCAATCTTGGATCTTGGTTTAATAGCCTTGCAAAGACATACATTATATGCTTGCATGGAGTATATTGCTTCTTCATTGTTCTAGCCTGGAAATCTGCACAGGTGCATGTTGGATATTTGCAAATGCTTACCTTGTAAGTTTCGCTTTGGTCAGCCTAATACAATACTCAACATGTAAGTGAGGTATGATGACTCCCGTTGAAAGCAGTTCACATTCCAAATGTAGAGCTTGTTCAAGTCTGATTTCGATCCTTCCCCAATTTTGTCCTTCTATTCATCGTTTTTCAAACCGCTCCATAACTGCCATGGGCTTACTTGCCATAGTGCAATCATTGTGCTCACTAGAAGTCAGCATTATCATGTGAATTGATCCCTCTAATAGAGAAACTTTCTCTCCAATATTCCCAACTATTGGTCGTTTAGATTGACCCCGAAGACATACCGCCAATCAACAGTCTAACTGCACATGTACTATGTTGGTAGAAGGATACCATGTGTGTTGCATATGATCGTATGCGTAACCAAAATTTTTGTACGCCTCCCTTCCATTTGCTTTCCTTAATTACCCCCAGAAAACATGGTGTTTGCAGTGGATTTAGTTATAATCTTATTAATATAGGAATTACATTTCCTACCATTCGGCCCCAATCTTCCCTGACACTTCACTCTACTACCTGGCTCAGTTCTTCTTATTGCCCACTCTTCTTCAGGCACATCAAACTCATGAACAACATATACTGCTTCATCAAATACTATGTTACGCCTTCGTGATGCATCCATTCTAACTCTAGCTTGCGTATGAGCCCGCTTATCTGGACGATGACTTCCTGATCCCATGTCTCTGTTGTACTCAGAACTGTCTCTAGTTCGCTTAAGAATTGTTTGGTTGTTTCCTCCGGAACCTGGATCTATGGGGCGGATTCCTAGATGCAACACAACTTGGTACGTGACCGCATTAACACAAACCGGACTTACATTGCTAGTAGCGGAGTACCTAATCTTGAATCAATGTAGCCAATCCAGGACCCGTGCCAACAAAGTTATGTTCTCTATGTGCTTTACACTTTGCACTTTGTAATACAGCTTCTGTCAGATCATGTAGACAAGCGTCATACAAGCTTATCTTATTGACATAACCTCTTGATGCTAACCAGCTGGCATGTCTAGATTCAGATAAATTTGTGTTTGGTATCTGAGCTGCTGCAACTAGATCAACACCATCATGCATGAAATTACCCCATCTACTAGCTCTTTGGTGCCACCGTGCAAGCCAAGATCCCAATGCTGGTAAATCTTGTGGATTAGCTTTTCCCGCCACCAAGAAATAATATTTTGATATGCTACTTCACTTCTTCCACGTAAGCCGATCTCCAAGCCTTGCATAAAGTTAGATGTTCTTGCCTATGCTCATGAATAATGAGTTTATTTGTATGTCTTTGTAGACACTGCTCCCAATGAAATTGACAACCACGTTCTTTTCCTTCTATTGGTTGACCATCATTGAATACCAGACGAATGGCATTCCAATTAGCTCGTCGGCCATAACTCCTCTAAATTGGGCTGGCTTTGAGCTCTTCAACATCATTACATTATTAAGCTTCTTCCGAACTTCGCAAAGATCTTCGGTTCATCTCACAAGTTGCTATTGTCAATAGACAACGCATACTGAAATTTATAGAGAAAAGAAGTAAATATATGTCATTAAAATGAATAAAATAGAAGTTCAATGTATACATGGGGTCATAAACATGACAAGCCAAAGTTGTCCATCCAGGTATACGTTTAACATGATCAAAATGAACCCAAGAATTTTCCAAGTCACCTCCAGGGCGCATTCCGTTAACAAGCTCCACCCGCATCCGTGACCGGGTTGGGACATTTTGAATATATAACATCGACCAAAGATGTTCATTGTGAAGTTGGTAGGGAAACTTGGATCCATGAAAGAATTGATATCTGCATCGCTTTAGGTAAAGAATCTTCCCAATCTCATCTTTTTTGTGTGGTGCGACACTCCAATGTCTTATTTATCCATTGACGTATCCTTTAGAACCAAGAAAATTGTCAAAAGACAGAAGAGATATATATTAATAGAAATATCTACGTTAAGAAAAGTACCTTCGTTTATTGCAAAGAGGCTCCAGTTGTCTCAAAGAACCCGGCCAATTTTTTTCTCGTCCCACATGTGAATGTCAGAAGCTTCCTCTGATGATATCAAACTATTGATTGTTATTTCCATGGCAATCTCTTTCTCTATTTCTTTTGGCCCTTTCCTAGCAACAGATCCACTGGACTTGGATTGAACCATTTTCTGCATTTGCACTAGTTCTTCACGACTTGGTAGTGATCTAACTGGGTGTTCATGCCTACCAATATGAATGGCCAATCTAGTGTACCTGAAATTGTCAGGCAATACGTAATAGATTATACATTGGCATAGTGCGATGCATGAAGGTTGTTCATCACAATATTCACAAGCCAATACACCTTCATCCTTAGACAACGGACCAATAATAGGTTGCCTTTTCAGAGTTCCCTTCCATTGAACATCATTTGCAAAACCTCTAGAAAGAAAATAATCACAAGTAGGATTCATACATCTTATGTGCCCACAACATTTGGAATACTTAACCACACCATCAAATGCTTGACTTGTTTTCTCTGGCTTGCTCCAGATATATGGATCAACTTTGCGTTCCATTCCAGACATGGACTTGAGTACATCAGGAGGCAACTCAAATACTATAGTATCATTGTACTGAGATGGTAAATATTCCACTCCTTGTGCTATCTGTACTGACTGACAAATTTTTTTCAACTTGCTAGTTCCAACGCTCCAAAGAATTGACTCAAAAGTTGATAAAGGTTTCTTGGACACATCTTGATTAGGACTTTCAATCAATATTGGGGCATCGGGAGTGTTGATACAAATGGGTGTGCCTTCTACAGAAATAAAATGACCATTTAATGCAAAAAGCTCTATAGACAACTTCACCTCTCTGCCATTGGTAGTCTCCGGAGTCGTAATGATCCGCCTTCACGACCATTGAAAGATTGACTTATGCATAGCCCCACTGACTTAAATTGAAAACTATCACAAAGCCATTTTCTGCTCATACAACATTCTCCATTTTCAAAAGAGGAAAAAATTCTCAAACGCTTTCCTGGTGAAGTGATGATAACATCAGTTTCGGTGAAGGCCAGAATATCGCATTCGTTTAGATCCATTGTCAAAGATCAATAGAAAACTTGAATCTCACAAATGGGTTTAAAAAAGATGAACCATACCAAACTTGAACGTTGTTAACGGAATCTTGTCATTAATGTCGAATATTGGTCGTTGTTATGATTGCTTGCCATAATCATAAAAACCAAACACTATGAATGCATTAGAGCTAATTATAATACACAATATTATAATATAATTATAAAACGCTTATTATAATCATAAAACAATATGCATTAGAGCATAAATTAATTGTCACATATATGGGGGATATTGGCAAACATTGGGATCATGGGGTATTGTTAAATATAGTTACCCCCTATCGTAACACCGTGCCAAAACCACACCTATGCACTTTTCGTAACACCTTGGGATAAAACTTTTATGCATGTCAAAGCATTCCTTAAAGATCGCAAAAGCATGTTTATTTACCCTCACCCCAAAAAAGCATTCCCAAAGTCAAAAGGCTCTTTAAAATAGAAGATATGATATGGCCCACACGTATCTATCTTTAATAGAAGATATGATATGCCGAACTACCCCAGACGGCGCCGCCCCCCCATTTCAAGTACGCTCACACTATCTCCACCCGATTTGGGTTGGAAACCTAGGAGCGTGGAAACCCTTCCAAGTTTCCGCAAAACCCGGAAGGGTTTCCACTTGAACACGAAAGGGTTTCCATAAAAAATAAAATATTTGGATGCCAGGTCCGTCAGTAATAAATTTACAGAATTTAATTCATGCGCCTGTTTCGGAAGAGATTTTTTTTTCGAGAACGTGCTTTTCTGTTCTTAGCTCTTCGTCCGGCCGCTTGGCGGTTATCTAAACACCGGAGTATAATTGCTTCATTCTATACAAGAATGGTTTCGTCGAGCTATGGCGGGATGCTGAAGATGCTTCTACTGAGGTAATTTTTAGCGAGTCTTGATTTTTCTCGAGCCTTGATTTTTCTCTTTCACGATCATAGATCATAGATCATTCCCGCAGATGGCGGTCCCTCCATCTCCTCAGATGCCCTAATCATTTAAAAATATGATCCCGCATACTCACCATAGCCTAAATGGTCAGCCTCCAAGTTAATGGTGGAAAGAGCGTACCAAGCTTCGCCTACCCGTGCATGTCTACAAAGAATCGGAGAGATAGACCTGTCTATGACGAAGGCTCGGAACATGTCTATGAAGAAACGGAATGGGAAAAGGTCGGAATAGGTCTATCTATGAAGAATAGGCGAAGAGATATGTATGGGAAAGAAAGTTTTAAATGGGAAAAAAGGCCGTAATACGTCCTCGCTATGAAGAAAGGGCGAGAAATATATGGAAAAGAAGTCGGAAAAAAGGCCTAAGAGGTTTGGCTATGAAGAAAGGACGAGAGATGTATGCTAAAGAAAACCAAAGCGAAGGGAGTTTTCAGCCGAAAATGAAGAGCTTGATATGGTTTCTTTGGTCATCGCTGCTTTTTCTTGTGGCGGAATTAGAAGCCCAAGACGAGACCGTCGGGCCCATGAAGAATCCAGTTTGAAATCGAAGATATAGACCTCGCTTATTTGGATGGTTTCATACCAGAGGACTTTTCCTTTTCAATCGCTACGACCACGGTTTTCATAGGTTAGTCTTTCTTTCATGATCCTCAAATGCTTTTGAATGCTTGCCCCCATTCTGTTTTTCATCTTTACCTAATTTATAAAGAAATTGAAGCATAGAGCTGTTATTGTGTTCCACATGCTGCTTAAGTCTTGATTAATAATACAATAAAATGAGGGCCTCATCTTTTGAGCAAATGACTTAGAGATGTTGGTATTGTAAACTGATTTCTATTGGTATTGCAAAGTGATGGTCCTCTGGTTAAAAATCAAAAATCATGGAGAGAGTTTGATATGGATGGCAGCAGGCCTAGCATGCGTATGCTTTGAAGGATGGATAAGTTTGTCAAAGTATGGATAAGTGTGTCAAAGTGTTCCATTGCAAAGGATTCTTTACCTCTAGATCTGATGGACATTGCAAAGGATGCTTTTATCCCCACTCGATTAATGGGACAATGAATCATGTTATTTTTTTTCCAAGGTGGCATGCATGCCCTTGGGAACAATGTCATCATCTGCTCATTGTATAATAACCAATCACTGGTCATATACTACTTGCTAGTCTTTCTATTACTTGCATGAACTGTTGAGGACCAAACCAGTTTACTGTATGATAAACAGGCCATTTAGGGAAATGTCCAAGTATTCCATCATCGCGCTCCATAACTTTTGAAGGGTTCAAGCATTTTAGATATGATTTCGTGTGGAGATTTTATGGGCAGAAGTATATATAATATCTTAAGGCTAGATTTTTTTTAGCCATGCAATTTAAACCTCTTTTGGTCTACAACTATTGGTGCACCATCGCATGCATAACAACTTCTATCAGAAATGCACATGTTGAATGCGCAATGGATTTTTGATCCCACAAATGTTATTTTTACTTTTATCTTGCATTGATTCCTGAAATATGGTAAGCACCCAAACAAAGTAAATGTTATATGCACCAAAGTGATGGCATCACCATCCTCATGTTGTTAGAATGTGAAGTCATGGGAAGTCCACATGTTTTGATTACCTAATAGAAAAACCTGACACTAACTACATTGCCATGCATCTATGCTTTACATATAGTTCCACTTTTGCTATGACGCTATTGTATATGTTAATAACGGGAGTAAGTGCACTACTTGAGAATGCATGCCTTAATGTGTTATGTTGAATACGTAAGAAAGCACGCAAAGGCATGTCACCTTCTCTATCTTCTATAGCATTCCAACATAACTAGTAAGACGAAAAACAACCACATTTCAAAGTGTGTAACTGCCTTTTGTCTGAATTGTTCTATGATACACCCACACCTTGATTGCTTTCATCATTCTCATGCATGCATACTATACAAATTTTAGCTAACCAAAGAATGGACTAAGAATGGTGTTACGTGCCAGAATTTTCGAGATCATGTTATATTGGGTGTTAAGTGCCAGACTTTTTGAGATTAAAGCTGGTCTCAATTCTTAGTTAATCTTACCCCATGGAGTTTCTAACTGCATGTGGAAACCTAACATATTTTCCTCCTCATCTGGAAACCTAACCTGTTTTCCTCCTCCTGTGGAAACCCTTCCCAATTTCCATTATGCAAGGAAATCGGGAAGGGTTTCCACTCAAAATTTGAATTTTGAGTGACGTGCGCGAAATGGACGTGCGCCTTAATGTCGGGCGTCCGTGTGGAAAGGCGTGAGCCATAAAGGCTCACGTGTGTAAATATTTTGAAAAAAAATAATTTTGTGGAAACCCTTCCGGGTTTCCATGGAAACCCTTCCGATTTTCCAACATGGAAACCTTTCCGAATTTCCATGGAAACCTTTCCGAATTTCCATGGAAACCCTTCCGAATTTCAAATTCTGGAAAACCGGAAGGCTTTCCATGGAAACCCTTCCGGGTTTTATTGAAAACCGGAAGGGTTTCCACTAAAACCCGGAAGGGTTTCCATGGAAAGCCGGAAGGGTTTCCATTAAAACCCGGAAGGGTTTCCATGGAAAGCCGGAAGGGTTTCCATGGGAGGCCAACCCAAATCGGGCGTACTTAAAACCATCGATTTCAAGTAAGTATATTCAAGTAAGTATTTTCGGTTCTTGGTTTTGTGTTTTAAACTGCTCTTGGTTTTGTGTTCTTGGTCTGCTCCAAAACATCCCAGGCGGCGCCGCCCCCCTCCATTTTGTTATCTTATTATGTGCTCCCCTCCATTTTGTTATCTTATTATGTGCTGTGATTTTGTTATATTGAAAAAAAGAATTGTGATTTGAAATTCAAAACAACCCGCTATTTCTTTGCTTCCATTTCTTTCCTCTCCTGTTTTGTGAACCCAGCGCGGGCGCCCCCATTTTGAGGCATTTGGTTACATCTTAAGCTCCACTTTTTATGCATAAGCTCAAAATATTACGTTCAAGAACCGCATTTACGCTATAAAGCATGGGCAAAGCGACCCTAAGGCCGATCAAATTGCAATGTTATCGCTTAAAACTTGTCATTCTTACTTGTTATTCTAAATTGTTGTTCATTTACTAATGTAATTGAACCCAGTATAGCCCCCCTCCTTTTAGACTTTCTTTACATATTGTAAACCGTTATTTTGCAAAGTGCTTTTCTTTTATTTACGTCATTGAGAGGTTAAAATTCATTTTACCGTTAAAAGTTAAAGTACTTTTCTTTCATTTTGCAGTGTAAAACTTGAAGTTCGATGTAAAACTTGAAGGTAGTACAAGATCATAAGGTTGTTAATGGTTCAAACTAGGGGCAGGAATCTAGATTTTCAGCCCATATGTTTGGAGTCACCCAAACGAGAATAGAACAAAAGCGGTTTAAAATCATGTCTAATATATCCGTCACTCTAGACCATGAAACAAACGCCAGAAAGAAGAGGATGTCGATGGGGAGACATTGAGGAAATGGAAGATGCGGATAATCACCGAATTAATGCATCAGAATGATATGCAACAGATTGATACGCTAAAGAAACTCATAAGCCGGAAAATCCAAAACCGTAGAAGGTGCTTGCACGAAAAGAAACAACGCAAATCCACCAAACTACATGATGCAAAGCTAGCCACATATGAAAGTCTGGAGGATGATATTAACGAGGATTTTGATGCAACTTTCACGATGGAAATGATTTCTGAGACCCTTGATCAACTCGGGTTAACTAGACCTACACCACCGCCAATCGATACCTTTGTGCGGCGTAATTCTAAAAATGAGGCAAAGTGAGAACAAAGGACTAGTTCCACTCAACAGATGCGAGAGGTATCCCGATCTGATGGTTATGTTCAAGAAAAAGGCTCCTTCATTTTATCAATGCAAAGGTTGGGATCTTATCTGGAGACAAATAAATGAAGAGTTTGAGTTAGAAGTTGCAACTTCTGAGGATTGGAAAGATTTGAGTGGTCGCATGTTCTTATGTTGGGATGGGAATCATCGTCTTGAGGCGTGGATGGAAGAGATTGCCTCCAATTACAGTTTAAGTAGGGGAGACATGTGCGAGTGTTGGCATCATTTGTGGTTGTTGATCGTATACAAGAAGGTCCATTGATATCATCCTTGAATCGTATTAATGAGTACGTATTAAGTCTTACATATGTAGTCACATGAGGTTAACTTATGATTTAACTTATTACATTTTAATGATTTAACTTATGTTATGTATTCTACAGGTTGAATGAGGTTGGAGTCGTCAAAAATACTCTAAAAGACACTTTGTATAGTGTGTACAAGGTGGCAACATCCAATCCTGAAAAGTACACAAGCAGATTAGAACCTTCCTATCTCAAATCATTGAAGCTAAAGGATTCTAGTGGCATTGTTGGTGATCAGTAGTATCCATTACCAAGACTTGCATATTGCAAAATATTGTTTCAGGTATGCATTGTTTCTCTTTTCTTTTCTTTTCTTAAATATTATTATGGTACTATATAAGATATCTTGACTATTTGTTTATTGCATTGGTTGGATCGTAGCTATTTGTTCTTTGGAGCAATGCAAACAAGTCGAAAAAGCTGGAAAATTGAGGAACATAGAAATTATGAGGACTTACACTGTCGTATCTGATAAACCTTTTGGGTTCAAGATAGATAAACTTGGCACTTTGGCTCAACTTTCTTTGCAGGTTTATGTTATGGGCAGAATTGGCACAACACCGCACATTCAGGCATCATCAAGTAAGCTTTTCGTGATTCTCTCCTTCAATGCTTATATGTATCACTCATTTTGTTTACGGAAGTCTATTTGTTTGCAGTCTTTATGTTGTTTCATAAAAGATAGACACGTTTTGCATTTCCTCATTCCTTCTCTTGTTTCTTAGGTATAGATTATCCAAAATCTATCATTCATCATCGTCATCTGCAAGCCGCCAAATGTTTGGCAAGTCCAGAAAAACAAAGCACTGAAAAATCTATTCGGTTTATGGAGTATTTATTGGAAATGCTTTGTCCAGAAGGTGGTGTAGTCCTTGATTTATTTGCAGGAACAGGAACAGGCTCAATGTTGATGGCTTGTGCTATTCGTGGATGCCATTGTTTCTCATTTGATAGTGATCCTGTTCTATGTGATCTTGTAAAAGCTAAGCGCATATCAAAACTAATGAAGCCAAATGCATTGACTTCGGGGAGCAAGAATGAGAATTATGATTCAGAGTCTGAAGATGAGGATGTTGTGGGTCAAGATGTTGAGGAGCCGGAGGAATAGTAAAATCTTACTCTTTGAAGATATATTATATGCATTTATAGCTACATGACATTACTTGTTAGTAGTTTTTAATGTTGGTGCATGTTTACAGTGCATTACCAGACTATGCTGAGAAGATTGCTATAGTGCAAGCATCCGAACATTCACCTGTTACAACTGTTTCAAAGAGAAAGCGATGTCTATTTGTGGACGATGAATGTATTGAAAGTTTGAGGTAGACATAGCAAATATCACATTGCTATCAAACTCGTGTGCATTTTTTATCAAACATCTAGTTCATAAACATGTGGTACCTACAAGAACTATTGTTAACATTTGTTTCATATTTTTCGGCTTAATTTTTCTTCCGCATTTTTATTACTTTCAACAAACTTTTCCATATTATTTTAGATGCTTTGATTAGAGTAAGGGAATGCTTTATGTATTATACTATTGTATAATAAATTAAAATTATATACTTAGATCAAATACCCAAGAATATACACGGCAAGGATTAAACAAAAGGTAGACAACACATTTATATTCCAAGCATGTATACCAATGAAGAGTTTTTATACCTCCCTACTTTGCGTCAACCCATAGAAAACCCTCTAAACCATCTCTGAAAAAACCCTCCAAAAATTTGCACTTCTTCAACTCTTGTTGAATCTAATAATGTTACTAGTTTATTTTTAGGTCAAAGATATGATGGTTAGTAAATCATGAAATTGCTTTCAAGATTAATTTTCACTTCAATCTATTTAGAATTTTTTTTTTATATAAGAAGAACTCTATATGATTGAAATAATATTTTTATGAAATATTTAAAGAAAGTTTTAGATTAACATTAATTGAGAGATTCATCTATGTTTTAACAAAAAAAAAATTGACTAGTTTATTATTGATTAATTTTTTATATGTTTTACTTCATAAAAAATAAACTATTTAGAAATTTGTTATTAAAACACAGACTTTATCATTTTATCAGTGTCAATCTAACACTTTTTTAAAATATTTTTAGAAGTGCTAAGAGTTTGTAAATTGTAAAATTTTCGTGATAGTTTTAAGTGAATCTATCATCAAACCATAAAATGTTATTTACAATTTGTTGTAATTGTCAAATTGTAAATTTGCTAAATCACTAATAAATCTGAATAGGTCCATGTTTTATTGAATGTTTCATAAAGGTAACACTTATATCTCTGATACTCTAAGTAATACGGGAGATAATGCAAATCTAAAACTTATGATGACACAGAAAGAAATCAATGCTTTAAACTTCATATCGACAATATAAGATTAAGAAATGTCTTAGTAGCAACTAAAAATTTACTACAGCTACATTGGCGGAAAAGGTATAAACGAGAGTTGGGACGAATTTTTTCAAAAATCAAGATAGATTTGATGAAATACTTAAATGAAAAGCCCCTTTGAGGGTTATAAATTTCTTGAAAGATGGGAAAAAGACCATGACATAGGTTGCAGACGCAGTGCTGAATATGTTTGAATGATATGAGTGTGATATTAAATGTGGCATTTAATAACACTGTAGGGAGCCTCCGCCTAATTGTAGGGAGGTTTCACGTAAATTTTGAAAATTTTGACTGTCAAAAGAATCATAAAATTTTCCTATAAGGAAACAAAGCTTTCCCAATACCGAAAAGAATGAGAATTACATAACTAAGTGCATGATAAATCATTAATGATGGTACTTACACTGTGAAATGAGAAGATACATGATTATGAAAACCAGCAGAGCTATCAAAATGTAGAATTACGGGCGTGGCCTGACCAAAGGCACTACAAACTTGCATCTCCGTCACAAAGATGAACAAACTCCAATGACTCCTTGTTAGGTCAACCTATTATGATGACTCAGCAAGCACCTTTTGCCACGTGTGTCACCTTTTGTCACTTAGGGTTTAGGGTCACGTGTGTTGATGACATGGCCTATCTATAAAGGCCATAGTCACTTAGGGTTTAGTGGGTTCTTTCTCATGCATGCGTAGAGCAGCCTACGTCCATTTTTCCGTCTTTCTCTGTTCCTTCAATTACATTAGATCCAGAGAGGCTTTCATGGTATCAGAGCACTGGCTTGGAGGAAAGAGTTAGCATCTTCTACTCAATAGTTTATTTGTAGATTACATGGAAAAGAGGCTGATCTACCTTCAGAAGAATTGCTGAGGCTTCTCAACAATCCAAGATTCGTCTGCATCAGAAAACCTCACAGAATTTCTTGCTAGCTTTGCAAGAACAGAGGAATTTGCCAAGAATTGTAAATTCTGGAGCAAGAATAGTCAGATCCCTTTAATTCTTCTTTGCCGGGCCGTTTTGAGGGTTGAGCATGGATATATGCATACCCAAATTCGAAATTACACATGATTTTATGGCATTGAGCGGTTTGGGTCGATCGGGATCCCGGACTTCATAGTCGAAGAAATTTTTTCTAGACTTTTCTTTCCTTGTTAGATCTCTCGATCCGAGTGCACAGAGTAGATCCGAGTGCTTGGAGTAGCCCTATTGACAGATATATTCAGATTTGTTCTACTCAAAATTCTTGAGCCACGAATATGAACCTTGGAAATATTTTTCAAAGATCCGGTTCTTGATGGTGATAACTATTTCACATGGAGAGATGCCCTTCAAACCCATCTTAATTTGAAGGATTTAGGTGATGTATTGGGCAAATCCTGGAATCCTCTCACCCCTGAAGACACATGGAAAGACTTCTATGCCCTCAATCATTTGAGAGCATGTGTATCACCAGAATTCATGCGTGATATCAGAGATAAGACCACCTTTCAAGAAGCCTACAATATTCTCCACAATGCATGTGTTCATGCATGGAAAGCAGCTCTCTCTTCAAGGGAAAATGAGTAATCTAAGGCTGCAAGATTGCACAAATATGAAAGATTATATTCAACAATTAAAGGAGTTAGAAGAAAAGTATCATGGAGCAGGTGGTACTATGGATGAGATCAAGCTCATCTTATATGCCTTGAATGGTTTATCCAAAGAATATCAGCATGTCAAGGATTTTTATCAACTGCAGCCCAAGATTCAAGTCTCTTTTCATCAGCTACAGTAGCAACTATATGATGCTGAAATCGAACACAAGAAGTCAGCAAATGAAGAATCAGCACACTATTCAAAAGCTAAGTATTCTCCTGCTCCAGCAAATAAATATGATAGATCTGAAAAAAGACACTTCAATAAGTCTTCTGATGCTGATTCTAGCTCTAAAGATCCTCTTTCATGTTGGTATTGTAGCATCAAAGGTCATATGAAGCGTAACTGCAGGAAATTATAGAGAGAGTTTGCTCAATATTGCAAAACTCAGCCATCTCCTCATGCACCTGCAGAAGAAAAATCCACTTCAAATCCCACTTCAACTACTGCTGCTCATGTATCACATATTGATATTGATATTCTCGGAGACCCAATTTCTCAATGGCTGCAGAGACCTTGGCAAAGAGATGATGTCCGCTCATTGATTCCGAGCCACTAAACACCTAGCGGGAAATTCGGGACTTGTTCACAATCTCAAGTCTTATGATAAGACTCGGTAAGAATGGCGGATGGTCACATAGAACATTCAAAAGCCAAAGGAGTCTGCTATCCTTCAAACAGAAAATTGTCTCACTTTTCGAATTGAAGATGTAATTCTTGTACACGGCCTCCTAGTTAACTTACTCGGTGTAAGTGAATTTGACAAGAAATTAGGCTTGTCCGGTGTTGTTCCTGGTAGGGATTCGTTCACATCTTGCAAAAGAATCCCCCGGCTTATGTCGATCTCCAAAAGCTTGGACCTATAGCACAAGGATTTCTCAACAAGGAAGGACTTTATGTGCTTCACAATCACTCTGCCACAACAAAAACAAAGAACTCATATACAGCAGCGCAGGTTAAACCACTCAAGAATCACTGTGGCATGCAAGGTGCGGACATGCAAACCTTTACGCTCTAGTTTTACGCATCAAAGTATCAAATTGTAAAAGGCTTACTAGTTCTCAAAGCGCAAGATCTTCATTGTCTTTGCATGCGAGCTTAGCAAGCAAAATCCAAGCTCCATATCGGATCAAGCACAATATCGCAGAGATAGACCACTTCAATTGATACACTCGATATTTGTCATTTGCCAATTGCATCCCTAGGTGGCAGCAGGTATTTTATCCTCTTCATTGATGACTTCACAGCCGCTACACTTGGATTTATCCCATCAAATATAAATCTGAAGCTTTTCCATTTATCAAAATTTCAGCACCTTGTTGAGAATCAATTCTCAACCACTATTAAGGCATTCAGGTCGATAATGCCAAGGAATACTGTCTCATGAGTTTGGCGACTTTCTACTACGGTCCAAAGGAGTACAAAGGGAATTAATGGTCCCATATGCCCATTCTCGAGATGGCGTCAGCAGAGCAAAGAATCGATCTATTATGGATCTCACCGCGGGTATGCTAAAGCATAAAGCACTTCCAGCCAATTTTTTGGCGAGGCATCCACAAAGGCTTTTTACATCTCTAACAGGGCCCCCACTAAAACCACGAAACTCCGGACTCCATTTGAAGCTTTGTTTGGAAAGAAGCCGATGTATCACACTTCAAAGTGTTTGGATGTCTAGGATATGCTACCTATCCTAGGGAAATTCTTGAGAAGAATGGAAAGCTAGGCGGACAGATCTTTGAAATGTATTTTTATAGGGTATGCAACCAACATGAAGGCATGGCGTTGTTATGATCCTATTGAAAAAAAGTCCTCTTCTGAGCATGGTCTTTGTGGAAGATGCCATATACTCCTCTCAATTCTATCACCCCGACCCGGATAGAATATGACAAGGTCATATGCAACTTGCTTGATAATGATCGTTATCTGAGAACATTCCAGCCCAGCAAAGCCATCACCAACTACTGATCACCCTAACCGCCAAAACAAGTCATGATGCCTTTGCAATCGGCACCTACACCAGCTCTCGTAACTCTCATGGACAATCCGTTATGATGATTTTTAGCCACTAGACTTTGTTGAACCTGTTCCATCTCCGCAGATCTTCTACCCATACTCCAGTTTAGAATACTCATGCTTTGCACCACGAAGATCCGCCAAGATCGCACGCTTACCGGCTATAGACTATCGTGAAGATAGTGTCATCCCGACCAATCTTGCAAGCTCCGGTTTTTGCAATTATGCCTTGATGGCAAAAGTGTTGATGGATTCTCGATCCAACAACGTATGCTCAAGCAAAGAAAGCATGCTCACTGGAAAACAGCAATGCACGAAGAACTCACCATGCTTAATAAACAGGATACTTGGGACCTTGTTCCAAAACCAAAGAACCATAACGTAATAGGCGAAAGTGGCTATTTCGCGACCAAATATCATTCTGATGGCACCATCTCAAAGCACAAAGCTCACTTAGTAGCAAAAGGCTACACACAAGAACAAGGATTTGACTATAATGAAGTCTTTGCTCCAAAGTGGTTAGGCTGGATACTATGAGAGCAAAGGCTAGCATTAGCGAAAACAAAGGATGGCCAGGTCTACCAAATGGACTTCAAATCTGCTTTTCTCAATGGAGAACTAGCAGGAGGAGCTATACATCAAAGAGAGCCCACGGATTTCAAGATCCACACTATCCAAATTATGTGTGCAAGCTAAAGAAAAGCATCTATGGTTTGAAACAGAGGCACCCGAGATGTTGGAACATGAAGATAAATGCATTTCTCATTGATATGAAATATCAAAGGTCCGTGGCGCATCCTAGCTTATACTTTAAGTTCCAAAACACATTGGTCTCCATTATTTTTGCTATATGTGGATGACACCATAATGACAGGGGATGCTTTGAAGAACTCATACACTCCACCAAAGCTTCGCCTCAATGCTCACTTTGAGGTAAATGACTTAGGCTACTTACATTCTTGTCTTGGCATCGAAATTTGGCAAACCTCTACGAGAATTTTTCTCGTCAATGGCTACACAGTGAGAACTTCTTGAGAAGTATCACATGTCGACAGTACAGCCGCACCAAATCCATATGATCCAGGCCAACAATTGACATTACACACCGAGGATGAAGTCGTTGATGGCACATTGTATAGACAGACTCATTGGTGCCCCGCTATATCTATGTACCACTCGTCCCGACATTGTGTATGCAAGAGGAGTACTCTCTAGGTTCATGACACATCCTAAAGAGACTCATTGGAAGGCAAAGAAAGCGAGTCCTTCGATATCTCAAAAGGACGCTAAAGAAGGGCTGAAGTTATACAAGAGTGTTGCATCCTCAATTAATTCTCTACTCGATTCGGACATGGCATCAATGGACATTGACCATCGAAAATGTCTATCGGGGTATATTTCCTTTTTGGAGGCAATCCCATTAGTTGGAAGTCACAAAAGCAAGAAACTAATAGCATTAGTACAACCCGGAAGCCGAGCTTAAAGCTCTCACACTTACAGTTCAAGAAATGCTATGGTCGGTACACCTATTTGAAGATCTTGGCATTCTCACAACCCCTGCAACGATTTATTCCGATAACATTGGGGCTATTCAACATGCCAAAGACTATCGATGCATCTTCAAATAAAACACATGGACATCAAACTCGCTTTGTTCGAGAATAGCTGCAAAAGGACAGCTCAATCTTTCTTCGCCTCCACCAAAGAACAACATCTTTGATGGTTTTACAAAAGCACTTACAGGAAGACACTTTCTTGACATGAAACATTTTTTGCATGTTGTACCTGCAGCCCGATTACTCAAGAGGGACATTGATTTCTCCATCAAGTTAAATTCTTAAATTTTGTCTACTTTCAGCTATGCTGGTCATCAGGGGGGATGTTAGGTCAACCTATTATGATGACTCAGCAAGCACCTTTTGCCACGTGTGTCACCTTTTGTCACTTAGGGTTTAGGGTCACGTGTGTTGATGACATGGCCTATCTATAAGGGCCATAGTCACTTAGGGTTTAGTGGGTTCTTTCTCATGCATGCATAAAGCAGCCTACGTCCATTTTTCCGTCTTTCTCTGTTCCTTCAATTCTCTCAGTCACAGAGCACTTTCACTCCTGCAGCCACTTGTGATTGTAAGAATATGATGTATCAATTCATTGGCTAACATAGAGAGATTTACCTGGTGTTAGCTGACAGCCAATAAAATGAAATGGAATCTATCTTCCCGAAATCCATGCGCCTACCTGCTAGTCTAGGAGCCAACAAATTTCTCTAGATGTCTGAATTGTTCAAGAGCAGCCCCATCGGGGCTGGATTAAACCAACAATGTTGCCCTCTTCTGCTATAGGGTATTGTATGGCACAGAATCCTGCAAAGCACATGCATTTTAGCCAAAAAATAAAATAAAATAATAATAATAATAATAGAAAGAGACAAAACTAATGCAATAAGTAGCTTACATTAATACACTAACTAATACAATAAGAGGCTTACATTAAGTAGCACCCGATGTGATTGTCATGAAGCCATGACTTTGTGCGTTAATTCAGGCTTGTCTGAGACATCCTTTTGCTCTATACAAAACTCCCCATAGCTAGAAGAACCCTGCTTCCATATTGGACTCCTAAGATATAATGGCCATCGGCAATTATAATTGGATGCTGCTGCTTTTTTCTTCTTGGCATTCCTCATATTGTACCAGTCATAAAGGAGGTCAATGAATCCTTTCTCAAAAGTCCATTCTGGCCTCAAAGTCAGAATGGTGTGAACTGTGCTAGTGCTAGAAGAGGCCATGGTTCTTGCATGCTCTGGGGTCTCAACCAAAAGAATGACTTCAGATTGGTCAACCTAATCCGTGGCTGCAAACTTTTGTCTGAGAGGGGTAGATTGGCTAGGATCTTGTGTTGCTGGTGGCTCATCCTCAACTTTGAGACATGCCATTAATTTCTCGTTTAAGTTTTCCTCCTTCATGTTCCAATCTTGCTGGGTTGTCTCCTCCAAGAACCAATTATCAGCAATATTAGATCTATACCGTGCCAATTTTTTTTCCTTCTGTGCCTCCCATGCAAGTGCTCTCTTCTCCACAAAATCAGCTACAAATTTGGCTTCCTCCTGCTCCCTTGCCTCACCATCCTGACACAAATCTTCAAATGTTAGGCGTGCACGCTTGGTGCAGGCCTTTTTATATCTCCTCAGCCCATTCTTGTACCTCCAATCCGGGTTTGTGGTGTACTGCATGTACCACAAATCAGTGGACCTATTAGGGTGCGATGGACCATCTGGATTCTTCCATGGCCTGCCTCTTTTAGCACCTCCCACTTCCACATCTTTCATGCCATGTGCAGATCCCAAGTGAGTCTTGAATCTATCCTTCCTGTTAACTGTGTATGAGCAGGTAGCAATCAAACAAACATACATCTTCGTATCAGTGTTATACTCCCAAAGGGGCTGCTGCAACTGCTCTTCTTCTCCCTCGAAGTTCTCCTCCTCGAAGATGTCTTCATCTCAGATCTGCCCCCAACATGATCATGCAAATCTGCCCCAAATTGATCTTGAATTGGCTCTGAATTGGCAGCCACCTGGACGTCATTCTCCATGGAATTCTCTCCCATAGTAGCATTCAAATCTGCCTCTACAACTGCCTCACCATCAATGGATAACTCATGTGCAATGCTTACTAGTGTACGAGCAACTAGATCGTTTGGATCCCTGCTTGTACTACATTCTCCTTCCTCACTGTTTGCCATGGAATCACGAGAAGTAAAACCAATAGAAACTTCTGAGGCAATGTCGAGGGATTGGGCAGACGAGTTTAAATTCCCTCCTATGCTACTAGAGGACCAAAATTCCTGCCTTAACCATACCTCTGGGGAGATTTGGGAAGATCTTCTTGGCTGAATTGTGGCCTCAATGCTCTCACTGTTGTGTGAAATTAGCTTCACAGCAGCAGCAACTGGTCTCTTTCTCTTTCTACGTGCAAGCAAAACAAAATTGGTTGAATGACCACCTGTCGTTTTTGTTGGGCTAAGAATATAAAAATGCTTTCTGCATGCATTACCCGCCATAATCTGTGCTCTAAATTTGTTTAAGGAAAATAAACCCAATTTTGCTAAAGGAAAAATACAATCTGAGCTTTGTTTAATGTTGTTGGAGGGACCCAAAATTGACAGGAAGTCAAGCTCAAAACATGAAAAACTTTCATGGTGAAACAGGGCTGTTGATCGGGAAAGGGATAGGCGATTTCTTGAGGAGTACAAAAAAGAAAGAGGAAGCCAAAAACTCACTTGAAAATGCTGCTCCATTTGAAATCAGCCAGCATCATTTCAGCCCCTAGCATCATTTCCATGATTTCTTTGGCATCCCAATCGAAAAATTGCAGAAATCGGCCAGCATCATTCCATAACCTATGATTTCCAGCACTGTTTCAAAATTTTGCTCTGTTCTTCTCTCTGTCCTGTAGCCAATCATATTTGGCTATAACATGTCATGGGGTCAGTCTGTCGTACGCATGCCAGTCCTTAATGCACGGTATGTCCGATCCGGGAGGCATGGTCATGGGTAATGTGTGCAGACATGGATATGCATCCATCGAAACGAAGCCCATGGGCCGAACAACCGGACCCATAGGGCTATAACATGTCAAAAAGACATGGTTAAAACATGTCGGTGTCCGACATATACAGGGCTCGTTCAGTAAATATATGCCAAAAAGGTAGGTTTGGGGGTTTGGGTTTTGGGGAGGGGGGGAGGGGAGGGGGCAGGTGATTCTATGGTGCAGAATATGTACGACATGATTCCGTCCTAAAGAATATGCTGATTCCATAGAAGATGAATAACAAAAATGCATATCCCTTTTGGTGGAATGTTTATCTGGTGATTCTACGGGTGAGAATCCTGGGATCAACGGCTATGATTACCCAGTTATATGAACGGTCGAGATCGCCTGCCAAATCAGGCCCCAGCATGGGTTCCTGGATTGTGAGGTGTTTCCATCCGAGGGGATTACACTCTGGTGATTCCGTGTAGCAGAATATTTGACGGGTTATTTCACCGGTGGAATATGCCCCTAAAGATTCTACTGGTGGAGTATTCTGTTGAGTGATTCCATTGGCAGGTATAAAACATTTGTGATTTTGAGTGGGATCTTAGTTCGTTATAATTCCGTCGGAAGGTGTCTTTTGCATAGCCAGGATGCTCCCTACGGACCGATGGCTGGGACCCACCGAAAAGACCATACCCAAAACAGGGTCTCAGGAACAGAATCGTTCATAGAGGGTTAGTGATTCTGCAGGAAAGGAGCCTGCGAAGATATCATCAAATGCAGGTTATACATATTTTGAGCCCTTAACGTCCTGGTCCTCATCCTTTTGCTCTAGGAATTAATCTCAGCCGTTCTTTCTAAAGTGCTATATCCAGTAACATTACTGTGGACCAATTTGTTATGGCCATAACAAGCATGTTACGGCCATAACAAGCAGAAAGGATGCAGAAAGGATCGCCGGATTTGGGGCCTAGTTCTGTGTCGCCGGATTTAGAAGGCATGGCCGATCGCCTTTGCAGGCCGGGTGAGATCAATCCTATCTGCTGCCCAATCGCGTCGCGTTCAATCGTGAAACAGACCAGAAACAGACCAAAAATCGCGTCGTGAAGAGCCAGGGCCCCTCTTCCCAAACAGACCAGAAAAAAAGGGCCGCATCCATTTCTTATAGCCTGATAATCTGAAGCCCTGCGGATTTGCTGATGGCTTACTTTCTTTCTGTAGTTTCCAGTGAAAAACGTTCTTATAGCTCCATTTCTTATTCATTCTTATTTCCCCTTCGATCCGCCCTCCTTTGCGAATTGGGTTTTCCTTTTCGGCTTGGATCTGCTGTTAAACCATGATTGCAGAAGTTCTTGCCGGATCTGCTGCCAAACCCCATGATTTGCTGCCGGATTTGTGAGCCAGACAACCTCTCTTCCACTTTGAAGCCAAGAACTCTGTGCAAAAGGACTCAGCCCAGGATGTTAAGGCCGATAACGTCCTCCCCTGGCCAGATTGCCCGTGCGACTCGAATTTCGGCCACATGGCCACTCGCCATCGGCCATTTTCTTGAGCCGTAAATGCCTCGTGGGAGGACGTTATCTAGCCCTTCTCTATCCTAAGATTTCGGGAAGTTTTTTCAAGGTAAGCATCCAGCATATTTATATTCCTAGCCTGCTATTCTTTTCCAGCAGGTTTATATTCTTAGCCTGCTGTTTTAGAAACTCGCAATTTTAGAGAAGAATATTTTTCCTTCGATTTTAATCTACCCAGTTAATATTCAATTGTGGTGGGTTTTTCCTCTATGATAACCGGGTATTTTTTAATAGCCCTTGACCAATTAAATTACCTGCTTCTTCATTGTGGCACTAGCTGCTAAAAAGCTATTTTGTGTTTTCGTTGTTGCCATCAGGCGTACCAAAGACACTTTGGCAGCATTTTAAGATCATGACGAGGTATCAGATACAAAATATACAAAGAAAAGCCTTCCTTGTTTAGAAACTTCAAAAAACCATCGTAAAAGGTCGCATCTTAAGGCAGCAGATGCATCCTAAGGATTAGCACACTATCATTACCATTACTTCTGCTGGATTGCTCTCAGGTCCCGTCATTGATCATATCAGCTAAGCTTCCTTAGAATTTTTCTGGTAGAAATTCTGCATATGCTTTTACTTATGTTGGCAATATGCTGTTCAACTTCCTAGGTGTTTTTTTGTGCTGCAATTTTGTTCACTTCTTCCTCGAATTACTAACAGAGAATCGGGTTGTTCTCTGCCAAACAGCATTGGTTTCAGATGTAACCCTTTCCACATCTTTATATGATGCCTTCAAATGGAGTTTTTCTTCTTTTCCAGTTACATTCAGTCGTGGGCTTCGCCTTACATGCCTATCTGGTACATTTTGCTCTGTAGGGGTTTTATTGTAACATAGAGATTTATATGTTGTGTTCACTTCACATGTGTTTCCACTGCTAACTGATCCAGGTGGAGTTTCCTCCTGTGGAATTTCCTCCTGTCTAAGCTTTTCAAGCTCATCATTTCTCTGATCTTTGGAGGCAGTGTATACTTGATCATTATCAACAATTGAATGGCGAGGACTCCTTCTGACATGCAATGTGCCAGTGCTGACTGATTTAGAATTTTTAGGGAGTTTAGGCCCTGCTACTGCTTGCTTCAAACCCTTGTTTTGGAGGCTTCCTTCTGCTAATGACCTAGGTGGACTTTCCTCCTTTGTAAATTTTCCAAGCTTAGCATTTCTCTGATTTTCGAGGACGGTGTGGCATAGCACTTGATCATTATCAGCAACTGAATGACGAGGACTCCTTCTAACATGCAATGCTGGGATACCCTTTCGGTGAGCTTGGTTTCCATGTCCTGGATTAACAAGTTTAAGATCTCCAGTTTTTACAAAATGTGTGCTCACATTTTCTTCAACAGAGCCTGCAGCTTGTGAAGCCAGATTTCTTGAAATGTCTGTAAGACCCTTGTCCATATGCTGGATAACAATGCCTGATTTATGGTTTTCTATGGGCAACACTTTAGTAGACAGCTTTCTATGGTTCATCTTCTTTGTTTCAGTTGGAGTAATTTCAGTCGGTTGAAATACAGAACTTGCCAAGGTGAAGTTGACACTTATATTCTTGAGTGGGCCTCCTGCTTGTGCCAATTTTGTTACCAGAGCACTTTGGACCAGATTAACTGATGCGAATCCCTGTAATGAGGCTGCCAAGGCTGCTCGTGCAGCAAGGGGATAGTCGTGGTCGTTTGGGATCAGAACATGGCATGATCTCTTCAATTCCCTTTGTAACTGCTGGCACATTAGATATATCGACCCTCCTACTAACATTACAACCCCTCGTTCTGCTGGAACCTGTAAGAAAATCAAACTCGAACTCTATGGTGTAGTTTGGAAGTGACCCTTACAAGTTAAAGAGAAAAATCTAGAGTATTCCATATAGTTAAGCTCTTCAGCAAAATATGCTTGAGTGCTTGGACGTAACAGTTGTTTCATATTATATTAACAACAGAAATGGAACTTAGGACCACGCAATTAAGACTTACCATGCTGCTTGAGAGGTGAAGTTACTTCGATAGTGTGACTATCTGCAAAACTGGTAATTTTCTCAATCTGCAGTTCGATTTGTTTTTGGAGTTCTCCCTCAATACAATCAGAGTATAATTCTGAGTTAACAGAATGATAATCATCTGTCTTTGAATCGTCCACGGCTGCTGGTCTACTTTCAGGCAATCTTCGCCTAGTTCGTGCTCTTCCCATGTTTTTCTGGAGTATCAAAAGAGCCACTTTACGAGTATTTTTTTCTGAAATTTTTCCTAAACGACAGTAATGATATGATCTTAACTATTCTGTGCCGAGGCTTTACAAAAGTAAATACATAAGACATATCCATTACAGAATAAAGCGTGTCCATTTTAACCTCAATATTTGAGCAAGAGCTTAGGGAAGATTAGCATTTTCAAAACATGTCAAGAAAAACACTATGTAGATACCTGAAATGCAAGAGACAGCGAGCCCCGGGTAAATTTGAGACCTGAATAGAAGCTCCGGCAGGAAAGTGGTTTCGTAAGGAAGAACATGCCTCAAAAGAAGAGCCTCTGCCAGAGCTTTCCAACGGCCTTGATGAGCTCTACAACTATGCGGGCATCTTGACCGTTAGACAATTTCATTTTGTCACGCCTTTAAACAATGCGCACATTTTCTTCCCGCGTAAACCACCGGTAGGTTATTACCTTGTAAATTAATTTTTGATAATCTTTGGGTTTTGTATACAAGAATGGCTCTGCGCTTTGGATTCCGGCGTGGAAGAAGTGCCGACGCGCGGCAGCGCGGAGGCACTGCTGACACGCCGGAATCCAAGGCGCAGAGCCATTCTTGCAACGTGAAATCATGGGTGCCCTAGATTCAGTGCCACGTGGCGGCCATCCAACGGTTAGAGAGAAGAATAGCACATCCAGAATGTCGGCTACAATTCAGGGCAACATTCAGGAAAAGAATAGTTGCACGTGGCGCGGCGCCATTGGATGAGAGGGCTGAATCTAGGGCACCCTGATTTTACGTATACAGGAATGTTGCTTTAGGCAACATTCTGGCATGTCAACCATGCCGACGCGGAGGCATGGTTGACATGCCTTAGGCAACATTCTGGCATGTCAACCATGCCGACGCCAGGGCATGGTTGACATGCCGCATGTTGCCCTAAAAGCAACATCCCCAGAACGGAAACAATTTAGAAAAAATTCTGTGACAGTAAAACTCTTTAAAATCGATGTTAAAACCTGAGAATGCGAGGTAGATCTTCAGAATCGCTGGGTAAAGTGCCGAGAATGTCTGGTAAATCTCTGATCTGTGTGTGAAATAGCCGGAGCAGCCAAGAAACGCAGCCCGCAGAAAGAAACAGAGAAAATGTTCCACTTTCAGGGTTTGAATGCGTGCCACGTGGCATGGCGCTAGTGGACACGAGGGCAGAATTTTTTCTAAATTGTTTTTACGGTTTTCAGGTGGCGCTGCTATAGTATTGCCTTCGTTTATCTTTTTTTTTTTTGCAGGCGGAGGTTTTTGTTTCTCTTGCGGGGAGAGGCTCGTTTAGCAAGGCGCCCATATCCGGTGATGGCGAGCAGAGGTCAAGCAGTGGCAAACAGTGGTTTCTCTTGCAGATCAGGCGTAGAGGGAGGGTTCAATAGCGCTCAAATCCGGCGATGGCAAGCAGCCTATCAAGATGTGTTGAAGAAAAAGCAGCGAGTTCTATTTCAATCGCAGGGCTCTTTCACTTCAATCCGCATTTTCTTGCTCCATAATGACTAAATCTTCAGGTTTCCACTGTTCTTAGGGCTTGAAACAGGAGAAACGGGTTTAACACTGCATCTGCTTAAAATTTTAGGCATTATTCCGCTCTGCCATTCCTTCTCTTCATTTTGTACATTTTAAGATCTTGCATCTCTTCATTTTCTAAGTTTTCAGCGATGTTTTTATTTTCTTAGTTTTAAGTTTTCGCGAGCTGAAACCAAACAATATCGAACCGAGAATCTACTAAGATCGAAGCCTAGCGAGCTGAAACCGAACAAAGTCGAACAAATCAGTGAAGAACAGGGAAAATCAGTGAACGAAATTACCTACTGGCAGATCACGTGCGGTAATCCACGGGTCGTCGACGGTTTCCGGCAGGAGCGGTGCCACCGCCTGCCAGTTTCCAGCCGAAAACCGTATCCTGCCGTGGGTTCCCTAGCACTTTTACTTCGGCCTTAGGGTAATTACACACCAATGGTTATGTTAGCGTAAACGTTAAAATTTTAAATGACGACATTCACACATGCCCTGTTAATAATTTCTGTTAAGATCAAAGGTGTTAAGATTTAACGTAGTTGGTTAGGTTAAATTTTAAGCTAACCACGATTCATACTTGTTTTGGTTATGCTAAACCCTAACAGCATGTTAAAATTCTTAACAAAATGTATTGGAAATTTTTATCCCCAGGTATCGAGCACATTTAAGGCTGTTAATGGCGACGAAGACATAGCTGGTCGGCCGAATCTCTCCACTGGGTAAGGTCTTTCGTTCTTCTCTCTTTATCTGATGTTCATCTCCAGGTGTGTTCCAAATCCTTTTCTTTGCATTTATCTATTGCATTCGATTAGTAAACACTAGCAGCATTTCGTGTTTTTTGTTTTTTTCTTAGTTTAGATTTATCAATCTATTGCTTGATGGTGCTTCTACTTCTCTGTAGCCCTTTTCCAATCTCCTTCACTATCAAAAGATCTTGGCAAAAGCAAAAGCATTTTTACAAGCAGCTAAATACAGCCTTGTATTAATTCAGGATGTTCCCATGTATTCAGCCTTGCATTTAGGATGTTCCATGTCAGCCTTGTATTCAGGATGTTCCATGTAGATTGTTGCATGCTCGCTTAAGAAAAGCAGTTTTAAAATCAAGCTGCTAGGCAGGTCATCCCATAGTAACTGCAAGAGCAAACAATGCTTTAACTGTGGATATGCTTGCTACTCGTGGTTACATGTCTGTGTGGTCAAGTCCAATTGTAGCCTTTGGCGCTTTATATTTTGCATGAATTCCATCTAAATGAAACTTGGTTCTAAGGCTATGTGTTACATATAACATGATGAACAGGTAGCCTAGACACAAGTGTCCATGTACCTGGCTTTTGCATATTCTTCTTCTTGGGGGGCTTGCCGAAACTCATAGGTTCTTGACACCTCAAATCTTAAGCAAAATTACAAGTGCAAAATTACAATCTGGGCTAACCTTTCTAAGCATCTCAAGTCAAGCACAGATGTAGTTATCTGAGTTTGATCATCCTCTAGAAAATATCTATTAGACATTTGGTTTTCCTTACGCGTTTCTCATTAGAATGAGAAGGTTGAGGATGTAGAACTATCTGAGTAGATTAGAATTAAAATTAGCAGGGGATAGAAATTTTGCTGGTATTTAGCATCCTCAATAAGCCGAACACTTCAACAGAGTAACTTATTTAGTTTTAGGATCGTGATCGTTCCAACCCTTTTTGGTTTTTTGGATAGCCAATAAAAACATGCTTGGTGGCTCGATCTGTTAGTTTAACTTGCTTCACTTCTCAATTTGAACTCCCGATGCTGACATATACTACTACATCATAGTAGAGGTTAGAGTGAGGTTTCCGTTCCAAAGAGTAGGCAAGACAGATACACGGCGTATTTTGGTTCAGCAGTTGGGAAAAGATGAAAATCTCTTGATTTTTATCCTAACCTTTTAGCTTATTTCCACATCTAATATGCACATCTACCGTAGCTGTACATTACTGATGTTAATGGAATCTTTCTTTATTTCTCTTGCTATTCTATTTGTTCATGTGCTTTTTCCACAGTTTCTGACTAAATAGACCTGGTATTGCATACAGCTTGAAGAGATATCTGAAAGCAAGGGCAGATGCATTCATTTCCAATGACTATTATGAATCAGATATTGCATGGATTGAACTGGTAGTAACAGCTTTTATGTGATGCTTCCCGAACCTATACGACGCTCCCATCATATAAATACGGGAAATTCCCCTCCCATGGCAACTCCATCACCATGGAAAGGCCCTCCGTCTGACTCGGACTACTTGTGATGGACAAGTGTCCGGATGAAGGATACGGAGGTGTCATTCGTCCCACGCCTGCTATGGGAATCCTATATAGCAGAAGCGAACGTACATGTTAGCACCTGGTAACAATACAAATAAATAATTCACGAAGGGAGCCCATCATCGTCAATACGAATACAACAGAATACCAACATAACAAAAGAAATGCACCATAAATAAAGGCTCTACCCCGGGCTCAGACTCATGGGGGTCGACTGACAGTCAAGGCCTCCTGATAACAGCAGATAGAAGTATAACATGGCGTTGGCAGCATAGAATAATGGCTAAAATAGTCCACTCCATCCGCCCCTCCTCTGCACACTTTGCAGATCGGCTGAATCATGCTAGGACATGGTTGTAGCCTTCCGGAGACGTAATCTCGTGGAGTCACCCTACGAGACTACTCCGGGTTACATTTCCCCAGTCCGATGAGGCAGGGAAGGAGGATCCTTTCCAGAGCATGGTGCTTCCATGGGTGGCTAGAGGATCGTGGCCCCACTGGCGACCACACATTGTACCCAACTTGAACCTCCAAAATCCATAGGCCGCCCAGGTGCACCCAGCGAGCCCAAGACGTCTCTATAGGCACGTATCCTGCGACCTAGGAGGTGTCAGACCTATACCCGGACCATATGCCCAAGAGGCAACGACTGACTATAGACCTAGCCACAGTAGGGAGCTTGTAACCACGCTAGGTAAGGTCCCACCCCCACTTCACCACCATAATCCTTGTCTGGTGCTCAGCCACATCATACGATCGACAGCCAGGAGGGCTCCTGTGCACATGCCTCATTTATTGGGATTTAAGAGATTTTAGCTAGGAGCATCTCTACTTCTACATAGCCTTTAGGTCCCCCCAGCCCCATCCCCACAAGCACAGGAGGAACAGAAAGAGAACTATCATTATACATCCATTTATCCATAGCTTCAAATAGAACATAAAATAGAGGTTAACCATTCATCTATTCATACGGGTTAATCCTAACTATCTTCTAAGCATACAATGGTTAATCCTATGACTATCTAGAAATCCAAGCTATCTACGTACTAACCGGAATCATGGCTAGATCCACTATCTCTCTGGTTCTTCATCCTTCCGGGCCGGAATGGGTTGACAAAGCAGCCCCTCCACCAATCTCCCCCAATTCGAATTGGGGCAAATTGGGATGGAAGCCCCAATTTAGGTGTCCCAAATTAGCAAGCCTATCTTGCCCAATCGATTTGGGCCAGCTGGCAACTCTAGATTGGTTATTCCTAACTAATTTAATATTTTAACCCCTTTTAATGTTAGGTTAAGCCCTAAATTCTTCATACTGACGTGTCATGTATTTATATAAAAAAAGGTGTATAAATACGTGGAACGCCACATTTTTTGGGTTATTTATCAATTTTGGGAATGCGTAGTTAGTTACAAGGTCCATTTCCTTTCTTGCTTTTATGAACATGACTCTGCATTGGATGTGACTATAGGACCCTATGAAACATATGAAGATACTTTGTTCGGTTATAAAGTACATTTTTCATAGCTTTAAACCCTTTCATTTGATTTGAATGTTGGCAGCTACTGTAGCTAGTTCTGCCTTATGTATGCAATAAATTAGGCAACTGTAAAAAAGGAATGATACCTACTGAGGATCTTTCCATCATATCTTGAAAGCCTTTGGCTTTGCAATTTGCCAATGCTGCCCAGATGAGTCATATTGTGAATGCTGCCCAGATTTCAGGGAATCATCTGCCACATTTCAGAAATCATCTGCCCAAAAGCGAATTACCTTGACTAGCACTGGATGAAGATGTCGGTAATTGTCAGCTAGAAGCAAAACATGGGTTGATTGGGCATCTGAAACATGAACAGAGCCAGATTTTGTATAGAATATCAGAAAGTTGAGTTAGTACATCAACTTTTAGAATATTCAGAACTTTCAGAAGTTGAGTTGTAAAGTTGAATATCAGAAGTTGTATAGAATATCTTAAAGATTTAGGACTTGTGCTCTGATCTTCCCTTTGATGCTATATGACGTTGGTTGGAGAACATCAACCCGTGCATCAATCTTTAATATTGCATTCTTGTTGAACTATTGTAGTTGGTATTGCTGAAAGAGTATAGGTGAAAAAGCATGAAAGCTCAGATTTCTAATGCAAACTCAGATTTCTAATGTAAGGTTATGATTTTATGAGTAAATATTGTAATTCCTGATGTGAATGCGTCTTTAACCAATCATATTATGTTATATAACATAACTAAATAGGCGTGCATGCATCTTAATGGATTCTGTTGTGTTAAAAATTAACATAACAATTCCAGTCTGTATTCACTCCTAACAAAATCCATTAGTTAGATTAATATTAAGATAACCAGTGGTGCGTAAGGCACATTATGTTAACCTTATTTTAAGATAATAAAGTGGGGTTAAAATCTATTTTTTAAGATAACATAACCAATGGTATGAAAGTGCCCTTAAATGCTGGTCCTCACAGATTAACCTAATCTAACCGTTGGATTAAACTATGGTTATACTCCATAACCCTCCAAATATTCCCTTTTGATGAATATTCTAGCGATTATCATCAATAATCATCAGAATATTCATTTTTTGAAGAATATTTCAGAGATTATCATTGTCTCTCTGTTGCTCTGTAAGCATCAACGGTCCAAAGCATCTCTATTTCTCTGCAAATCGGTGGTCCAAAGCATCAGAAGCATCTCTATTTCTCTGCAAACATCGAAAGAATAAGTTTGAAGTAGCTAGTTATGGCGTGAATTGCCATATCTCTATTTCTCAAGAAATGGAAGAACAAATTGAATCGCATATCTCTATTTCTCAAGCAACAGAAGAACAAATTTGAAGCAGCCAGTTAGGGCGTAAATTCTAATGATCCTTCAACCAAGAGGTCATTTTTTATGCTGCCAATGAAGCATAGGGCGGGTCCTTGATGTTGCAAAAGGAAAAATTGCAAAGATCTGCGGGTCTTCCTTAGAGCAGCTGCATGTCCTATTTCAGCTTCGATTTCACTCCAGGAGGAGTTTCACAGTCCAAGATGATGCCTTCCCCTTTTTTGGGTTGCCCCTAAGGGGGCAAACCCTTGTTTATGTGGGGTTTGTGGGATATTCTAGGTATATGCCAGTATATGCCTAGAATATGCCGATGACTGCTAAAAACCCATTATTGGCTGTAAATGCTAGGTCACTTATGTTAGTGGGCAGCCACTCTCGAAACCGGCCAACCGGAGAGGTCTCCTCTCGTTGGTTACAAGAGTCCTTTCAAGAAGCAGTCTATGTTTTCCCTTCGGGCAACACATGAGCATGAGTTTAAAGCGCCGTTAAACTGGGTGTGTAGCTAAGGCCAAAACGGATTTTCGTGATAAAAATGATGGTAGTGAATGCGCCAGTAGGAGCTCTATGCCCGATCTTCAAGAAATGGCTCGCCCGCCATGGATATTCTTCACATTGGGTCGATTGGCGCCGTTTTGTCCGGATGCCATGTTGTCCGGATGCCCTATTTTTGCTTGAAATCGATCATCACGAAGGATTATAAGAGCTATGCGCACATATTTTTACTTTCCTTGCTCTTCCGTATAAACAAAGGACAGAGATAATTCAAGCTTTGTGGCTTAAAACCTGCTCGAACGATCCCAAATTCCCCTAAACAAGGTAAGCCTTTTGCTGAGCGAGATAATTCAAGCTCAGGGCTTAAAACCTGCTCGAACGATCCCATCCCCTCGCCCAAACAAGGTAAGGCTTTTGCCGAGTGTAATCTAAAGCTTCAATTTAGAACCTAGTTTCGCAAGCTAATTAGCACAAAGATCAATAACTTCAAAATCAGCAAAGCTCCAAGCTTTAGGGCGAAATATATGCTTGCATACGCTTTACCTTCTCTGCTTTTGGTGATAAATATGATACTTTTTAAAGCCTTTTAAACCTCTATGGAACTGTAATTACGATAATGCAGAGTATCCTTAGCATCTCATTCTAAAGCTAATCACCGCGGATGCGTTGAGAGCATGGCAAAGACCTCACCTGGGTTGTACATGCGGACATCCGCATTGGCAAAGCATAGCAAAGACCATCAATATTTCATAGAGTGGCTCGTTTCTCGGATGCTATCTGTGCAAATTTGTTCTTGATTCCTTCCAGAATTCAATGTGATAAGCGAAAGCGTAAAGCCATAGATATTGTATGTTAAACCGTAGATACTATGTTTGGAGTTCTAAATGGTGTGAATCGATAATCAGAGGGCCTTACATAGCTATATATAAGCAAAATGTTTCCCCGCATAAATTTGCGTGATGTGGATTTGAAGGTAGATCTTCAATATGTCCGGTAAAGGTAAAGTTGGTTCTTGCATTTGTAAGCTATGTTCCAACTAATTTTAGTAAATATCTTCATGCAGGTACTTCCGGATAGGTTAGGGATGATTGTAGCTTCCATTCTCGATTCTTTAAGAGCGTGCAAATATCGAGAGCGTGAATGAAGGTATAATAGCAATCGCTTTGTAGGTCCTTGCAACTTTGAAAGCTCCTTGCTTTGTTGAAATATACCCTTTGGTTTGAAGAGCTTCTCATGGACTTCATGTTGTGGTGCTGTGGTTTTGAATTTATTCAAAATGCTTTCCACGTAACCTATTTTGCAAATTCTCGCAGTTTGATATAGTAATAGCAAAGAAGTGCAGCCATTTTTCCCGCTATTTAGAAGGCCATAGTAAATCCACATCTAGAGGCATAATAGCAAAAAATATTAATCGAGCATTTTGGACCAGCTCATTATGTGGCTCATGTACTTTGATTTATTTCACTCATTTGTGCTATGAATTTGGAAAACATGTACCTAGCGGTTTTTGTAGGTTGTTCTCTAAGCTTTCCAATGCATGCTCATGCTTAAGAAGTGGAGCTCCTTGTTGAAGTTACGGCCCTGTTACTAGTCTGCTGTAGAATTAGAGCAGCAAATGCACTTTGTTATATTTGACATATTTAGACTAGGAATTTGAAAATTGTGTACCTAGTATTATTTTTAGATCTTCCCTTGAGCTTTCAAACGGATGCATTGGTTGGTGAAACAGAGCTTGCACCTGCAAGGTATGCCAATATTATCTGTTGCTCTGCTCTATTACTCTTTATTATGCTTAGACCTAAGGAAATTCCCAGAAATAGGGTCACGGATTGATCCTGCAGAGCTGTATGATGGTTTAGAATACTAAAAAGGAAGAAGATAGAAGGAGATAGAAAAGGAGATATCTTGTGATTCTAAAGAAATATGGAGTAATAATTGACCGTGATCACGGTATTGAGAGAACTTGAGTTTGATTCGTAAATAATCTCAGTTAGACCTTAGTTAAATCATTATACACCATGTTATATTGAATTGATTGTTTTAGAAGCATTTGAGAAGCCATAATTGGTTATAGATTAAAAGGCGCTGCAAAGGGCATGCAAGGGATGCACATTAGCATTTGCTGGGAAGGGAGATAAGATCTTGAGAATCTTCTAAAACTTACCAACTGAGAAAGGCATCAAAGGAAGCTTTGCATTGCTCGATCTATTTTTGAGCAAAGATGATCACGCCGAAAAGAATATCAATGAGTTTATGGGGCATGACCAACAGTAATCCTATATAATCTAGGATGCAGCTCGACAAGGATTAGGTTCTTTTTTTGCATTAGTGTGATAGTTTATGGTTTTAATTGTAGGTCTTTCTAATGTCATACCAAATTGCGTAAGGATGAAGGGCATATTTTGCAGCTTCTCTGAAACAGACGAGGTACCTCTTTTTTTAAATATGTTGTGATTATGAAGAAATATGGAGTAGTAGTTGACCTTGATGGTGGTAATGACAAAGAATCTGAGTTTGATGTGCGAACAACCCGAAAGAAATTGTCTTGGCTTTCACCGATGCTCAACACCTTCGTGGCAAATGCGCAATAGAGATCCAAAGAACGTGGAGCACGCTTTAACTCAATGAGCACAGAATGTTAGAAAAAGAGCAATCCATGCAATGGAGTTACTCAGGAGGATCTATTAGAGTAAATTGTTCCTAGATAAAATGGAATAGGATGTTAACTGTAGCATTCTTTCTAGAAAGAAAAGTATAGTGGTGAGGATCATAAGGGCCAACCATATGCTTTTGTGCTTGCGCTCAGTGTTTTTAGCCGATCTCTATTTTTTGCATTTATTGAGTCCATATTACTTTGATTTTGTATAGTCTTTGCTTGCGCTTATAGCTTCGGTGTGCAAAAAAATATGGACATGTTCTAATTTGTGTGGTTAGATTCCAGTCAAACTTGAATGCCAAGACGTTCTTAATAGTTTTCAAGCTCACATTGGCATGGTTGCTCCAGGAACCATCTTAGACAATGACAATTTAAAAAAAAATAAAAATAAAGAAGCATCCAACATCATATATTGCAGAAAAATGAAAGCTATTTTATGTGGTTTAACTTGCATAGTTCTCCATCTATTAACAAGGGTTATCATTGTAACATAATAATTATCTTTGCTTTGCAGGGAATATTGAAGGGAAAACAACCAGTAAAAATTGGCTTCCATGTACACTGGGGCTGGTATACTGGTTGTTGCCTATGTCCCCGAAGTTGAAGCTTGTATGCAAAGGATTATTTATATAATTTAGAAAATGATGGTGTTCCAACGGTGAAGATTGTAGACAGAGTATGGATATTTATGATGATTTTCTATTACATTACACTTTGTTTTTTTAAACATATGGTGAAACTGCACATCCAATGGGAGAGCAACCCAATCGTGCATACATAAAACCATCAGAGGGGACGTAGTAAAAATGTTATCGGCACCCTATTAGTGACATCAAAACAACGCGAATACCAAATTGCCTTTGAAAGCATGAGCATGGATAGATAAGTCGCTCTAGTAAATATGCTGAAATATTGTCTTATACCCACTTATTTGTGTTTTTTTATTTGTGTTGGAAGTATTGATTGTTTGTTGTGTTAACAATTGCGGAGGGCTTGCATTTAGTGCTTCTCTTGTGTGTCCTACATTTTTGCAAGTGCACTTTGTGCTGGGTTCTTTGATAAATTTAAGTACCAACCAAATAGCAAATACGGTTGTCATTGTGAAGTAAAATTCAAGAATGTGAGGTGAAATGTAAGAATGCTGCGTGAAAATTGATAGCAACATCAACACTTAGATTTGTCTTAACCTGCTTTTATGTGTCCTAAATCATAGCGCAACACTTTATAGCATGAGCCCATTCTATATCTCAGGTACTCGTAAATCATAGAGTTATTCATTGCACAGTATCATTTATGTGAATTAACTAAAAGTATTATTCTATTCTCCCCCAGTTCTATAAATTGACATGCACAGCTTCGTAAACAAAACGTCTAGCTAAGAAAACGACACACTGTGTTCTCACAAAAAAGACCCGACACGAAACGACGATCTAGAAATTATGAAACACACTTTCTCTCTACCGGAGGGCAACCCCTCGTGCGCAGCACCTTGTTTTTTTTGGAAGGCAAGGTGGTTTTCTATTAATATAGAAAATATTACAATATTGATCTCTAAAGATCAGATAGGAAGAATGAGCACAGTGAAGTCCTGTTGGCCTGATACATAATATGCTCAAAAAGCTTTCTTACATTAGCATCTAATGAGAAAGTATAATTAACAGATAATATATACTTTTCTCAAATACTTGCCATCAAGAATGTATCATCAGGTCTAAAAGATGATGCCTTCTTGATGGCAATAGAGAGAATAAATTGTTCTGAATCCTAAAAGCATGGGATTATTGTTTGAGCAGAGCCGGCTTCCTTTCAGCTTCCTTGCAAAAGCCAGATCCAAAATAAAAATGGGGCTAAGAATGCATCTAATCCTTTTTCGCATGACGATTCGATCCAGATGCTTATATGTGAAGCAAATGTTGCTTTTTTTTCAAATATGTGAAGCAAATGCTGCTTCTGGTTTTAATCTGCTCGGATCAACATTTAAGGGAGGTCAACCCTCCCCTCTCACGGGTCATGGCAACATAACCCGCTCGGCCTACCGGCCTCACGGGTTATTTTCCATGAACCCCTCGAGAGGAGGGTTAACCTCCATCATCATCTGCTGCATCCAAGATAGATGGCAAGCTCAACGGCTGATAGAGGCTGAAGAAATCGCTGGTTGATATGGCCCGTGGAAGGAATCATGCAGTGGAGAATTTTTCACTTTTTTTTTAATCAACCTATTTTTGGGTTGCCGGTAGGGCAATCCTTGGGGAATGTGGGGAGGGACGGATAGAGGGTCAAGATTTGATAATTTTGTGGCATATTCGTTGCCTACTGCTGCAAAGTTTTGGGATTTGTGGGGCACCTGAGGATGATTAGATGGTGTGGATTTTATGGGAGCCAACAGAAGGTGGGGATGCGATCAAGGTGGGGATGCGATCTTCGTTTTGGTTGGGTTGCCCGTATGTGCGACCGAAGGCAAGCTTATCTGCTTCGTCGCTTGTATTCTTAGATAACTTGGATTAAAATGGCTATGGCGCCAGGCTCTATTTCAGCAGCAGATGAGTCTGGATTTGTAGGAAGCTATGTAATAGACATTGATGGGCTCAATGGTGTTTCTTCCCAAAAGTTAGCAATTTTCCTGACGCTTGCAATGTGAGAGACATGGGTCCATGTTATTTTTTCTGGTTTATGTGGAGATGTCATGTCTTCTGCAATATCTGCTTTCCTGGAAGCTCAAGGAGCAACAACCACCAAGAGTCCGATATTGAAAAAAGCCCTTTTTTTAAACCCTATAGAGTGCATGTTCTGAATGGCAAATATACCCAGAGAAACACGGCAGGATGCCTCAAGTGGCTTTGGTTTGTCATTGTCCATCCGCAAGGAAGTAGGTATTTTGCAAAAACAAAGCTACAATGGTCCATCCATAATTGCAGGTGCACTTTCATCATTCTTAATATTTCTGTCACAGATTATCATATCATGTGCTCATAATTTCTGTTATTACAGGTGATGCACATCCGAAAGGATGTCCAAATGCATGGAAAAATCTTCGGCTAGCCGCAAAAGTATTCTAATTGCTGATTTCAAAATATGGCCATCAATCCGTAGCTCCATCCCACAGGGCTTCCGGTGGCCTTCGTGAATGAAATGTTTGCTTTGGCCAGGGATGGTGTCAAAATTCAAATTGACAAGCTTCCAGAGTAAGTTTTAATTAGGGTTCTTTGTGATAGTTGAATAGCCTGGAATTGAGTTCATTTTTTTTATTTTGAATGGTTGTGAGGTTGGACCATTTCATAAATACCAGAATCGTCTTTACCTTTTTAAGGATGTGCAATGCAATTTCGTCCTCATTTTAGGGCTAAACTAGGACCTACACATCAATTAGGCACCAGAAGAAGCATGCTCCAATTTTTCTTTTTGTTGAGAGAGTGTTGGGCAGATTACCAAAATGTTAAAAAAAGCACTTATCTTTAGCCTAAAGGATTGGACTAACAAGGTTAGGACAACTCTCTAAAGTTTAGGTGCTTGTTTTCTTTTTTCTTCTTTTCATTGAATTAGCTTTAATACCACACCTGATAAAAATCTTTGTATTGCCATGTAGGGCTCCAGGAGGAAGATATATGGCAAAGGGGAACATATACCTTTCAAATGTCCGTTTAGTTTTTGTGTCTAATAAACCATCGGGCCAGTTGTTGCATTTGACATGCCTTTGGTAATCACATGCATTCACTCTATTTGCTATGTGTTCCTTGTTTCTTTCTAGTCTATCTCACTAAATTATGTAGTTAATGCTATGTTGAATTGACAGTTTTTTATACATGAGGAACAGTTCAATCAGCCAATATTTTTCTGCAATAATGTTTATGGGAAGGTCTATCCAGTAAGTTAATTCTCCTCTTCTTGTGATGTAGAACGGAATGGGGGAAGCCATTCTTGCTTCCTGAGCCTGAGCTGCCCGGATTCTCGGGGCCTTCGTGGGGAAGCAAGAATGGCTGACCCCATTCCGTTCTACGACGTCAAGGTAAGATGAAAACCGGATTCTACAGGTTTGCTCAAGCCATTTGCCATTCTTGAGAAGAATGAATCAAGAAACTGCCGGAAGGCAGACCCACTTACCTTGACGTTTATGCATTCTAAGTGTCTTCAGTCTATTGCTATGTGCTTATGCTTCTACTCTTTTTCAGGTGATTCTTGAAGGTGCTAATAGCTCCATGTACGCTGCTCATAAGTTCAAAATTTTATTCAAAGGAAGGAAGGAAGGAAGGAAGGAAACAAGGTGGTGTTGGCACATTTATTCCTCCCTTCCTTGGTATATTAAGAGCTGTTCGTGCAAGTAATATATCCACGCCCTCAGCTCCACCCTTTGGACCCATTGCCAGCACAACAACCACTAGTTGATTCTTAGCGCCGACCTATGCGTTCTGAAGCGCCGCCCTGTGCGCCCAGGCCCTGAAGGCCTCGAGGCCATGCTCATGTAGCTGACAGCATGAGTTAACATCAAAGCACAAAAATCTGGCGTAACACAGGTCCCGGCTTTGGCATCTTGAATTCTGTCCACATCTGTGGCGATGCCCCGAGGTCGGATCCTTCCTACCTAAGCTCAGGTTTATCCAACCCAAGCAAAGCTTTTCATCTGTAATATTGGGCCTCATACCAGCAAAGCTTCTCATCTGTAATATCGGCCATCAGGTTTTGGATTGTTATATGTAATCTAGTTTTGCGCTATAGGCCGTGGGCCTAGCTTTAATTCTCTGCTTCCTAGCATAGGGCTTTGAGTTTTGATAGTTTGTGTCCCAGTTTTGTTCAATAGGCCATCACTGTAGCATTGGTTTTCTGCTACCCAGCATAAGGCTTTGAGTTTTCATAGCCTAGTATACAGCAGCAATAACTTCAGTTCGGTGGCTCAGATTCTGCAACTAGCTTAAACACGCAGCAGACACAACACCAACCCCAGGGCCAGGCAACCTATGTCATGACGAGGCGCCGTCATAATAACAATAGCTCCGGCACATATCCAAATCAAGCACAATTTCATGCGGTGCTAGGGGTACGTGAATTGTGGCATCAGTTGGGTGATCTTCAGCACGAGGTCTTTGATCGGTTGCCTCTAGCAGATGTCACTTTGCTCCGGGATATGTGGGGAAAGATGCATATTCAAGATACGTCACTTCTTATCGAGGGCCAGGTATTCTATAAGATACTTGTTACACTTTACTCTGCAATTGCAAGAGGCACTCAAGCGCAACAAGAACCGGACAGACCACGGTGCACAGAGGCCAATATACAGACTGATCTAGGGCCAGACATGAGCACAGATGCCATGACTCACACAGGTCCATTCTCATGCAAGGATACCATAATGACCGATGTACAGATACCTCCATGTTCAGATACGGATTCTCACAGGCAGGGGGAGCAGGTTCCATCATCCATAGATGCTCCCGATCAAGATAAAGGCATCAATCTGCACATAGTGGGGCTACCTGAAACAGACTCTTGCCCAGATGTTGAACAAGCCGCAAACTTTTTCACAGATATCATGCGCATTCAGCAGCCTAGTATCGTCATAGCCCAGCGATTGGGGCCCAGAGACCGGACCGACCTCATCATATAGTTGTGCACTTCAGCATCTCTTAGGACAGGCTCTATGTGCTCTAGCAAGGCAGCCATTTGAAGAATATATGTTCAAGAGGATCTCTCCCCAGTACAGCTGACTAGGCGAAGGGAGGAGTTGTGTAAAGTCCAAGAGGCTCGGCTGCAGAACAAGTGGGCAATGTACAGAGGGGGCACGACTATCATTCGCAACTGGTGGCATGAGAACCCTTGGTTGGGGCCCTATTAGTTCTTCTTAGTATTACTTTGGTATTTTGTTACAGGGCTTAGTCCCCATACTGTGTTTTGTTTAGGCTTAGGCCCTTTGTTTTGTTGGGGGCTCATGCCCTCTTTCTTTGTTCTGGTCCCATTGGGTTCTCGTGGACAATAAAAAGCTTATCTTATCTTATCTTATCTTACGTCATGCGTAAGCACTTCTACTTTGAATCACGTATAACCTATGGTTGTTGGTCTAAAGCAACTGTTGCTATTTTTTGTATAGATATGTTGATCCCAATGATCCAACGAAGCTTTACCTGCAGCAACCCTTTGATTCAGAACTACAATTAAGGCGTCATCACTATAATGCTACTGCTGCACCTTAAGGGCAGATATAAAATAAAATTTTGATCTTATAGCTTTGTAAATAAAATGGAAAAGGATTGGTATAATTTATTTGGATATATACATGTAATATTCTTGTTGGAAATAGTGTTGTGCTTAGATTTGTGAAATCTGTGACAGGTGTTAAATAATCACATGTGGAATAAAACATTTCAAATGAGGAAAGATATAGAAATTCATGCATCAGATTACACTTTTGTTGTGGAAGGTGTATATTGAAAGTAAAACGTTTATGATACGCAAATAAAATAAGTACTTGCTAATGGTAAGAAAGGGACTTTGAACACGGGAGCTGTTCTTATCTTACCTGAAGGATTTGAATTAGCTCCTCCTGATTGTATTCCCCTTGAGTTGGCGAGAACAAACTGCACAGGAGATGCTTTTAGTCAGTTTGTGTCGAAAATCGATATCGAGACTCAACTTGTTATAAATGTATATGTGTTAAAATGTATATAACAATATATGGTAAGTATATATTAGATATTGTAATTATGGGGATTATAGTGCCCTGCTGAGTTATTATGATATGTTGTATTGAGGTTTTGCACATGATGGTGCTCTTCACACTACGTGATGTATTGTGCATTACCCAACTTGTATGAACGTACATGTGAACAACACTAAGACTTTGCCAAGTGTTTATTTGGAATCATGATAATGGAGATTAGAAATTTATTGTGCCATGTCAAATGACAAGCTTTAGCACCCGAATGGTGTGGGTTAGAATGCATAGTAACAAATTTGGCCTATGTTGCAATATAGATAAGCACCTAAATTTTTTAGGTCAGAATGACTGAAATCTCCCAAAAAGTTGTTAAGATTTTTGAAATGTCTAAGCAGACTATTTTGTTGCTAGCCACAGGTCCTAAGTTTGGATTCAATATTTCTTATTATCCGTCATTTTCCAATACCAAAACCAACATGGTCATCTAGTGTCATATTTCTAAATGGTTTGGTATTTGAAGATATTGAATAATCTTGATGGATTACCTACATTATGGAACATATATTGCATATTTGGTCTTTTTGAAGAAGATGTGCTGCTTGAGTTTACATAAACATCACGGAAAGTTGGTGTTCATTCTTGTTTATTTTCAACAATAGACTGTCATGTGGTGACCATTCTATTCAAGAATAAAAAATTGATACAACTTTCTTGCATGACCAGTTAGCGCTAACGTTCATATAGTGTCAGATTTTGCTGAATTAAGGCTCTTGTGCTTGTGCTGCAACAAATCATGCCTTAATCCACCTTGCTCCTTTTCTTGATGGACCTAGCTATGGTGGCTCTTTTCTTGACGTTAGGGAAATAGGAAGAGGTCGGCGACTCCTTGTGTAGCAGGAAAAGCTGGTTCCAGGACGTAATACAGATTGCGCAATGATTTTAAGCGCATTTGCAGGCAAAATGTGTTGTTTAACTCCCATTTCAATACGTATGTATCAATTTTGTCCCATTGTTCTGTTGCATGCTCCAAATTTACCTTCCAATGTTCTTTTGCAGGTTCTCTTGCATGATTTTGACATCTCTATTCCCCTTTTTGTCCGTTGTTTTGTTGCATGCCTGAAATGCACTTTCCTGTGTACCCTAAAGAACACAGACCACACAAGCAACATTCTTTCTATTCGACATCATCGTGTTGTGAAGGGGTTTGTAGAAAATGTCATATTTTGTATATAGATAGATGACTTGCATGGCATTTTAACCCTTTTTAGCAAATCCATGTGTTACATATGCTAGCCTGAAACCTGCCTCATTTTGAAGGACGTGAGTTTTCAACCGGATCGCGATGGCATTTCTGTGCAGCAATCACCAAGTACTCATCTCGCTCTACCTTTGCGAAGTTTGCCATATAAAATGTGATATCTTGCTTTTGGATAGATGACTTGCAAGGCATTAAACCCTTTTTTACCAAAACTAGGTGTTAGGTAGAGAACCCTGAGGTCTGCAAGGGTTTTGGGGACTAGCATCCTCAACCAAATCGCGGTCGCATTCCTGGGCAGCAGTTACCAGGTATTTGCATTGCATTATCACTGCGAAACGACATTGGGTGCTCTGGATCATCGCAACGGCGATTTCTCATAGCAGTTGTTTCTGTTTTTATTTTAGGATGGCTAAATTGAGGTCAATTCTTTTCAATGGAACGAAGGCTGGCGAGGGTAGACTACCATAACTTGCCATTATCTGAGGGTTATGCTGTAGTGTCTATGGAAGTCATTCTGGATGGAAGCATTCGGTTGCCATATCCCGAACCCGAAATTGCAGTACTCGCAGAATCCAAAGGAAGCTTCATTCTATGGCCTGCGAGGGATGTAAGTAATCTTGGTGACGAAATTGGCGTCCTCACTCTGCCCGCACAGATTAAAAAGCTGAATTGGGTGTTGATGCAAGGATTGTTAAAAGGCGGAAAAACTGTGGAATAGATTCTTACGATCAGTGGTACAAGGGAGAGCAATTAGCCAGCTGGGCATAATTTCAGGTCTATTTTGCTTTAAAGTAGGCAGACAAAATAATATGGGAATGTGTGGCTACAGTACTCCCAAACACCATATCTAGAGGAGATCAAAACCCATGGGTTTTGCACCCCTCTATTCAGCCAAATAAGTTTGTGAAATCATGTTACATAAGCTTGAGGATCAAGGGGGTACTTCCAATATCTATCAAGTGGAAACTAGTGATCGTGGAGAGAAATCCTAAAAACATCTGGAGAAATGCTTGGCTGAAATCCCCCCATGGATTAACGTTTTCCTTTGGCAAGTAATCCACAGGGTTCTAAGGGTCAATTAACTAGTCTTAAAATGGGACAACAATGTCAGTCCACTATGCCCCATGTGCGAGGTTGAATAGGAATCCATAGAACACTGCTTGGTGGAATGTGAGAAGTTGCAAGTAGTATGGACTTGGAGTCTGGATAGCTTTGAATGCCCTTTTGGAACCAAGGAATTGTTGTTGGGAATCCTCCCCTTAGAATGGTGCCCCACGAAGAAGAAGGCCTTTCATATAGCTAGGGCCTGGACAATTTGGTCAATACGGAAAAGGAAAAATGCATGCTCTATTTTTCGATGAAGATCAAGAGGATATATCATCAAATCATCTCCTAGCATATCGCACCTAGGTAGTGGATTGGCTTCCATGTGATATATAGAATAAAGTGATGCAGAATGTACTCATGATGTGATGATGAATAGAATGTCGTCCTTCAATAAAAAAAATCAGCTTCTTTATATGGTACTAGAAAGGCTTAAGAAATTTAGGTTTGTGTTCGAGAGCGAGGAAGATGTAAAGGTAGAAATATGGAGCACCTACCATGTAGCTATCCGCATTTCATATTCGTAGATGGATGCACCCCTGCCATATGGCTTTGTATTGTTCTCTTAAAGAAAATAAAGTATTTTTTTTAACAAAAAAAAAGAAAAAACATAAAGTTGGGTTTTTACACTCAAAGATTAATTTCAGATTATTGATTAATTTCCAGGTCGTTGATAGAATATTCCAGCAAAAGCATGACTTATGCACTTGTATAGACAAACTACTATATCTTACATGCCAGCATTGTTCTATAGCCAACTGAAAGCATATATTTTCAAACTCTACAATGAAATTCAACAAGGTGCATAAACAAGGCAAAACTTCAAAGGAACATAATACAAATGATCAAATGACTAATATTGCACCTTGTTCAACGTCACTTGAAGGAACAAGAAGATCGCCAATGTCAACTGCATAGCCTATGTGCTGCTCACTATATCCAGGAGGAGCAGAAACCTAAAGATGCAGCGATAAGTTCACTTTCTTCTTTAAATTGCTCCCTATACACTTCCAAATCAATACAGAACCATTTAAAGGACTTCTTTTCCATTTGAGCAATGTGGTGACCACTAAATCCTTATGTTGTCTTGATGGCTGGTGGTTTTGCTGATGGTGGTGGCAATAACAGATAAGAAAATATTATTGAGTATAAATAGCAAGGGAAGTGGAGACTTAAAGCAAGTAATGTTGCATCTACCAATACATGCCAACAAAAGTTACACAAATTTCTATGCAAAAGTCAATTTATCTAGTACAAGGCAGAACAGAGAGCTAAGCATGGCTCATAAATGTTATTCACCATTCTTAATATTCAATTTATTTTTATACATGCCAATGTAAGCCTAAAGCCAAGACCTGCCAGGATCATTAATGTGCCATAGACTTTTCTACATGGGAATGTAAATCTTCGTAAATGCCATTAAATCTTGGACGTTCATGTAAACCCATCATGAATGCCATTGTCCATTCTTAAAGTTGCTATTGACTTTCTTGCATGCCAATGTAAACCCATATCATGGTAGTGCTATTTGAAAATGCTTCCATATATCTTTAACGTTTCTCATGAAAAATTACCCCCATAAATGCTTGCAATAGGTGCATCACATTTTTAAAGAGGACAATAAAGTGCATACTACTTGTGAATATCTACGACACAAGCAAAAAATAAGACAAAACAATGGTATCGGGCAATTAAATAAAATTGTTTACAATCACAGGTAATTTGATGTCATGTATATAGTCTCAAACATCATGAATGCTGGAGTATAATTGTTATGCATAATGAACCACTTATAAATACTGCATAGGTTGTGGCACAGCAGAAATACTTGAATATCTTAATGCATAAGTAGTCCGTATAAGCAACTCTACTTGCGAATCAATTGTTCAAATAATTGTTTGAAATACACTGGACTGCCGATGCATCCTCTTGGCATCCTACCCCAACGCATGGCCTCCAGTTAAATAAAAGGCATTCCATCTTAGTTTCGGTTGGCTCCTATGGTCAATATGGGAGCGTCGCCGACACCACATCTTTTAGTCATCTGCACGCCGTGTTATTATGGTGGCCCAAAAAAAGATATTGGCAACCTACGAGTGTTCCTCCCTTGAATCAGAAATGATGGAACGCATCTGGATTCAGTATCTTCGAATTGGTTCTTACCGTTAGTCTCCTATTCCGGAGTAAGTATATTGTGCTCCAGGCTCGTGCTCATGTGGGATCTTTTTGTGCTTACACAGTTAGATGAGACATGTAAATTTTGTACTTTTTATCTGATTAATAAACTTTTTGGCTATCGTCCTTAAAAAAAAAAAAAAAAGGTTGAAGAATAATTTTCGTGCCCTCTATCCAAAAATTCAGGCGAGAAACTTTAAGAGGTGCATTAATTTCTATATTGCTTTAATGAGGGTTAGATTGCCATAAATATATAGATATTAATTGAAAAAAAAATGCCACGTAGATTGGTATAAAAGAATAGCATCTCTCCTGCAATTAGCTGAGCCTAAATGCCCATGTGGAATTTCAAGGATATTTTATATTGTGAGCTCCCAAAAAAACTGTAATGCATGCCTCCTCATTGTTATTGATGGTAGTCGCAGTAGGCCAACACCAGACCATTGCTGCGTACCAATCTTTGCCACCTGGACCTCATCAGATATCGAACCTACTATTCTATCGTACTGTAGTATCCCCGCAAATTTCCCGTATGTGACATTTGGCATTTAATGTAATTTTGGAGCAACGAAGCAAAGTTATTACCATAAATACCCAGGGTATGCCGGTGTGCATCCTACTGTAAATAGCCATATGGGACCATATTCAATAGAACCAATATTCAGATAAGGTCATATCAGAAGGAGTGTGCTCAGTCCTGAAACCTCCCAATCCCCCCCCCGGAAAGCTTAAAATAAGGGGAAGCAAGGAGGAGAAGCTCAAGCTAGAAATCGCTTGAAGCACTTGTTCTTTGGCCACAATCTCGCTCTAAATCGTAAGATGCAACCAATCTCGTTCTAAGTCATAGGTAGTCAAAACTAAAGGATTTCTTTTCTTGCTTATTTGTTGTTCATTTCCACTTTTGGTGGCCGTTAATGTAAAAATATTCGGTCAAGGCATATTAGAATGCCACCTCAAATTTGCCCGAGTAGAGAACAAATATATGCCATCTCATATTGAAGAGGAGGTTAACCTCCTCCTCGAGGGGTTTATGCGAAATAACCCTCGAGGAGGTTATGCAAAATAACCCTCGAGACTGGCAGGCCGAGAGGGTTATTTTGCATGGCCCCCGAGAGGAGGAGGTTGACCTCCCCTAACCACAGGCCCGAGGAAGTTTTAGTAAGAAAGAAATAGAAGTTAGAAGCCAAAGCAGGTCTGCCATTTGATTTTCCCATAGGAACATGGACTGCACAAACTGGTCGGTCGGCCCGTTTTTTTGGTAGCAAATCCAACACAAAACGGTTGATCAAAAGCAGGAGCAAACAATAGGCCTGAGCAGGCAAAGAAAAAAAGAATCAAGAACTTTGAAACCCAGCGACAGAGAACTTTGCCACAAAGAATATATCTCTAAACAGGTATATTCCGAAGATTATTGTCAATAATCCAGAGGATATTCTGTAAATACGAATATTCCAAAGATTATGGGATATAACCCAACCTAGATCCAATGGTTGAGGATGGTTGGCAGTGTATGTCGAATTCCTAGGAACACTAGCATCCTACCTGCTGAAAATCGAGAATTTCCGACAGGGAAAAAAAATTGCAAGAAGTTTTCCGGTCAAAATCTGTGGGTTTCTTTATATTTTTCCGGATAAAATCTATATTTTCATAGGCTCCTTCCGCCTAACTTAAATTTTACAGGAAATATACTTGTTAGGTTTTTAGAGTTTGTCCCACACTGATGGTTGGATTGAAATAACTTCCGAGTAGGACTGGTTAAGGTGCAACTTAGATACCTAGAAAAACAAGTTAGGCCGATGTACCAAAAAGAATAAGATTCAACTATCCCTATTAGTGTAATTGTTGATTTATTATAGTGTACGCATCAAGCGTGCACCACATTTGGCTTTTATGAAATCACAGATTAAGACCTAGGGCTTTATCATGTCACTTATTCCTAGAGCGTTAAAGATGTGGAAAAATAAAGACTAATAGTGGGTCCCCATTGTAAGATAGATAACTCTTATGTGAGTTAAACTTCGATTTGACACTTGGGCAATTTGCATATTTTGAATAATTAATGGCATTTAGAACCTTATACAACAACACCAGAATGACAATGAAATATATGAAAGTTTTAAAGTCAATGATAGATAGATAGGTTTTGTAACGTCCACGAAAATTAAATTGGCCATGGACCAAACAACAAAAAAGGACGTGAAAATAAACTTAGTTACTTTCAATATTATGAAATGGCGTGATCCTAACTTACTTTGAATGCGATTACATGGCACAATCCTAACAATTAGGAATTCCGTCTCACAAAATCTCCAAAGGTCATGATTCTCCGACGACACAAAAGCAAGCAAAGTTGCACACCATTTGGCTTTATGAAAGTCACTTATTCTTAGTGCCTACTAAAGGCGGGGCCATGGTACAATGATATCTTAAATAGAGTTTGATATTTGCATTGTTGGAATAAGTAGAGGCGGGATGTGTCTTAGTTTCACAGTAATTCAAGTGAGGGATGTGTCGTAATTTCACATCAATTCTTATTCAGCGCAAGTGGGCATGGTTAAAATTTGAGATTTGAAAGATAAAAAGCTAGTGGGGTGTTCAATTCAAGCAAGAAGTGTTTTTAGTGCAGGTCAGATTTTGAACGTTTAGAACTTCACGATGTATCAAGATGAAATCAAGTCTTGTGGATGTTGGAAGTTGAGATTATGATGGTGGATAATTGGGATGTGTCTTATCTCTGCAAGTTGAAGCCAAGGTTTTCAAGAGAGGACAATTGGAGTAAGAAGTGGTTTACTGACTTAGAGAGGTTTGAAGTTGAGTGCTGGAACTTAATACTGAACAATTAAGATGAAAATTAAAAGCGCGCGAGAGCAGGCAACTGGGATGGAATTTTAATGTCCATGAGAAGAAAAGTGGTGACCATAGGTGTTGGACTAAGATAGGGAAGAATATAATGAGATTCTTAAAGCAAGCAAAATTCTAGAAAGACAAAGAGGGCAAAATTCCCAAGAAGCAAGGAGCATGGTACATAGACCGATGCTTTTGAAACAAGGATGCTAAATTTAGAACACGAAAGGAATACACTGAACCTAGACAAGTTTCCTGCTGCCCATGCAAATGTACATTAGCTTTCGATTCCATTAGCTTTTACGTGCTTTTCATTCTTTATATTCTTCATTGAATGGCTTCCATTCCATAGCTTTATTCGAACCATTTTTTTGTGAGGGGGAGGGATTTCCTCTGTTTTGGAGCTCTGCTTATGCCCCTTGCAATGGAGCATGCACAAATTTCTCTCCTCCTCGCAGTTCCAGATCTATCAGATCCTGAAACGCCCCTTTTGCACCATTCAGCACAACAGATTAATGGAAGAAATTCCCTGCAGCTACGGCGTAACTTGCTCATGGCTGCTTTCTTCATGTTGCTCTGTGAGTAGCTGAAACTGTGCTCTATTTCTAATCATAAATAATGATGTTTCTGGTGTGGATTCGACTCTGTAGTCTGTAAATGCCATATTTCTCAAGTTTTGTCCACTATTTACTTTTCTAAATCTTTTAGATCTAAACATCAGAATGTCTAGACAGTTCACTTGCAAGTATGCACCGCAGAAATATCTTCCTTTACAAGAACTGTTCGAAAAAAATATCGAAGACGTCTGTTGCTTAAAACTAGAGGATTAGGCCAGTTTTTGTGTGGTAATAAGATTGCAGAGTCTCTGTAGAATATCCAACCACTATCAGAATTAACCTTTTTTGTTATATCTTGGCCATGTAGACTGTTTCATGAATCCGAGATATACGAGTTGCTGTTCAAATGTTACTTTTTTGTTATTTGTTAATTAGTAATGCACCAGATTTATTTAAGTAGAATCTCACAGTTGTGTGAATGGTTATATCCAGTGGTTGGTGGGGCTCTTATTGGGACAACAGCAATAGTACACTCTGTTTTTCCTTCATATGACGTCAAAACTGTAGCTGCAAATGCTGAGCTTCCAGACCCTCAGGTTCTGGAAGTTGACAATGGAATTGTTGCTGCTGATGACGAAAGGTGTTCCGCCATAGGGTCAGGCATACTGCGCAAAGGCGGAAATGCAGTAGATGCTGCAGTTGCAACTGCTCTATGTGAAGGTGTAGTTAATCCCACGTCTAGTGGCATTGGTGGTGGAGCATTTCTGGTTCTCAGATTGGCAGATGGAACAGCTAAAGCATATGACATGAGAGAGGTTGCTCCAGGAGCATCATCAGAGGTATATTTGAGCTTTAAACTTAGAATCTTTTTTGTATAGACCTTCAATCTTAGAGAAGTCTCCATGTATCTGACCAAGGAGTTTCTTGAATCTAATTATTAATTTTGGAGGAGTTTTCTAAATGATCAACATATCATGTAATTAAAATAAATTTTTGCAGGACATGTATGAAAACAACAAAGCTGCAAAATCAGAAGGGGCACTTTCAATTGGAGTTCCTGGCGAATTGGCTGGATTATATCTTGTTTGGCAGCACCATGGCAAACTCGAGTGGGAAGATTTAGTTACGCCAGCCATAAACCTTGCAGAGAATGGCTTTGTGGTGTCTCGTTATCTAGGTTACAATATAAATAACAAGAAAGACAAAATCATGTCATATGATGGTATGAGGGAGGCATTTGCACCCAATGGGAAGCTTCTCGTTGCTGGTGATATCATGTTTAGGAAAAGGCTTGCTCAAACGCTTACTTTGGTTGCTAAAAATGGCCCATCTGTACTTTACAATGGTACAGTTGGTGCGAACCTTGTGGCGGATGTTCAAAAAGCTGGGGGAATTCTTTCTCGCAATGACCTGCTTAGGTACCGGGTTCATGTACGAACACCAACAATTACAAACTCCTCAATGGGGTTTTCTCTAATTGGAATGCCGCCTCCTTCTTCTGGGGGTGCTGCTGTAAATTTGGTAAGAAATCCATTCTATTTTCCTTCAACAATGGAAAATATTGCTCACTAATGTATGAAACAGGTCTTCAATATTCTTTCTAATTATTGGGAAGCAAACGAGACAGTGCCAGAAGATCTAGCCTTGCATCGAATGATTGAAGCTTTCAAACATGCATATGCTGTTAGGATGAACCTTGGTGATCCAGATTTTGTAAATGTTACAGATGTCATGGCTGATATGCTTTCTCCCGATTTTGCATCTCAGCTTTGGAAGAGGATAGTTGATAATCAGACATTTGCACCCGAGTATTATGGTGGCAAGTAAGATTCACATAGGCTTGCAGTGGTAGTCCGTTGATTAAGTTCAAATATTTAATTTTCTTCATGCCTTTTGCAATATGTAAGATAAAAACTATTAGACATGCTGGATATGTTAATTTGATGTTCTCTATGATTTTTAGTGACAGATTTTGGAAAAAATGTTGCAGGTGGAATCAGCTCAATGATCATGGTACAAGCCATTTTAATATTGTTGATGCAGACAGGAATGCAGTATCTATGACGACCACTGTAAATTTTGTCTTTGGTTCCTTTATTCTTTCTTCATCAACTGGTATACTGCTGAACAATGAAATGGATGACTTTTCTATTCCAAGTGAGATAAGTCCCAACAACCTTCCTCCAGCAAAACAGAATTTCATAAGACCGCACAAGCGACCTCTCTCTTCAATGTCTCCTACAATATTGCTTCAGGTTTGTCAGTCTTCCTGTCCATTAGTTGAGATGTGAATTCAAGATGCAGAACATCGTTCTTCTGAAAATTCCTTGAATACATGACAGAAAGAGTTAATTGCTTTAGCTTCCCTAAAACAGACTAGTTTTTTTTTTGTTTCTTTGTTTAACAAGGTCAGAAGTATAGTGACATGATATATTAAAACTTACAATCTCCAAGCCTTAAAATGGTCGATGAAAGCTATTCTTAGTATTCCGGTTAGATGAAGAAATTAGACAAAGTATAGCGAAAACGGGAGCTTCTATTGATCTGTTGAAATTCCAATTCTATTAGGAAGTAGAAATGTGGCTCTACTTCTGCATGTATTATAGTGTACACCGTGAGGAACTGGAAACTGACCATGTGTTAGCATTCAAACTCTTCTCATGATAACCACTTGACAATAAATGTTGTGCAGAATGGGCAACTAAGAGGAGTTTTAGGAGCAAGTGGAGGCATAAGAATAATAACTGGCACAGTACAAGTTCTAATCAATTATTTTCTCAAGGGAATGGATCCACTTGCTGCTGTTATGAAACCACGTATACATCATCAGGTGTCACATTTTAGTTTCAGTACTATCTGCATTGCTCTTTTCTTGCTAGAACTAAATTTGTTATTTTCTGGCAGCTGGTCCCAAATGTTGTGGAGTACGAAGACTGGACAACTGTAACTGGAGAGCATATAGACTTACCTTACAAAACAAGGCAAGCTTTGCAAAAAAGAGGTCACCATCTGATTGCCAAAACAGCCCACTGCATCACTCAATTAGTTATACATGATCTCAGCAGCCCTGCAAATCCACAAAGGAACTCAACAAATCGAAATACCTACCTGGGCAAACTGATTGGTGTGAGCGACTTCCGTAAAGGGGGGGCCCCCGCAGGATTCTGACCCTCCTTAACTCCTCCACTGTAGATTGCCATGAAGGAAAAAGTCCTAATGCATATTCTATTCTAATGGGTAAATTTCTGGGCTGGATGACCCGAGTAGTTCCTGGCACTCCTCATTTCCCATGACTGCAAACAAAATCCCTTCCTTGCAGCATTCTTCGAACACTGGAACGCACAAGGGCTAGACAAACCCAACGCACCATTCTGGTCACAAAACCAGAGGGGTTTTCCAGAATGTTCAGAATATATATGTTATACATATACAAATATTAAATCTCTGTCGATTTCAAAGTAAATGTAGATTAAGTATCTTATTTACTTTGCTTTAGAATATTGCCAAGGTAACTTTTCCTCCACCAGGGGCAATGATACTTACAATGATGCTAGTATATTAGACACTCACAGTAAGATCTGATGCAATTGGGTCCAGCTCTACAAGCTCCTCCAGGTTAATAGTATCTACGCATCAAACAAAGAACGCCCCACCCAGAGCTTGCCGTTTTATTGTTCCAGAGATCGCCGTTTTTGCTGCTCTAAAGGAGATGGATGCATGCTTCACATGATTTTTTTTGTCCGAGTAAAACGTACATTGTGAGGCAAGACGTTTTCAATGTAAATTGCGACACGTATTTGACAGAAATATGCCACTCATTGTTGTTTTTGGTTCATGGATTTGGGCGTATTCTTAAAAATATGCCAAATCTAAGGTCCATAAATATACACCTCACACCTCCCTAAACTTGATCGCTCCTCTACGTATGTATATACATATGAAAATACATAAAGCAATGGCAAATACAGGGGCGCAAACCATTGAAACCATTGCAAGGGAGAAAAAATATTTGGCAATTAGAGGCGTTCATTAGCTTGTGAACCTCTCCGGACCCTCTTCTGCTCTGAACCTCTCTGGCACCTCTGCAATACCTCTCCGGAACATCCCAACCAAGCAAATCGACTCAACATATACTTGAATTCAGGCAGGAAAAATGCTTGGATGCTTGAATTTAGGCAGGATCAATGCAAAAGCGGTAAATCAAGCTTCTTCAGGGCTGGTAAGCAAGCAGCGATTGTGCAACTAAGTAGGCTGGATTGCGCTTCTGCAGTTCGCATGAAAGCTCGCAACAAAATTTCATACGCATGACGAACTTTACAGCCCGAACAACAACTCCGCTTGCTTCAATCCAGCGGGAAGGAAAAAAAGGTCTGCCACGATGCCTACTAGCAGAGGAGAAGCGTGACCTCGCCAACCACCATGCTATGCAACAAACGTCAAGAAATTCTATCATGAAGCCATTGATTCGATATACAATTTTTTTTTTCACTTCAACCCCATCCCCCCTTTCTCGCCAAACCATTGACGAAATCTTACTCCAGAGATAATTTGGCAACCTTATTGACATACTAAACTAAAATTTCAAATATACCCCTTAAGTTTGCAAATATTCTAAAAATGCTTTTTAAATGAAGAGCATTTTTTTTAAATAAAGTAATGTAGTTTTTGGGGGTCCTCAAATTTGAAAGTTGTCTTCGCGAAGATTAGAATAAGCTCTTTTTACAACAAGATCAAATTACCTATTACCGAAAATTTGTGCCTAAGTTTTCTAAGGTAGTAGCCCCGCTCACCGATCTTTTGAGAAAAGATCAAGAGTGTGTGTGGGGACAAGCTCAGCAAGAGGCCTTTAAAAGGATCAAAAGCCTTTTGATGAGTAGTCCAGTACTGAAGGTACCTGATCTCAATGAGTCGTTTGAGATATACACGGATGCTTGTGGGCAAGCTCTGGGAGCTGTGCTTATGCAACAAAGGCATGTTATTGCATATGAAAGCTGTAAGCTTAATCAAGCGGAATGGAATTATGCAACATATGAGCAGGAACTATTGGCTATAGTTCATGTATTGAAGACGTGGCGGCACTACTTGAGATGCGGTACCAGTAAAGATCGCGCAAGTTTGTGGTATATACTGACCACAAGCCTCTGAGATTTTTGCAAAGCCAAGCTGAGATTAGTCCTAGGCAAGCTAGATGGCTTGACTTTTTGCATGAGTTCCATTTTAGTATTGAGCATACCCCTGGAAAGAATAATCCGGTTGCGGATGCCTTATCCAAGATCAAGAATTTGATTACTTTGATGGTAGGGGAGAGTGATCTCTTCCAGAGGAATATGTAGCAAAATAACAGAGGGTTCCAGGGGGATCTGATATGGATGTAAGAAAAAACAATTCCTGAAACGACAGACCATACATCCCTAAAACAATTAAATAGGTTGCTATAAAAGAAAAATATAGATTCAAGATAAAAAGTAATCACATTAGCTCACTGGATATATTGGTTAAAGTAGTCTTATTAGGATATTAAGTTATTTTGATAGAGCCGTATTTCATATTCTAAAATCTTAGGAAAAGCTGTAAAGAGGTTCGATATTCCCTCAAAACCTTAGGTGAAATCATATTTCATATTTCAAAATCATAGGTGCCTCCAATCATAAATGACTAAGCGAAACAAGAGGTGCCCAGAGGCCCCAATATACGATCTGGGTCGTAGGATCGACGAATCCGACGACTGTGGTAGTCCAGGGTGCACCTCGTTTAGAATATATAGCAAAATAACAGGAACAACCCGCAGTAACTAAATCTGGGGATTGGTGGACTAAGCAAGAGGGTTATACTTTTATACGGCAAGGCATGAGCTTTCCAATGAGTCTAATATCATACGATTCTGACATATGTAGCTCAGTCTATGTAATCGGGAACAATTGCAAAACATAATACCTGCAGCCAAACAATACACAGTATAAAAACAATTTTTTGTTGTAAATGTTGGTAAATATACTCCAGGATCAAAGATGTCATATCCAATATACGTATAAATGAATCCCCCTGGAGCTCCCATCTTCAGCATTTGTCTTTCACAAAAATCAGGAGAGGGGCGAACAGAAGTGGATCCTTAGCCTTTTGCTTCTAATTGGCCAACCTAGTCAGTATCTCTTCTGATTTAGGAGAAAGACCCCACAGATGCTAGACCTTTAGGAGGTCATGGATATGCAAAAACAGCTATGTCCTCGAACACACACCTGATATGTATACGTATTTCATGATGTATATTTGTACAGTTTGACATCATTCTTATTATTGCCATCGTTTTTCCCTCGAAAATCCTTCCAGGCGGGGGTTTTTTAATCCAGACAGTAATAAGTCTGTTGCGCTCCTTCATTGGGTCCCATAGGCCGATTGGTCTCCATGGATAATAAAAACTATTCTATTTTATTTTATTTTATTCTATTCTATTCTATGAGTAAATTCTAGTAAGGGACTCGCAAAGGACACAAAAAATTGTCGTTGATAGACTTTTCATTCATTACAATGCGCAGGCAAGAATGAAGGCAGTAGCGGCAACTTCTCATTGGGATAAAAAAACCCCGTCCTTTTGGGTTTTTGAGGAAAACACTACAACCTCGAGGATGCCCCGAAGACAAAAGATAAACATATGAGAAAATGTCGCCAATGACCTCGAGGCCGAAGACAGAAGATAAACATATGGCAAATTCGAATGTACACATGTCAGATCTATGGGATTTCTTGAACCTGACAAAGCAAAACACATAGAAAATATCCATTAAATGTTAAAGAAACAAAAGAAGAACGTGCACCATAGGTGAGCGATCACCTAAAAAAGAAAATAAAAACCCCAACAAATCATAAGCATCCATGAGACATTAGTACCAAAATTATACATAGAAAAATAGCATCACCAACTGGTGGAAAAAAGAAAAAGCTGCATCAACCCCAACGGGTGGAAAATATACATAGCATCATCCAGTGGATGGAAAATAAAATAGCATCACACAATGGGTGGAAAAATAGCATCACCAATGGGTGGAAAATAAAATAGTATCACCTAACGGGTGGAATAATAATAGCATCACCCAGCAGGTGGAGATAAAAATAGCATCATCCAAATAATATCACCTAGGAGGTGGAGAATAATAACTAACAACGAGAACACTAAATTAAATATAAACATATCTACCAGTAATATCACCACTAGGTACAAAGGAAAAACACAAGAATAGAATAGAATAGAATATGATTTTATCGTCCACGGAGACCAACTGACCTATGGGACCCAAGTACAAAGAGAGAGCAGCAGGCGTATTACTACAAGGAAGGGAAGGGAGGGAACCAAAGGGCAATAAGGAAGGCTGCTGTGAGAAGATGCCGATAACTGGCTAAATGGAAAGAAAGCACATATATAGTGCTCGTCCCTTCCTTGAATGACGATCCAATGGCTCAGATCGATATCATTCTGCCATGGGACTTGCAAACGATACAGAAAACCGCTGACTACCAGAGAGCTTCCATTTACAAACTCAGGTGACAAGAAAAAGTGTTGTTCTGAATCACGAATCATTTGTAGATGCACCATGGAGACGAGCAGAATGCGTAATGTCTAGCAAAAGAGAGGCTCAAGCTGGAAAACAGTACGATTGCTATGCTAGAATGTAGAAGGTCGAAAAGGTGAAATTTAAGTCAAAGGGAGGTTATGGCCAAGGGTATAGAGGAGATGGAGGACAAGAGAGCCAAAAGGCAAGGTGGAATGCAATGAGGTTAGCCAATAAACAAATTGATGAAAAATGGCAAATGAAAACAATGCAACAACAAAGGCAACTATAAAAATATCTACAGAACATGTTAAAAATCCCCTTCAATACATGGAACAAAATAATTAATGGAACCCATTAGATTGGAAAAGCCCAAATAATTACGTGAAAACCACTTCAAAACATGGAAAAGAGAACATATTGCATATCCTTATCCAGAGAAGTCAATGTAAAAATTTGGAACAAACATCCAATTTCAATAGATAAGATAAGATAAAGATTTTATCGTCCGCAAAAATCATCAAATATATATAAAAGATGCATGTATCTCGACAAAATTAAGCCAGCCACCATTGATGCATAAAAATGGTTCTATAAATATCGATCCAAAACATGCCTAACAAAGGGAACATAGAATCATATGCACAAGAGCTGGAAAAATGCTTAGACAATCCACAATCCTTTTTCTTCAAAACAAAAAAACTAAATTACTAGAAAGAAAAACCCCCAAAAGTAGGTATCGTTATTGCTTGGCAAAATGTCAAATGTCGATGAACGGAATAAAATAATGGAGCACCACAAGAATTGAAGTTTAACATTTAAGCTTAGATTAGTTAAGTTGAGGAGAAGGCAATCTAAACTACACTTTGAGAAAAATGAAGATGTTTGTTAAAGATCAAAATACCACAAGAACTTCAGAATAACAAATTCAAGGCAGTGACTACCCTAAGAATCTAAAAATGCCATGATAGGTACCCATACACACTCCGATGGCAAACAAAATAACCATGGGAAGTAATTTGCAAAAAACTTACAAAACAACACCATCAAAACCATGTAATCAAGTAAATAAAGTAAGAATTTCAAAAAAGAAATAGAAACAACTCAAAATGCATACATGTTATGACAAATATTCAAGCCAATATGGTAGAAAGCAACTATAAACCCAACCTGCAACTCTCAAAACAAGAAAAAGGAGCACATGATATGAAGAGGGCCAATGTAAATGAAAAGCACGTAATGCATGATCGATGCGATGGACGGATGCCCAAAACAAGAAGTCACTGAACATCCTTAGCCATAATAAGATGTCATAAAGAATGGGAAAGCAAAGTCAGTGTTGAGGCAATGATGAGAACGAGAAAACTAAACTGGAAACAGTATACTATAAAATGACAGATTAAATCTATCCTGTACATGTGGTGCAGAATGTATGGGCCACATGTGGGCATTGGGAAAAGCGGTGGACAGGAGAGGAAGACAAAAGGGCGAGAACCTAATCGAAACGGACAGAGCCTTCGACAGTAAAAAGGAGAAGAAGGCGGAAGGATTGTAGGTAAGAGAACCGATCTGCAGACAGAAAGAAGAAAGCAGTTGTTTGCAATTTGATCAGGCCAGGTAGAGCCGATTCATAATTCTATGCTTCTGAACTTAAGCTTAGGCTGTCAAAGATCCTGCCCGTAAGATTCTGACAGTGGTATCAGAGCCAAGCATGGCCAGCAGACTTGCTTTAACATATCTGAGCAGCACCAAAGTCTTTTAAGGAGACGAAGCGGGTTTTCAATTGTGCAAGGCCATGATCACGCAAGCTCTCAAGGTTGACAAATTGTGGGAGCTTGTATTGAGAGGGAAATCGGCTGTAACATCCACCAGAATAAAGAAGGAAGCTTCTAGTTCTAAAGAAGAGAGGGAGGAAGAAACATCTGAGGAACTGGATGAGAAGGAAGAGATTGCCAAGGCAATCATTATGGCCAAATTGGGAGGAGATATAGTGCTTGAAATTCAGCACGAATCTCCTTCCGAGATGTGGTAATACCTTCTTGAAAGGTATGAAGCGAAGACTTCTTCGCAAATTGAAGTACTGGAGATGCAAGTACGTAGTTTACAGTTTGAGAAAGGTGGTGAAGTGACGGACATGATACGACGATTGCGTTTGTTGTTCCATGACGTGGAAGAAGCCGGAGTAAAGTATTCCGAGCAGCAAAAGGTATTGGCCTTGACAAGAGCTTTTTATAATTCTTACAAAGATTTAGCTGTGTTGGTTAGGCGCACTTCGCCAACGTTCGATAAGGCTATAGAGGCGATTAGAACAGAATTGGAACAAGAGAGGATTGCAGTGGCAAGTGCAAAGGAGAAATCCCATGGAGAGGAACACCCCACTGTATTGTATGCAGGTGAAAGAGGTCGGGGCCGTGGTAGAAGACGAGGACGAGGAAAAGCGCAAATCCAGTGCTATGGGTGTGAGGAATTCGGACACATAAAGGCAGAATGCCCGAATCGCAAAAAATGGAGTCATTGACGAGGGTTGTATACACGAGAAAGTGGTCGAGCATCGTCTGTTGCGGCCGTAGGTGAAATTGAAGGTGATAAAGAGGAATCGGCAATGATTGGAGCAGTCACAGAGGACAAGGTAAAAGAGTTAAACACCAAATTCAAATCTAAAGGAACCAGTGTCAAATGTGAATTTTAAAAGAGGATTGAATAAAACTAACACTTTGACTCTAGATTCGGGAGCTGAAGTCTCCATAGTCAATACATCTGAATTGTTGAGGAATGTTGAACCAAGCAAATGTTCAAAGGTGCAAACGGGAAATGGCACGACTCAAAAGGTGCATGGAAAGGGGGAGTTGCAGGTATCGAGGGAAGGCAAGGATGTTTTGAGATTGCCCGATACTTTGTTTGCACCTGAAATGTTATTTAACTTGGTTTCAGTCGCCAATCTTGTACACAATAGTTTTAATTTATTTTTCTATAAACATAGATGCAAGTTTATTAAGGATGGTGTGAAATTGTTTGATGCTGAAAGAAGGGAAATACAATTGCGAAAAGGATAATCTTTTGGATAATTTGATGTATGAAAGTGAAGGTCATGATGATATTTGTGAAGCAACACATAGATTGCTTGAGTTAGTTCATTCAGATGTTTGTGGTCCAATGCAAGTACAAAGTCTTGGATCGAAATCTTATTTTGCAATGTTTATTGATGATTATAGTAGAAGAACGAAATGTTACTTTTTGCGGTCCAAAGACCAAGTGTTTGATGCTTTCAGACTTTATGTTGCAGAAGTTGAAAGAGAAACATCATTTAGGGTTAAACGTTTGAGGTCCTACCTTGGAGGGGAATATAGGTCGGATGAATTTTGCAGGTTTTGCCAGTTGCATGGGATAAAAAGGCAATATACATGCAGATATACAATGCAGCAGAACATTGTAGCAGAATGAAAGAATCGCACGATCATGAATGCAACGAGATTTATGCTTAAGCATGCAAGTCTACCTAACAGCTTATGGGCAGAAGCAGTAGCGGCAGCTTGTCACATCCAAAATAGATTGCCTGGTGCTGCGGTGAAGGGAGAAGTACCAGAACAATTTTGGACCGGACAAAAGCAATCCGTAAAATGATTTAGAGTGTACGGGTGTTTGGCCTACATGTTGGTACCTGAAGAGCTGAGAAGGAAATTAGATGACCGAAGCATATGCACCTTCCTGGGAGGGTATGATGAGGAGACAAATGGTTACAGGCTATATGATCCCAATATGCGTAAGTTACATGTTAGTAGAGATGTGATCTTCAATGAAAATGTTTTATATAAGGTTAGAAAAACACTTAGCATACTGGAAATAATGGAATGGGTAGCAGCAAACAGTTCAAAGAAAACAGAAAGTTTGCCCGTGGAAGTTGATCTTGAAGATGATGAACTTAAGCCTGTGAATACGCAAGCAAACATAGAATCGGATGTGGTGCATGAAGCCATGGAGGCTGATAGTGTGCTACATGAACCGGACACTGAGTCAGAGGAGGTGTATGAAGTCTTAGAGACTGATAGTGCACCGAAAACTGGACACCAAGGGGAGGAGAGTAGCGATGCAGTGGTTGAAGAAACCAGAAGAGGTACAAGCAGGACTCGGCGCAATGAAGTTGAATGTCTCAAATCTCAACTTCCGTTTGACACAGAAACGTTTGGGAGAAAAGAAAGCGTCAAGACAACAAGACCTCCAAAGCCTAAGATCTTGTCCTGCATTTTAGAACCAGAGACAGTGGAGGAAGCAGCCACAAGGCCGGATGCAAATATGTGGAAGGAAGCAATGGAGAATGAACTGGATTAATTCAAACAAACTGGAACATATAAGCTGGTACCGAGGCCAAGTGACAAGAACGTTGTTGGGAGTAAATGGATTTATAAGCTTAAAAGGATGGCGGATGGATCAATATAAAGGTATAAAGCTCAGTTAGTTGCTAAAGGGTATACACAACTAGAAGGAGTGGATTATAAAGACACATTTTCACCCATTGTTAAAATGACTAGTTTGAGAGTCCTTATAGCGATTGCAGTGCAGAATGATATGGAGTTGAGTCATATGGACGTCAAGACTACCTTCTTGAATGGAGACTTAGAAGAAGAAATTTGTATGGAGCAGCTCCATGGTACGAGCAAGATGACGATATGGTATGCAAGTTGAAAAAAGCTATTTATGGACTTAGACAAGCATCCAGGCAGTGGTACTTATGCATAAACAATTTTTTGGTTGCTAATGGACTTATCAAATTGAAAACTGAAGGTAACCTTTACATGAAGAAGGAAGGGGGTAAGTGTTTAATAATGGCCTTATATGTTGATGATTGCATCATTGCTAGCAATGACAAAGTCCTACTGGACAAATGTAAATTGTTTTTGAGAAGTCGCTTTCAAATGACTGATCTTGGAGATCTCCAGAAGCGAACTAGGAATGGAAATGCCCGGGGGATTCAGTATTCTTTGCAGTACGGGACATGTGCATGCAAGAAAGGGGGGTTTTTTTTACCATTCAGTATTTGTATACTTACCATTAGGGGATTTTTTTGCCATTATCTGGGGCAAAATATATACTTTAGGGGTTAAATTAGCTTCCACAGATCAGTATACTAGGGATGTTTTTGGGTACACTTCGAACGCAGATGTCCATACCCTTTTATTACTAAGTGCATCCCCCGGGTGGAAATGAGAAGAGATAGGAAGCAAGGGGTGCTATACCTCATTCAGGAACAATACATCAAGGAAATGCTAGTTAAATTCAGGATGGGGTGAAAGCATGCTAGGGTGTACCATCTAAAGTTCTTTTTAGGGAGTGCAAAACTACCCAAAAAAGTACCCAGCACTGGGTACTAGGAACTTGCATAAATGTCTCAATAAACAATAAGTTTGAGAGTTGATTCATTCATTTTAGTCTCTAATAGTATTGTTATCATCTACTATTATAGATTGACATGTTATTGACCTTCAATTCAAAAATTTTGGATTGATTTTAATGGGAAGAAAAAACAGAAAGTACCAGTTTTAAAAGTACCCAGCCTTTTGAGGGTTCCAAAAGTGGTACACCGTAGCGTGCTTTCACCCGATGATGGACTGTAATGCTGCAAAAACACCAGTAGCTCCAAGAACAAGAATATCATGAAGGGAAGGAAGAAATGATAGCCAGACCCTATAGATCATTAGTTGGGAGCTTGTTGTATGCTGCGAACAGCACAAGGCCGGACATCACTTATGCCGTTAATCTTCTAAGCAGATTTATGAACAAAGAGAGTCCTTAGGTACCTGAAGGGTACCTTAACTCACGAACTATGCCTTAAGAGGAGCATGGAGAACAAACTGGTTGGATATGCAGAAGCGGATTGGGGAGGAGACATTGATGATAGAAAGTCGACATCTGGGTATCTCGGCAAGCTTGGAGATACAATGATATCTTGGATGAGTAAAAAGCAAGAGTGTGTCGCGAAGTCCAGTGCAGAAGCAGAGTACATGGCAGTGTCTCTGGCAGCGTCAGAAATCATTTGGCTGCTTAGAATGCTCAAAGAGTTGGGGAAATCATGCACAGGAGCTACAACAATTTATTGTGACAACAAGAGCGGGATAGCAATGAGTAATAATCTGGTATGTCATTCATGTACTAAACATACCATCACCATTTTATTCGAGGAGGTAGATAAAGGAGAGATAGATGTAAAATACATTCCTACTAAGTTACAACAAGCAAATGTCTTGACCAAGGTTCTTACTGAACCAAAACTCAAAATTGCAAAGGGGCAAGTAGGAATCACAAGTTGTACAGGCTGAGGGGGAGAATGACAGATTAAATCCAGCGTGTACACATGGTGCAGAATGTATGGGCCACATGTGGGCATTGGAAAAAGCGGTGGCTAGGAGAGGAAGACAAAAGGGCGAGAACCTAATCGAAACGGACAGAGCCTTTGGCAGTAAAAAGGAGAAGAAGGCGGAAGGATTGTAGGTAAGAGAACCGATCTGCAGACAAGATAGAACCTGCAGACTATAAGCAACCTCAAGATAGAAATCCAAGGATATAGGGCCAACTAGTTAATTGAAGGGGTAAAACGAATTCAACATGACCTCAAACCCCATCGAACTATAAAAATACATATTTTTTTTGCCAAAATCGTATCTAATACCCAAAGTTTAGATTTGCAAATCTAGGTAAATCACATATGAACCGAGTAGGATGCACATGCCAATGTGGTTTTCACTAACCACCATCAAGCATAATAAAGGATAAAGAAAAAAGACAAAAATAAAATTCGAAAAACCTGAATGTAGATCACCAAACATCACTTTCAAAAATGATAAGGGAACCTCTCCCGCTCAGTCAAGGTGCAACACCTCCGGTGTCGGGCTCCATCGCCGACCCCGAGTCCGGCCTGAGATGGGCCGCACAAATGGGGTTCTCGGCCGGGGGGAGTAGTATATTGATCGGGCAAAATTTTGCACCCCTCGGCAGCTTTTTCCGCCACAAGTTCTGACTCCAGGGCACGGGTGGCTAATGCTCTGCCGCTGAACCCCCCACCGCCGGGTGTGGAGTTGTCATCCAAAAGTTGACCCCTCGAATTTCGTGAAGTCCTGCTATGAGCTTTTGGCAATTCAGAATGAGCTGCCTCCCTCGGACGGCTGGAGTCTCCAGGTGCCAGGAGATGACTGGAGCAACATTTGGAAGTGGGTGTGGAACCCAATCTCGCCCCCCAAGATTCGGGTGCTGCTATGGCAGATAGTGCACCGGTCCCTGAGGGTGAACACGTGGGTGCACAGGATCAATCCGTGGATCAGCGACTGGTGTCCAATGTGTGGTGCCTGTGCGGAGATCCTGGAGCATTGTATGTTTCTCTGCTCGGACATCCAGCCGGCATGGCAGTGGGTCCAGCGCCTCTTTCACACCTCGCTTCAGAGCCAACAGGTTCTGTTGGGGGTGTATCCTCGTGGGTGGTCCCAGCCTCGGAGTCTGGCCTTCCATTTGTGTAAAGCATGGTTGGTGTGGCTCATTTGGAAGCGTCGGCGCATGAAGGTGTTCAGGAATGAGGAGGTGCAGCCCCCGGTTTTGATCCCGCAGTTAAGGTACAAATTATATCTCTCTTACCTGGCATCTCCTCGGAAGGAGCAGTTTAAGGCAGCTGTCTGGGAAAGGACCCTTCTCATTGTAGACAGTACTGGCAGATTTATCCCATGAGTCGTAAGTAGGTAGATGTGTTGTGTGGGTGCTCGCTCATGTTTGGGCAGGGGTACCCTAGTATCGTTCTTCTTGTACTTACTCTATATTAATATTACTTAATTTCATCCTTCAAAAAAAAAAAATGATAAGGGAACAAGAGGCAAAAGAAAACTCGAGGTGAACAATACTCTTAGATCAACCATATAAATTAGAATAGAATAGAATAGAATAGAATAGAATAGAATAGAATAGAATAGAATAGAATAGAATAGAATAGAATAGAATAGAACACATTAATGTCCCTTGTGCCGTGAGGCCCCTGGACTTGTGTAGCATGGGCGAGCTCCCTAAAAAAGGGTGCTACTAGCACATCACGCTGTTATGATCACGCTGTTATGATGTAGCCTTTTCGGAAGGCTGACTTTTTTCTTTTATTACCCGAGATCCCGCTTTACCCCGCCATTCGCGGGATGCGGTGATGCGTCGTTATCAATCGCCTTTTAAACGGAAAGGTTTGTGTGGGGCTTTATGACCTATTTTGTACCGGTCATATTACTTAACCCTCTTTCATCGTGTACTTCTGCGGTTCCGCGTCATCATTCTTTGGATCGGCGTCGCCAAATCCCGGGCGGATTCTCGTCATCGCCATCATCGGCGGAATTGGTTTCCCCATCTTATATTTACAGATGCCCCTCGATGTCTCCGTGAGATCGGGCAAATAATCATATGGTTCTCGTCCTCTATCTTTCCACCGTCACAGATTCTACATATCCTGTCTTCCTTGTCTATCCCTCTCCACCTGTCTTTTTTGATTCTTAGATCATGACTTCCCATCCTGAATCTAGCCAGAATGTCTCTTCTGTTTTTCCCCAGTATGTTATCCCGGTACATCTGGTGTCCTATATGCTGATCTGGATTAAAAACTTGTGTGAGCCAGTCTGTCTTGGGTCCCGTGTGTCTTTGCAGCCATGCTCTTGTCGCTTTGTCTGCCCACTCCGCATTCCACTGCCCTTCTTGTATTAGGTCACTTAGGTTTAATCCCATCTGTCTGGTCCATGTTGCCACCTCTTTAAACCATCCACTACCTGTAAGGATGTGTGATTTTGCGGATTCGGTGATTGCAATGCTAGACAGTTTCCCTTGTATGTCTCCTGCATTGTCTCTGAGCAGGTACCTTATGGTTCTCTCCCATGCTCTCACCTCCATCGGTTTTTGCCCTGTTTCGAGGATCATGATCGTTAGTGGTGTATTTGTTCTTACCCTGAATTCTTGTCTGTGCCATTGCCTAAGAATCCCTTCCTGTTTTTCCCAATTTCTGTCTGTTAGTCCTGGTCCCCATGCTTCTGCCCCGTATAACTGAGTGGTGGCTACCGCTGCACTGAATAGGTAACACTTGATGTCCCAGTCAGTTATTCTACTTCTGTTACAGAAGTTCTTCATGTTGAAGTAGCTTCCTATAGCCGATTGGAACCTGGCGTTGGCTCCTTTGGCCCATTTCCCTGTGCCATGTGCATCATACCCTAGATATCTGTATTCTGTTGTTTCCTCTATCTCTTTATCTTTATATCTGAAAGGTTTATGCCTGTTCTTATGTCCAAAGATGACTATCTTAGTTTTTGCTAGATTTACGGTCAGCCCTGTCTCTTCACAGAATTGTTCTAGAATTTTGAGCAGTCTGTGCATCCCTTTGTTTTTTGTGGCCATCATACTGAGATCATCTGCATATAGCATTATTGGTACCTTCGTGTCTCCTAGTGTAGGGGCATATTCGGCCCCTTGTCGCTCGCTATGTATCCTCGTAGCCAAGATCTATGTATATTCCAAACAGAGTTGGAGATAGCAGTGCAGCCCTCGCTTTACACCGGTCACAGACATCTACCGTCCTTCTTGTTCCATCTTAGCATACACCTTATGGTATAATCTTGCAATCGATCCTACCATATTTATTGGGGCTTGCATATCTATCAATCTTTTTAGTAACTTCTCCCTCGGGACTGTATCAGATGCTTTTCTGAAATCCACAAAGCAACATATGATCTTCCTTTGCTGCGCTTTGTTCTGATCTATTAATGTCCGAAGAGTCACAAGATGATCTGTGGTTGAGTGTTCCGGCCTGAACCCTGCTTGCCCTTGTGCTCTCATATTTCCTTCTTCCGCCCATTTCTTCAATTTGTTATCTAATACCTTTCCAAACCATTTTGCGAAAATCGAGCTTACCATTATCGTCCTATAGTTCCCTGGATCCTGTCTATTTCCTGCCTTATGTAGAGGTATGACTCTGTTGTATGTCCATCTGTCTGGGAGTCCTATGTATGATGCAATTGAAGATGTTCGCGGACCTGCACACCCAATTTCTCGCCTCAAAGACACTTCAACAATTCCATGGTCGGCCAGATAGATCCCAAGTGCTTTATGGTTTGCCATCCTGCTTTAGGGCTAACATTACCTCCAAAGATGTTGAAGCATGGTTTGTCCGTTCTCGCAGTATTGGTATTGGTACCGGGTGCCTCTCGCTTTTATACAATTTGTCCAGGTACCTCTCCCATCCCTCTGTTCCAATGCCATCTTGTTCATTCCTTGCTTTCATATTGTTGTCCCCTCCTTTGTGTTTGAGTCCCCTCCAAAATCTCCGGGGTTGTTTTTTCAGTAGTTTTCCCATATACCATTGGTGCTGTAGCAGGTTATTATATCTTTTCTTCTTCAGTAATCTTATGTATGCTGCCTTTTCTTTCCGGTATGTCTCCTTTCCCCTGTGTTCTCTTGTTTTCCTTTTTTGCTCTCTACACTCGTCATCATACCATATTGATGCTCGGAATGCTCTGTTCTTCCTGATTTTTATCCTTTTTCCAAACACCTCTGTTGCTACCCTTACTATAATGTCATTGAGGGTGTTTCCATTATCACTCGCGTTGTGTTTCCCCCAATTCCATTTTCCCATTTCCTCCTTGACTGCCTGAATGAAGGTTTCTGCATATTTCTCCTGAAATTGAATTCTCACTCTGTCTTTCTTATCCTCCTTTCTTTCTGTGCTATCTGTCTGTGGTGTCTCATCCAATCTGACTGTTAACTTGATCGGTCTATGGCTTTCCCTTTTTCCAATCGGCCATTCCTGTAGCATTAATCCCTCTATCTTTCCTGCTGCTTGGTCGTTCAGTATTATATAGTCCACTATGCTCTTACCATGTGTATTTTGGCTTGTGAAGCCTCCCGATCCCCTCCATTTGTTCACGCCATTAGCTATGATCATCCCTGTTGCCGTGCAGACTTCCAACAACAATTCACCTCTAGCATTGACTGCCTTATCCTCCGTGTTTCTCCGCCATTCCCGTGTTCTTGCCGCAGTACATTATCCGACCATCTTTCTCATCCGTTGTATGTGCTTTGTGGTTCCGTTCCTCCCCGTTCGCATTTAGATCTCCTACTATAATCATTGGTCCCCGCTCTTTCCATTTCATTATATTTTCCTAGTTCCAGCAATTCTAGCTTATCACCGCTGTTGGATAATATGCAATTATCGAACGACTTCTTGTTTGTTTTTCAATTGATATTCAAGACCATATATCTTTTATTGACATCCGAGTGTAACATACATGCATTGTTGGCTATACTATTCTTTACATAGCAAGCCGCACTGCACTCCCTCCCTATCTTAAAATCCTCGTCTTTCCAAAGACGTGAATAACCGGTATCCTTCTTCCTCCGCAGCCTTTTTGACGTTATGCTCCCATGTTTCCGCCAAGCATATTATATCGCAGCCGTGGGCATCTTCTAGCCTTTCTCCATCATCCCATGGATACCCTGCATAGCCCGATACCATAACGCCGCCGTTTTCCCCGAGGTTGCTCCTTCGAGGTCTCCATGTTTTCGCATCAAGCCTGCTCTCCTTGGTCTTCCTCCGGCCTTCATTGTAGGGGTTGGCCCTTCGAACCCCCGCTTGTGTTGCTCGGCCTTCCCCGCCGCGTTTGCTGCTCGCTCGATTCCCTTCTAGCTGATCGCCTCGCTCCCCCCGCACCGCTCTCCCAGCCCCGTTGTATTGACTTCGTGGGGTGTATGTTTTCCTTTTTCTTCGCTTGATTTTACTATCCCCCGCATCCCAACTACCTGTTCTTGCGGGTTGAGTCGCTTGTTCTCTTACCCTCTTGTGGTATGTAGACTTTGCCATTCTGACCCCCTCACCGTATCCCCTCGCTTGGTTTAGCTCCCCGCCTTGGCTAATTCCCCTGTAGCCCCCGCTCTCATCACCGTAAGAGTCCTGTACTTTGATTCCATTCCCTCAACTGATCCCATCTGCAGGATCCTTTCCTTGGTTGCCATGTCTCTCAATGTTAGGTTTATATGCCTCGATCTCCCCCTCAATTGGCCTCGATCAGATGGCTTTGACGATGACGCCCCGTGTTCCTTGAACACCGCCTCTATCACTTCGGCAGAATCCCTCGATATATATCCTCGTTAGGTCTCTCTCAAGCTATCCCAATTAGCCTAACATCATGCTTAATTTTATTTTGCTCCTCATATTCCATTAGATGTGGCCTTATCCTATCAAACGACTCCCAAGCATCCAACTCAACATTTGATTTCTCTAATTCAACCAACCTTTGTAGGATCTTTTGCTTTTTCCTCTCGATCTCGGCCCATTCTGCGTTGCATTTCCTCGCTCGCCTTCTCCACCCTCCTACTCTCACGCCCATGCTAGTGATGGCTACTTTGTTGTTGTTGCACGCTTCACGCGTTGAGTGCATCCGTGTTTGGGATCTTTGATTCTAGCTGCTATCCATCTCAAGGCCCGTGGAAGTCCCCGAGATCCCGCGCTGGCTCATCGGGCTCTTGCCGCATGTGATCTCCTCTCATTGGGTTGCCTTGATACTCGGCCGGCCATATCTCTTTGTTTGCAAGAAAGCTCGTGATGGCCTTTAGGCAATGCGCCAGATCGACTCTCTATAGAAGATAGTCATGGTCTCTTTCCAAGACCATATATATACTGCCTAATTCTAAACGGTATTTTTATTCATAATTACCGTTTTAATTTGAATTTCGAGATTTCAAAATGGCCATAATTATTCCGCCCATCTCTTTTTATTGTTATTCAACTCCTTTCGTCTGTTGCCCAAGATTGATCCTCTCGGGGTATTTCGGGGCTGATTAGTTTGGTAGCTGCCTGCCTGCATTGATGGAAAACCATATAATATATAATGGAAAAAGGAACCATATAAATGAAAAATCGAGAATTATAAAGGAAAAAGGGACCATATAAATTATAATGGAAAATGCGGCATAAGAAATTGTTGGCTATGGTACCAAAACAACAACATTCTAACATCAACTCACAACGTTAAAGAAGGCTTATGCCCAACAATAAATGGCACGGCAAAGCCCCAGGAAGTGACAAGAGAAATTGGCAATGCTCAATAAGCTATGAATACCAAACAGAGAGAAATTTTCAAACTTGTGTAAACACCGCCAACTGAAATCGACGTATTGAAAACCAACACATAACTACCATTAACATTAATTAATACAAACCATTGCATTTCACACTTAAAAATAAAATTCCCCCTTAAACCCCCTTTGGTTTGGGTGCATATTCACACGGGGGGTGACTCCGGGCATCGAGAGCTGTTGGATGAGCATATATGCCTTTTATTCCTCGTTCTAGACCGTACATAGAGATCCTCATTTGTGGGGTATGTCTGTACAAATTTTGATATACTGTATAACACAATTTGCGAAATACTATAAGATTTGAGACAATGTACTATATGGTATTGATTTTGTACATGTATAACATGATTTTAGGGGGCTCTCACGCTCTACGCCATCCCCTGTGAATATGCACCCAAACCAAAGGGGGTTTAAGGGGGAATTTTATTTTTAAGTGTGAAATGCAATGGTTTGTATTAATTAATGTTAATGGTAGTTATGTGTTGGTTGTTATACTAAAAAAATTTTTTCTTCTGCCCCAAACAAAAGAGGTAAACTTTAATGGCCTTAGGAATTGTGTAAAGATTGATGAAAAATAGAAAAGGAGTTAATACAAACCAAACACTTGCATAATTCTCATCATATCATTATGTAAGAATGGATAGAGATATCAACATAGTGCCACAATTTATTGAACTTACATGGCATAGCAAATATCAGAGCATCAATATAAACATATTGAATATGCATGGCATAGCGAATATCAGTAGCATCAAACATCCACCGTGGCAAGCAATGCAATAGGACATGCTACGGACTTGAACCCATCTTGCTACATTGTAATAGGTTTGTAATACCATAATAAGGCACCTAAATAAACACTCCTTTGAGATTTAATAAACGCGGTCTCACTTAATGCTCATTAATTTGGTAGCGAAATCGATTAATCGAAACAATAAGCATTGAAGAGATCTGCAAATAGGAGATCTGATTTCTTCAGAGTGGTGGAGTTTTTACACCTCTCTTTTGGCCATCTATGCATGAGCCCAAGAATGACCCACATTGAACATCTTTAGCATATAGTATTAGTAACAATATGGATGCGAAAAGAAGCTAAACCAAGCTTTCAATCTTCTCCTCAGATTCAGATAAACAAAGTTCCACTAGAGATTACTCACCAAAGATTCAACCCGGCCAAGTGTTGGTTAGAAAGCTCCGTGACGTGTGTCACCTTGTCTCTCACACGGAGAGCTTTTTGTTCTCATTTGTCATGTGATCCCGATAGCCTTTGAGGCTTCCGATAAGCTTTGTAATCTTCCTATCTCTTCGCATACACATCTCTTTCAACTTTCATTTCACGAATTTGAGCTTTCATAAGCAAGTGATAAGGCCATATTATGGCTCAACCACGGCAACTTTTAACAAGACGTAAGATACTAACTAAACAATGTGAACAATAGACTTACTACGCTATGTGTTACACATTATATCTTTATGCAGAATAATATCTCTTCAAATTGAACTTCAAAAGTTTCTTGCATTTCTTAAGCGTGTCTTCAAATTTCTATACACAAGATCCACCATTAAGGGAATTCCAATGAAACTTGTAAAAGACCTACCGCTTAAGTTACTTTTAGTGTTGATCTTCCCGTATCTTTAAACTTGATGTGTTCCCTGCAAGGAGCTCCTTCAATTCCTAACATTTCTAACTCTTCTATACTATTCTCTAATTTCCCTCGCATTGCAAGGACAATATATAAGATTGAAATGTAAACAACCACAATTGCTTTTAATATGGATGAACCACTACCTATTCTCATTGTCAACGTTATGGATATTGAGTTTGCCGAGTTCAACAAGCCGAAGTCCGTTTCCTCAAGGCCTTTCTCATATGTATAGTCTTCGATCAAATGTTCCTTGTCATATTCTTGGAGAACAAGCCTATTGGCATAAGTAGTTTTAACCCTAGGAGATTGCGCACTGTAAGCACCGCGCCTTCGCTTAGAAACTGGCTGCAGAGACCTTAATCAGGGTAGAAAATGTAGGAGCGAGACAGAATGTAATACCGCCATCAACACCGGGCAAATGCTGCCTCAGAATCTGCCTTTGAGGGTGAAATCCATGTTCCTCGCCTCAGAACGCCCATTGGGCTACCAGGACCTGGGCTGAGGGAAAATTCTTGTTTAAACCCTAAAATTCTTTCTTCCATGAACCCTAAATGAACCCTAAAGTAAAGGGTCTCGATACTTGCATGTACCCAAATGAACCCTAAAGTAAAGGCTCTCGATACTTGCATGTGTTTTGGGAGTAAAAGAAATAAGTTATTTGTGAATGAATAAATATGCAATGCAAAACCATTGTAAAACCATAGATAATATACCATTGAAATATGCATGCACTCTAGATATACTGATTAGTATGCCTCGTGCAATACGCCCATGAAATCATATGAAAACCATGCCAAAAAGCGTATAAAATCACAAAAAAAAACCCCCTGTTATAATGCTACATATTGAAAACCATATAATAGGCAAGGGCAAAAAATCTCAACTTTTAGAAAACTGTACTTTGAGGCTAGGCATTCTTATGAAGATAGCCAAAATGAACACAAAAGATCCAACTTGCAAAGAGAGATAAATAATTAATAAATTACCCTGTACGTATCTTTGAAATCCACATGCTATTAATACATAAATCTAATATGTAATGTGAGATCTTGCAAATTCCCTTAGGTTGCAATACGAAAAACCAAACATTCTGAAAATATCCAACTGAAAGGACGCTATTTTCAAATTGCAGAATAAAGTGAATGACACTAGTAAATTGCTGAATGGGATTCTGTGTATAAAAGAAAAAGGATGAGCCAAATTGCGGAATAGAATGAATGGCACTACCAAATAATGAATTGTGGAATAAAAGATTGATGCTACCAAATTGCCAAATAGGATGCATAAAAACTTTGCACGAATGTGTGTAAAAGAAAAAGGACGTTATGTTTAAGCTAGATTGCAGAATAAAATGAATGACACTATCAAATAACAATACCAAATACAATCCAAGATTGTTGGAGCCAGAAAATGGCCTAGGGTTAGGGTTTGGCTATTAGTAGGTTAGGGTTGCCATATCATGCCATGTGGCTCCAATAGGGTGCATCCATGTGGCAAAAATAATAGGATGGAGCCATGTGGGAATAGTTCGGTACCTGAGGTTGGCTAAGTTATGTATAATGACTTAGCCATATTCTTTTCTCCACATTAAGGTATACCAAGCTACTAAGGTAGGCTTGTATGGTGAGTAGCCTAAAATATACATATTTATATCATATATTTTAGGGGGATGTCATAGTGAATAGATCAGGTTATGAAGAAAACCTAGAATATTATGCAATTCCTTGAGAATCTTAAGGAGCATGAAGCTAAGGTAAATTCACAGTTGTGCTACTTAGTGGATGTGGCAAATTTCAAGTGGAGCGAGATTTATTTATAATAAAGTTGGCTAATTCTAGTTTTTTCCCCTATAACGGGCCCTCCTAAGCCATAGTGCCAAAAGTTTTCAATACCCTTAGAAATAGCCTTTTGGCGAACTTGGGGCTACCTACACCTAAGCTATAGGGGACACGTCATCTGCAGGAACCCCCCTTATACACTTTTTCTGCATAAGGTCTCCTATTGTCGAACATTTTGCACCCATGCCATACTTGTTGGTAAATATACCCTCCTGTATAAATATTTATTACAAATGTACTAAGCGATCCGGTAATTCCTCTCCGCGTCTATTGATCAAAAGAGCCCTCCCATACATGTATAATTCTTTTTCCTCCTGCCAATTTTCCCCACACAACTTTTATAATGTTAAATGCACAAAAACCATACTTGTGTATGACGTATCTGTATGTTTTCATAGAAAATAAACCCCCTAAAGATCACTCAGTAGTGTTGTATAGCTAGTATAACATGAACCCCCCCTTGGTTGTACTCTCATTCTTGTATTGAATCCCATAGACTTTTTGGTCTCTGTGGACGTTAAAGTTCAATTCAACTAAAAATCTTTCACATATGGTCTAACTATCCTACATGTTGTTTATCCACCAGAGGGGTTTAGGTGTGTTTCAATTTTGCAAGAAATTGCAATCTCCCAAATGATATAAAGGCTTAAAAAATGCATGTGATGCATGCATGCGAGACATGCAATGTATGCATGCTCGCCCATCCTAGAATTCCTATATAATGGCTGGGTCAATGGCTTTCTCATGATAGGCTCGTGAAATATGGCAAAATGACAAGAAGAGGACTTCTGTTTACTAAAACAAGATTGAGGGCGAAGGTCGATGGCATGTGCCCAGATAAGAAACAAGTCGGGGGACTTACATTTATTTGGCCTATAGCACATTTACATACATATTTTAGGGGTTTGAGTGTTTTTAAGCAGTGATCTAGTGTAAATTTCATATGGCAAGGGGTTAAAAGGCCTTTTGAAAGTGTGTCTATAAAGGGCATTTTTGTCACCCTGTCATCTGCCAAATCGAGGCGAAAATCTGCAAAAAGCATATTAATAAGAATATAGCTCGGGGAATCATGCTAGCTTAGCGAAGAAAGCTAAGCAAATATGGAAAGGGGAAGCAAGTAGCCGAGAGATGTGCTACGAGAAGAATTACCCATGAGAAAGATATGGGAAGGAATGATATGGCAACAGGGTTGTCGTGAGAAGAGCCCCATAGAAGAAAAATACCTATGGAGGTAAGATGGAAATAACATGGTGAGAATAAAGGCCTCGAATAAGAAGAGGTCAAGTCATAAGAGTTGAAGGGAGAAGAACCCAGAAGAGAACCATAGAAGAATAAAATTACCTATGGTGAAAAGGACGTGACAAAACAAAGGCTCCAAAGATAAAGGGATCGAGTCACGAGATTTGGAAATCGATGAAGATACAAGGATAACAAAATGAAAGGAACCATGGGGAAGAATTGACCATGGAATTATTATTGCAAGCAAAAGTATGAGTTATAAGGAGATTATGAACCATAGAGAAAAAGAAAGTAAGAGAAATTGTTAACACAAGAAAGTTGTTGACAAAGGGGAAATTATTGGAACAAGGTTCTTGACGAAAGGAAAACACAGTAGATCGAGGTGACCGAAACAGTCGATTTAGGGGCTTAAAAGCCAAAAGGGCGATGCCGCCCCGCACTAGCCTTGGGAATAAAAGATCCGAGGCAAATTTGTTGACATCGAAGACTTCCGAATCGGCTAGATTCTTTGCCCCGAATCGCATAGATCCATCTATCGTAAAAAAGAAAGCAAGCACGGCCATGTTTAGAAAAATCGGGCCTAAGGCAAAAAAAATTGCTTGACAAAGAATTTGAAAGCCTGGAAATGCTTGGTTCAGCACAAAACGACCCTGAAGCAGGCTGAAATTACTGATCTGAGTCAGATTTGGCCGGATTTGCATACATTCTTGATTCCGGAACAGTCAGAATTGCTTGCCGGATAGCAGAATGAATGAGAATGATTTTTATCGTCCACTGAGGCAAAGAGGTATATGGTGCGATTGAACCCCTAACATCCTACGCCCAAGCCAACCCTTTTACTAATGGGCAGATCTAACAAAAGGGTTATGGCGTAGAAAAATGCCGTTATTGACAATACCAAGGCTTCTTCTGACTCAAGATTCTTTGAAAACCCATGTGCATCCTCACACTACCATGGGAAATTATCTTTGGCCAAGTTTGGAGAAGAAATCTTGAAGGAGCGTGATGGAGAATGATACGTTGTGGTATGATGATGTGGCATGTCCAGTGGCAGATTTGATGACATGGCGATCCAGTGATGCAAGTAATGATGCAGTAGGTGCCACGAGGGCGATCCGCCTAGGTGGCAAATACAAAATTCAAAGGGTATACCCAATTGAAGGGGTGTGATGATGTGGCAGTGATGTGGCGATGACGTGGCAAGGGACTATAAATATGTAACCACGGTTGGGGTTTTTCCAACCATCACAATATGCAATAAAGCTTGATTCTTCGTTCTAGTTTCCTTGGGTGTTCTCTTTCACAGCGCTACACTTCTCTCGGGTCGCGAGCTAGGGCTCGACACACCCCTCAAACGCAAAGCCCATGCCCCTATGTATAAGTGCATCTATGAGGGAAATAAGGCTGAAATAGAATAGGCCAGAACAAGGAAAGAAATGCCAAAATGGTCTACCTAAGCAGGAAGAAGCCCCTTCCTACATGTGATTCAATAAATAAAATAGGCGGCGTTGAGGGAGATGAGGTGCTTTCTCATCTTTTAGTAGTACCATTGGTCCCTTTCTTTAATCTTATGCAGGGGAGGGCCTTCCTCCTGCATGGGTTGACCTTCTTAGACACTTCTCCTTTTCTTTAACTTCTTTTGCCTTGCGGTTATTTGTCTTCATTGGGACAAATACCTTCGATCCTCGCCTAGATCTAGTTTTGTTTAAAAAATCGATAGTTTTCTATTTGTCAAAAGCCATTAGAAATTGCCTTGATTTTTCTTTGAACTCCTTGCAATATATCCTATGGATCATTGTTTATCCAGAGACAATGGCAACATTTCTTTGTACACTTGTATCAGACCTATGACGCATGTTTGTAATTCTGCCAAAAAGACTAATGTTTAGGATTCATTTAAGTACTTTTTTTAGGAATTAGTAACTAATTGATTTCTTTGTTAATCGATTTATGCAAGATCCTTAGAATTATATTAAGAACTAGAAACGGCGCCCATCATTGCTGGGCATAAGCTAGGAATTGTAAATGATATATTGGAGTAATTGTTAAATTAATTCATATTTACAAAATTACACCACGAAGAGTATTTAACTACATTTTCCCTTCCCCTTCCCTTGCCCTTCCCCGATTTCCCCTTTCCCATTTTTTCCTTTCCCCTTTTCCTCTTTCCAATATCCCAATTTCCCATTTTTCCTTTTCTTTTTTCCCTTCTCTTATTCCTCTATATTCCCTTTTTCCCTTTCCCTTTTGTCGGATGCACACACCTACCACACCATACGCACCTAAAATTGCGATGCACCTAACCTTAAATCTAGCATGAAATCTTGGCCATTAGATTGCGACATCAAATCTCGATGGCTGGATCACTTCGATTGAAGAAATGCACGCACGGCTAGGTCTACGTTGGCCAATAATGACCAATCACGACTGCCCAATCGGATGGCCAATCTCTTCTGTAGCATTTGATACATGGCATACATATTTATGGCCTGAAATCATTTTACTTTGGATGGGATCCCGTCCTCCGGGATCACCATATGGGATCCCCTCCTCGGGGATCCCACAATAACTGCGCAGTTAAAGGGTAACTGTGTAGTTTTGGGTTCGTCGGATTGGAGCTCTCCTGTAGCAGCGACACTCGTTTTGCTTCCTCATTCGCTCCTACCTACGTCTCTAATCTAACCTATTTTCCCCATCCCTGAACTGGTCCCATCCGATTTCGTGGAGGATCCGGGGAGAAAAACCCAGTAGAAAAAAAGCCTGATCTTCCCTATAAGGGGCAAAGATTCTGCAATGTTATTGCAAAGTAAGGTGGGATTCCGTTCTACGAGATCACACCTCCGAGATCCCCCAATCCAGGGTAAAATGATCCCACACCTTTATTTACGACCATTATTAGGATCACCAACCATAATTAGGATTTTGGAACCAACACACCCCTAGAGAAAGAGAAAAGGACAAAAAAATTCCTACAAAGGGGATTTAACAAAAAACTTTGCATTCTACACACACGCAAAGACACACAAACACGTGCACAAACACACAATATCACACTTGCACACATGCATGTCCAAGCAAATAAAGCCCACCTCAAAAACTTCCATCATCTAACCTTTTCTTTAATTGAATGATGATAGCTACCAAGCAAGTGAAAAAGTCCATGCACCAAAATCATATAAAATTTCATCGTGTTCATATGAAGCGTTAGTTGCATTCCATAGGAACTCAACATTTGGTTGACTTTTACATTGAAGTGGTTCTTGTATGTTTCCTGACCTATAATATAATGTTGCCATAATAATTATAACTATAATTATGTAACTAATTTATCATTGAACTTGCAATACTATAATGTAGCCTTAATATGTATGACTATTTATGTCAATAATATGTCGGTAAGACGTTATGACTATGTCACGTTGGTTATGAGAGTAGGATGAGCCAACTTGATAAGTATATGAATATAGATTCAATTATTGAATTTTTAACTTGAATGACTCTAGATTTGTATGCTATATTGTTTGCGAGAGAAAAAACAATGTATCTCCGTGATGATGTTGATGCCAATCTATACAACTTGGCAAACCGTGTCAGATGGGAAGTAAGGTTGAACACGATATGTGCCTATGAAGAGACCAAGAAGGAGGAAAGGGCCAGTAGTATTTCATGTCCAACATAAATACGTTGAGTATGAGTTGAGTGTGTAGTTTGGGGTTTAGAAAATATGTCTTCTCAACTGATATGTTACATTGTGTTCATGTTTTTAGCTATAATCTCTCCATCTTTTCAAGCCTCTCTTGGATCATGGCAATTGGTTGTAAATAATGCAGGAGTTGCATCCATGCATGCTGCTCTGTTGCCAAAGACCAACAAGATAATCATGTTCGACCGAACCGACTTCGGCCCGTCACAGATCAAGCTTCCAAATGGCAAATGCAGGGTAGATCCGAACGACCAGGCCTTGACAACTGATTGTTGGGCTCACTCTATAGAGCTAGCCGTATCTACTTGGAAAGTGCGACCGCTTGAGATTCTGACTGACACGTGGTGCTCATCTGGGGCATTTGCAGCCAATGGGACTCTAGTGCAAACGGGGGGGTATAATGATGGGGCAAATGGGGTGAGGTATTTTGATCCACTATGCAATAAGTGCGACTGGGTAGAAACCGGAAGCATGGTCAATGGCCGGTGGTATGCATCGGACCAGATTCTACCGGACAACAGGGTGATTGTCGTGGGCGGGTTGTACCAGTTCAACTACGAGTTTGTACCGAGGCAACCGGGAGAATCCGACCACGCCCTTCCATTCCTGTCACAAACTACAGATTCTGCACTCAACAATCTATATCCTTTTCTGCATTTATCCACTGACGGAAACCTTTTCATTTTCGCAAATTCTGACTCCATATTATTGGATTACAAGCAAAATAAGGTGCTCAAGACCTTTCCCACCTTGCCTGGCGGAAGTAGAAATTACCCTTCATCCGGATCGTCCGTCATGCTGCCCCTCTCGTCATCCGACGGCTTCAAGAAGGTGGAGATTATGGTCTGTGGCGGAGCACCTGCTGGATCTTATGCCCAGTCCGGGAATGGTATTTACTTGACAGCTCTTGATAGTTGTGCAAGAATGGTGATAACGGATACCAATCCCAGCTGGACAATTGAGACCATGCCTATTCCACGTGTCATGGGGGATATGCTTATCTTACCAACTGCTGATATCCTTATTATTAATGGAGCTCAAAAGGGCACTTCTGGTTGGGGTCAAGCTAGCACACCTGCTCTCTCCCCTCTTCTCTACAACCCCACCAGTCGCATTTTCACTACCCTCACACCTTCCACCATTCCACGCATGTACCATTCCACGCCAACGATTGTACCCGATGGCCGAGTTGTGGTGGCTGGCAGCAACACCCATTTCAACTATGTCTTTACTGGAGATTTTCCTACAGAGCTCCGGGTTGAAGCATTTAGCCCTCCATACCTCGACGTCTCCAACAATGCTCAAAGACCTACAATTCTCTCTCTCAGCTTGACCCATAGCTACAACAAGAAATTCACAGTGAACTTCTCAGTGACGTCATTATCTACAATTCAGGTCAATGTGTATGCTCCACCTTTCACTACGCATTCATATTCACAAGGCCAAAGGATGCTAAGTTTATCCACTACTACTGCAACAAAAATCAGTACAGGCTATCAAATTGTTGTGTCATCTCCTCCAAATTCAATTGTAGCTCCCTCGGGCTATTATTTGCTAAGTGTGGTAAACGGTGGAGTTCCAAGCACTGCAAAGTGGGTGAAATTTGTGTAACATAATTCATTTGCCTCATGGCTTATTCTTTAGAATAAAGAGTAGGGATATTTATTCAATTTGTTGGTGGTTTCTATACTATTCATGGGGCCTTTTTTTTATTATAGAAGACAATATAGAAGTTGGGTCCGTTTTTGCCTCTTTCGTGCATTTTCCTTGCGCCACGCGTGGAGCGAAGTTAATATCGCTGGAATGGCGGTTGGGTTAGTGCATTCAGCGCGGACCGGGCAAGCAGTTAGGGTTCGTTTTGTTTTTAGGGTTCTTTATTTTTTAGTCCGCCGCCAGTTCTTCAGATGAAGCAGAGCAGATCATCGGTTCTTCACGCAGATCATCGGTTCTTCAAATGAAGCAGATCATCGGTTATTTTTTAGTCCGGGCCAGTTCTTCAGATCATCGGTTCTTCACGCCGATCAAAGATGAAGCAGATGGAGCTTGTTTTTTGCCGGATATACTGCTCTGTTTTGTTCTGCTTCGCCAGATCTTGAAGCCATGCTCTGCTTCGCCGGATTTTTGAAGCCCTGCTCTGTTTTTGAAGCATCTGAAGCTTCGCGCCGGACGCCGAGGTAAAAACGCCCCAAACTTATATTAGAATGGAGGTTGGGGCCTTCCATCTCCGCTTTTCAGTGATTCAGCCCCGTGCCAACGCCCACGCCGGGACCCCACCTGAAAACCCGGAATGGAGGCCCCAACCTCCATTCCCCTATACATATTGACGTGTTCAGAAGTGTAGGATATGGGCATGACCAAGGGCACATATAAGCCGAGGCATATCTTATCTCGAATTAAAAGCCATGCTTCTCAAAATTGTGGCATCGTTTTTCTCGATCAAATAAATAGAAACAATAAAGAGCACACAACTTCACGTTCTTCCAAAAGACATGACCTGAAAGACAATCTGACACACAACATTTAAAACATGCATTCAAAAATACAAAATGGACCATGATATAAACTAAAACCTTTTTTCTTTTAAGGACGAAAAGAAGTTTGTCAATCGATAATACAATGTACAATTCTCATCTACCTGTGTAAACACAAGAGGATGTCTCTGAAACATGAACCTAAAGCACTGTGTACTTACTCCAACAGAGGAGGCTGTGGACAGTATTAATGTCCTAGTGCATTCTCTAACTTGTCGATGTATTAGCTCCACACTAGTTGTAGTTCAAACACACTTACTAGTGTATGTTACAACGGTTCATTTCTAGACTTGTTAGACTTGCTCACTTCCTATTTAGGTGAATTGATTTTGAATGTGGCAAAGTCACAAAATGAGATGAAGGACTGTCAGTCACAAAATGTTTCAATTATTTCCGCACTAATAGGATTCTTCCTCCTCCATCGTTATTTCTCTTACGTAACCAGTTGGGATCTTGAAATTCCTGGAAATTACCTTGTTGGTTTATTTGCAAGTATCTCGTTTGTGTTGTACAAATGGCTATGTCTGATTGGCATTTTAGGTCCCGTGGATCACGTATTCTAGCCTTCTGGGTGCCAAAGGTCACCCCCCATAGGTAAACCCACATACGGCGATGTCACTTACGGCTAATGCCGCTCATGGCGATGCCTATGGGTTTACCATGGGTAACCTCCTCCATCTAGGAGGTTACTATGCACATCTCCCATGGACAATGCTTCTCCAAACAAAGTGCTTGGTTGTCCCTTCTATGATGTGTCTTTTGTATTGAAGCACTATTTGACACTTAGTAATCCATCAATATGAGTGCTTTTTTAACCTCTTATCTAGTGGGTACATTTGATCCCAATCAAATACATAACAAATTTTCGCTTTACAACCTTTCATCGTGTTTTTTATTGTTATTACATTCTATACTTCTTTTGTTTTTCTTTTTCCCATATTACACCTCTATGCTTATGAGTGTGATAATGTAGTAGCAAGGAATCACTTCAAAAGAACTTAACCCACTTTGAAGTGCTAGAATACTCCATTTACTACGCTTTTATCGTAGTAGCCGATGGAGCAACATTTGCATTTGGAGGAGCAGTTACAGTGATTTGATAGCTTGTCCTGGTTTTTGTTGCAATGGTTGATGATAAGCTCATCATCCTCTGATTTTGTGAATATGAATGTGTAGTGAAAGGTGGTGCATACGCATTGACTTGGATTGTGGATAATGTAGTCACTGAGAAGCTGATGATGAATTTAGAGTTGTACCTAATGGAAGTGGGGATTGAGAGAATCCTAGGTCTTTTGGCATTGTTAGAGGTGTCAAGGTATGGAGGACTGAATGCTTCGATGCGAAGCTCAGTAGGAAAGACTCCAGTGAAGACATATTTGAAATGCGTACATTACCACCAAAGAACAACAACTCTACCATCAGGGACGACAGTCGAGGTAGAATGATACATTCGAGGGATAGTGGTAGTTGCGAGGGTAGTGAAAACGTGGCTAGTCGGGTTGTAGAGAAGAGGGGATAGAGCAGGTGTACTAGCTTGACCCCAACCAGAAGTCCCCTTTTGAGCACCATTAATAATAAGGACATCACCAGATGGCAAGATAAGCATGTCGCCCATGACACGTGGGATTGTCATGGTTTCAATTTTCCAGCTAGGATTGGCATCCGTTATCACCATTCGGCCACAACTAGCTAGAGCTGTAACATAAATCCCTTTGAGAGACTGCTGATAAGATCCAGCAGGGGCACCTCCACAGACCATAATTTCGACAGAGGAGAAGCCGTTGGATGCGAGGAGAGGGGGAAGCAAAACGGACGATCCGGATGAAGGGTAATTTCGGGATCCTCCTGGCAATCTGGGAAAGGTCTTGAGGACTACGTTGCGCTTGTAATCTAGTAATATGGAACTGAATTTGCAAAGACGAAGAGATTTCCATCAGTAGACAAGTGCAAAAAAAGGGTATAGATTATTTTCTGCAGAATCACGGGTTTGTGACAGGAAGGGAAGAGCGCGGGTGGCCTCTCCCGGTTGCGCCGGTACAAACTCATAGTTGAACTGGCCCCTTCCGCCCACGACTATCAGCCGGTTATCCGGTAGGATCTGATCCGAGGCATACCACCGGCTGGCCAGCAGCTTCCCGCCTCCAGCCAGTCGCACCCTTGCATGGCCTGAAATATCTCACCCCGTTTGCCCTGTCATTGTATCCTCCCGTTTGAACCAGGGTTCCGTTCGCCACAAATGCCCCCTGATGAACACCACGTGTCGGTCAGAATCTCTAGGGCCTCACTTTGAAGTTTGATACATCAACCTCTATAGAATGCGCCCAGCAATCAGTTGTGAGTGCCTCTGTCTTCGAGTCTACCCTGCATCTCCCATTCGGAAGCCTGATCTCAGAGGGACCGAAATCGGTCCTGTCGAACATGATGATCTTGTTCGTCCCTGGTAGTAGAGCTGCATGCATAGATGCTACCCCTGCATTATTCACAACTAACTTCCACAATCCAAGAGGGGCCTGAAATGATGGTACTGCAGCAATCAAGACCAAGATTAGAGTGCAGCATATGAGTTGAGTAGACATTTTTTAAATCCTATGCCCCAGATTCTCTATAATACTCTAGCGTATTTATACAAAGGAACAACATAACTTGGGACCCATCTTTTCTTAAGGCAATTGACCTTGCTCAAGTGGTCCCTTAAACGTGTTCATCTTTGGGAAGACGTGCCAACTAAAAACCTAGTCCAACTCCACGTCCAATTGAGATTGTCTCTGCCAAGCTGTGTACAGTTTGTCAGGAATCAAAACACCGCTAGGAGTGCAACATCATAGCAATTGCTTTCAATTGTATATATTCATTCTTATCGAGGTGCACTACTGAACACGATACGCTTCCCATCTATTATGGATTGCTAATAACTATGGTGACATCAATGTTGACATAATCTTAATTGTTCAAGAATATTGGAAATCTATCTATAGGTAGTTCATGGTGGCATATTGAAAGGATAATTTGAAGCAACGTTACATTATTGCTTTGAAGAATATAATAGAATAGTATAGATTTTTAACGCCCATGACTATAAAACATGAACTAATTCCAAAGCAAAAGTCAATTAAATACGTGTTGAGATGCTTTGAACAAGTAAAGAATCCACCTTGGGTCCAATTTTGCGTCCCATTTTTTGATGTCGTCTTCCAAGCTATGTACACTTTCCAATCTTCAAATTAGCATAAAACATGAATGAGTATGTTTTCTTTTTTGAGAAAAATATTAAAACGTGCAAAGGTAGGCTTGGTCGGAACCAAATTTACCTTGCAATTTTTACTGGATTTGCCAACATGCACTCGACTACCTACAAGAGTCCCAAAATTAAATTAGCACAACTTTTGTTTAATGGTTTATTTCTAAAATTCAATTTCTAACTCCATATGTTTTGTAGCTCAAACTAGATTCTTCAATACAACTGATAATGTGGTAAATAAATGCATTATAACACGCCAAAAAGTGTAGTTGTATTGCATGTGTCTTAATTGAGATCTTTTGCATTAGGGAAATTTATGAAAATAACCTTAATTGTTAACTTAATTCCCAAAAAAGCCCTTTTGTATTTTTGAAATTCCCAAAATGCCCTTAGTTCTTCGTGGACGCTAAAAACTATTCTATTCTATTCTATTCTTCAATATTTTTCCAAATAGCCCTTTGTCTATTAAAAAGCACCAAAAACACGATTTACAATAAAGGATCATTTTCTAAGAGGAGGTGTTTTTACAGATGATGACAATAACTGAAAAATAAATTTCAAAAATCATTATGACAAAATATGCAAAGAAAAGTATCAAATATAATTTCTCAGAATCGCCTTCATTATGCCCGACATTACCATTAACGGTAACAACGCGGTGCACTTGTACACACGCTTTTCTCTATCCCCTCGCCTTTTGTTCTATCAATTTGATTTTAGGGGCCAGAGGATGAGGAGGATGACATAAGAAGTTCAATATTTGGAGGATAGATACTGACAACATATAAATAGCAAATGAGCTCTACAAATAACCCGATGGGTATAAAGTAGCTTTTCTACAAGATGCCAAGATTAAGTTAGTTGTCTCTCATCATTTCTAGTATTAGAATGATAGGCTTGTCTCTAGCTTTTGGTGATTTTTAAATTACCAAGGGGCTATTTGGGGGAAAAATACTTGAGAATTAAGGGCATTTTGGGAATTTCACAAATACAAAGGGCTTTTTGGGAATTAAATCAACAATTAGGGTTATTTTGGTAAATTTCCCTTTGCATTACAAAATTTTATGGGCGAAATACAGACCCAATAAAAGTACGTTTAAAGTGCTAGGTGCATTTTCAAATTTGGCCTTAAACTAAGTGTAATGCAACATGACTTTAACATGTTTTTACAACTTTTGGGCAAAGAAAATAATATATAACTAAAGTTTCAAACACAGATGAATGTCCAAGAACCTTCAAGATAATGTAGAATAAAAAAAATTCAACACAAATGGATGCCCAAGAAAAGATGTGTGAAACAAAATATAACATAGGAAAAAAAATGCAAGAGTCACATGCCTGCAAAAAAGGTAAGGAAATTTACCTACATGCAAAATCCGATCTTTATTATATAGGGTGCTGGTTGCCCAACTCTAGGGCATAGATTTGACTGCAAAATAGACTAGACTCACTGTATTGATATATAAATGCTTTGAGCAATTGAGATAATAGGGAAATGTGGTCGTTTCACTATTTTCAGTTTTTCTTTGCATAGATCATAGCAGATATTCATATTCATTTCTTTTCTCATATCATCCTCACGTCTGCCAAGGTCTCACTTCGTTAGTTACCGGAGGTAGAATGTGGAAGTGACATCCACCAACAAGTATTTGGGTGTGGAGTTTCCTTTCTGCCATGCAGCTATATTCCCTTTCTGCCATGTAGTCCCTACAGTTCTAAGAGACCATACATAAACAAAAGTCCTATTTGAGGCAATAGGATGTGTAGTAGCATTCCGAGGAGTGGGCATGCCGTGCATCCAAAGTAGTTCAGCTGGTAGTAGATGCAAGATCTACGCTTTGCCTTCAATGCTTGTAGTTTAGAGTTGAGCTTGTGGTGCTTAGTCAGTGGTGACCTTGGTTCTTAACCGGTGCCTTTGCAATACGATGCAATGGCATACCTACTCATGAGCCTCCACATGGGAGCCCCCCTTGCTTTGTGGGATGCAACTATCTTCTTCAATTCCTGCATCATGGTGATGGGGAGAAATGCTCTTTCAAAAATTTAAGCCCTGAGGTCGCGGTCATTGCCACGCAAAGATTTGCCTTCTCCCACAATTACTATTATAGTTTTCATCATGATGATGTAGTATCGCGGTCAGTATTTCCACCGCCACGCGGGTGACTGGGTTTAACCCTTGGCATTGGCATGATTTTTGTTCCAACTTGTGCCATGCATATCTATTCAAAGAATAGCACATAAATATACTTTTACATTGTTCAAAACTATGTTAGAGCTTCTATCATGTCAATTTGATGCAGAGTTTTGATTGACAACATCAATCACATGGTTGTTGTTATGTTAAAACGCTTGAGCCATCACCGCCACAAGAAAAAAAAGAAGATGGCTAATCTCGTGATATTATTTTATACTCGGGCACCGCGGTAGTTCTAACAGAAATCTAAAATTGCCGAGTAACGCATGTGTCAGTCTACCGAAAAATAACAACATAAAAAGATAATGTTTAATAAGGATGTGTATTTCGAGCAATGCCAACTAATTTCAAAATCGGCCTCAATCTAAAGTTTAAGCAACAAACCCCTAGGATTCTTATTCAAGATGTATCGGCCTTCTACTTTACAAAGCATATTTCTTTTCTTCAATTCCTATGAAGTTGGGTGGTCAGGGCCAATTTGTTTGTTGGTTTACTTACACTTTTATTTCAAGAACATGCATTTTTAAAGCCTTGGCGCTAAATCCAAATTAGACAATCTTTGTCCTCCCTCGAGAAGCCATAAGATCCACACATATCTAGTTAATTGTCTTCAAATTGGGCTTTGACACCCAATTTGATCTTTGTCATGAAGCCATAAAGATTCATCATATGCAGAAAATAGCTCTTCAGATTGGGTAGCCACCCAATTTAGTCGCCCAAAGATGCCTGCTGCTAGGACCTAAAGTTCATGTTAAATTGTGCGCCCGGGTTCACCTCTATGTAAGGGGATATGGCATGTATCCTGTGGGTCGGGAGAAACCCCTCCTCTGCATGCTCCGCTTCCCCCATAGAAACCCCTATGTATACAACCGTGTTGGTGAAAAATAATACCCGGATTCCATATTTTTACGCCTAGTCCAATCCCCATTGACTTGCCTCTTTAACCGTATTTTTTTTAAGTATATATCACTAATGTAGCCTACCCCTACCTTACATTTACATTCAACCTCCAAATTTTGGTAAGCTCCACAAGGTTGGTTGCATACCAATGCTAAATTCAGGATAGTTGAACTTGATTTCCCCAAATCTAAATTGCACATCCGGGATTTTTTTGTGCCCTCAGAGAGTGGTTGCATAGGACTAGAGGACTGTAGGAGCCCTTTGACATGAAGGCTAAGAACTATAGGCATATGTTCCATAAGATCAATGTTTTTATATTAGGTTCAACGGCTCAATGGTTCCTCTTAGTTCAATGGTGGTCACTCAAAAAAAAAAAAAAAAAAAAAAAAGGAACACCAACCAACACACTTTGGGAACCCGAATTTAAGTATGAATGAATTTCTTAGGGTTTATAGATTTTATTATTGGGTGGCATGCCTTTTAAGATTTTTCATTATGGCATGATTATGTATGTGCATTATGGCATGCAACTATATATCTTCCTCGACTTCCATTTCCTTCGAGCTACACATCCATCTTCTTCCATCCCGGCTCTCGAATTTCTTCTACTTCTTTCAAGCTCCTAATGGCTGTGACCAAGACCACCAGCAAAAAGCCACTGGATGAATCTGTCGGATCTGTGGTTCCGACCATTCGCACCACAATGAAAATTTTGGCGCCGCTTTCCTCGCTTAGAGGTGTTCCCCGATGCGAGAACTAGAAGTAGAGCTTACCTTCAAACCTTTAGAAATGCATTTTATACAACCCACAACATGGATAAAGGTCTATATGAATTTAATAAGACCGTGAACTGGGCAAATATATTTTACAAACACAACGAAAAAGCAAGAATTGCATGCTATCCTTTATTCCCATCGAAGCGCGCCTAAAGACCCTTGGGAGCTTAACATGGCCTTACCATCATCATGCATGGAACAATTTTGACAATAGCATAACATGATCGTGATCTATTGCCATTTCATAAACTTGTAGAAGAACATAGATTTGATTACTCAATCATGGACAATAAAAGAACTAGTCGAAATTTTATCTTATATAAATGTAAGCAAATTAAGATACCGGTGATGAAAATGTGCTAGTATAAAAATATCCAAAGAACACAAGAGAACATGACTAGAAAATTGGACTAGAGAGATAATATCACCGAAGAATCAGAGTACATTTTGTTGGCACATGAAGAACGCAATGACACCACATACAGCAAAGAATAAGCAATTTTCCAAGTAAAATCAAAGAGGGTCTCCTATAATTGTCATCGCAAAGCCTATTCTAATACGCTGGTTATTATGAGTGAAATCACAGCCCAAAGAATCTGTAATAATTTGTGCCCTTCATGGCCACTATAATATAGGTGTTCCCGAATTGCGTAAGATATTTAGAAAATAAAAAGATCTAAATGAAGATATGCATTAAATTCCACCTTATGCATTACCCTCGTTGATATATTTGAGGATGGTTTCCAGCACTTGAGAAAGCACTCAATACAACATAGTATAAACTTTACTAGAGAATTTGATTGATGGTATTTCTTCAAGTTGTTTGTCGATATATGCAAAGACTAGTTCTATAAATTGCAATACAGCAACCAAGAAAGCCCTCGCTTCCGAATGTAACCAAGATGATAGCGTAATGCCCTTTTCATTGATACTAGAACCGAAATGAAAAGGAATGTCCACGATACCAATAATACATAGAAACAAAATTCCTAAATTACAAGGTATCCAAAGCCTACGATGAACCGCCAAGTCCAAAGGAGACCAAATACATGATAGATCATCAAATAACGTGTAGTGTAGTCCCATGACATATCATATCCTCCCCCGATGATCTAATTGTGCTAGCACTATAGAGGAAAATAGCACTATAGATTGTACTAAGGTGAAGAGGAAAAGTAGTCCGCTGATAAAGCGTATATTACTGTATATCCAATATATAAGAATCTTTTCACCGATACTGATGGATTGAGTATGGAGGTAAATTTTGTAGTTCACTTTCATAAGAACTAGCCCGAGGAATTTTCCCGCATATAAAGTATTTTCAAACTCTTAGCTCTTCAAGTTGCCACCGCGGCACCTAAGCTACACGGTTTCCGGAAAGAAAGAATATCCGCCTTATATAGCAATGTAATTGTAAATAATATGAAGATTAAATTAAGAAGAATAATTGTTGTCCGTTAACAAATTCCCCAAGAAAAACCTAGTATCACCAATAGAAAAACATCAATTTGTTGATGTCCTTTCACGGCCATGCCACAACTCGACCGACATGGACATGAATAATGTAATCAATATGTTTAAAAGTTTTCAAAATAAGAAATTGAATAGACTCACCTTTTCTTGGTCATTTTGTTGCATAGTGTATCATCCTCAATGCTAATTTACAGAGTTAGAATTAGCAATTTAGCATTAATTTTCCTTATATACATGAGAACCATACTCGTGAACAAAAAATAGTATTAACCATTACTACCGTAATCCATTGCCATGGTTATATTAAAAAAAGAATAGCCTAAAGCACTTCAAATATGTATCATCTATAATGCCTATCGCAATCAATCGCATCTGCTCATGCTTTCCTATGTAAAACACAAACTTTAAGCTCTTTTCGCCTTTGAGATCAATGAAGAAAGCCTAATAAGAGGTGATATGCAGCGCAAAGTATCACTCATTATTTTGCTATTTTCACATTCTTATGCTTGAAATAAAAAAAAAGAACTTAATTTAACAATCGTTGTGAATTTAACCTTTATTAATGTCCGGTGACTTGCCATAATAACCAATGAATTACCCTACTAATGCCCATTGAACTATAGTTGTAGAATATTCCAGTGTGCATATAATCTCCTTGATCCGTGGTATAATCTTGATTCTAAAGTGCATATATCTCTCTATGCACTTAAAGACTAGCGCATAAGGAAGGAACTGCTCATTGAGACAAATACAAAGTTATCTTTCAAAGATAAATACTCCATTTATGAGAATACGTAAAAGCAACTTACCAAACATTATCCCAAAGTGTCTCCTAATGGTGGTGTTGTTTTGGTAAAGAATCATCCTTCAAACACACCCAAGAATCGGGGATTAGCTTTCCTTTAATAAAAGATAAGGATGAAATGCCCATTTTGCAATGTTTATTGATGATTATAGTAGAAAGAGAGCGAGAAATGTACTTTTTATAGCATTCAGGAGCCAAGTGTTTGATGCTTTTCAGACTTTTATGTTCTTGAGAGTTTGAAAGAAACATCATTTAAGTTTAAAGCGTTTGAGAGTCCTACGCTTGGAATATATAAGATTGAGGATGAATTTTTTCTTGAGGTTTTGCAGTTGCATGTAGGATAAAAAGGCAATATACATGCAGATATACAATGCAACAGAACATTGTATAGAATGAAAAGTCCTTACGATAAGATACAGCAGAGATTTATGCTTAAAGCATGCAAAGTCACCTAAAACATGAAGCTGACGTGCTTGGCGACTTGTCACATCAAAATAAAGTTGCAGTCTTTGCTTGATTGAAGGGAGAAGTACCAGAACAATTTTGGGCCGGACAAAAAGCAATCAAGTAAAATGATTTAGGGGTATGCGGGTGTTTGGCCTACATGTTAATTACACCTGAAAATTTGAGAAGGAAATTAGATGGCCAAAGCATATGCACTGCAGGAGGGTATGATGGGGAGACAAATGGATTCTGAGGCTATAGATCCCAATATCGTAGAAGTTACATGTTAGTAGAGATGTGATCTTCAATGAAAATGTTTTTATATAAATTTAGAAAAACACTTAGCATACTGGAAATAATGGAATGGTAGCAGCAAAACAGTTCAAAGAAACTGAGAAAAGTTTACCCGTGGAAGTTGATCTTGAAGATGATGAACTTGGCACAATGAATCACATATGGCGCAAACATAAGTCAGGATGTGGTGCATGAAGCCATGGTGATGGTGTACTTCCCATGAGCCAGGACAACGAGGTCGGAGGAGGTGTATGAGTCTTAGAGGCGATGGTACTGGCTGGACGCTACGAAAGGGAGGAGAGTAAGCGATCGCGATGGTTAGAAAACGAGAGAAGAAGAGGTACAAAAAGCGAGGACTTCAGTACCAATGAGTTGGATATCACCGTCTCAACTTCAGTTTGACCTGAAGCGTTTGGGAGAAAAGAAAAGGCGTCAGAGACAACAAGACCTCAAAGCCTGAGATCTTGTCCGCATTTTAGAACCGAGGAGGCGATTGGAGGGAAGCGACCACAAGGCGGATGCAAATAATATGTGGGGAAAGGGAAGCAATGGAGATGAGCTGGATTAATTCAAACAAAGCTGGAACATATAAAGGAAATTTGATACGAGGCCAAGTGACAAAACGTTATTTGGGGAGTAAATGGATTTGCAAAGCTTAAAAAGGAAGGATTGGATCCAATATAAAGGTATAAAAGCTTCGGTTAGTTGCTAAAAATTTATACACAATAGAAGGAGTGGATTATAAAAGACATTTCACCCATTGTTAAAGGCTGGCTGACGAGAGAGTCCTTATAAGGGTGCGGTCTTGAGAATGATAGCATGGAGTTGAGTCATATGGGCGTGGGCTACCTTCTTGAATGGAGACTTAGAAGAAGAAATTTGTATGGAACGGCTCCATGGAGTGCAGGCAGATGTGATATAGTGTATGCAAGTTGAAAAAAGCTATTTATGGACTTAGACGGCATCGGTGGTACTTATGCATAAACAATTTTTGGTTGCTAATGGACTTATCAAATTAGCTGAAGGTAACCTTTACATGAAGAAGGAAGGGGTAGAATGTTTAATAATGGCCTTATATGTATTTGATGATTGCATCATTGCTAGCAATGACAAAGTCCCTCTTTGGACAAATGTAAATTGTTGTTGAGGAAATTAAACTTTCAAATGGTGATCTTGGAGATCTCGGAAGCGAACTAGGAATGGAAATGGGTGGAAATGAGAAGAGATGGGAAGCTTTAAAGGGGTGCTATACACTCATTGGGGAACAATACATCAAAAGGGAAATGCTAGTTAAATTGAGGATGGGTGAGAAAGCGTAATGCTAGAATTAATACCATCTAAAGTTCCTTTTTAGGGGTGCAAAACTACCCAAAAAGTACCCGACAGCACGGAGTACTAGAACTTGCATAAATGTCTCAATAAACAATAAGTTTGAGAGTTGATTCATTCATTTTAGTCTCTAATAGTATTGTTATCATCTACTATTATAGATTGACATATTATTGACCTTCAATTTCAAAAATTTTGGATTGATTTTTAATGGGAAGAAAAAGAAAGCAGAGAAAATTACCGGAGTTTTAAAAGTACTGACCTTTTGAGGGTTCCAAAAGTGGTACTGCAGTAAGCGTCTTTCACCCGATGATGAATTTGTAATGCTGCAAAACACGGTAGCTCAAGAACAAGAAGAATATCATGAAGGGAAGGGAAGAAATGATAGCCCGGAACCCTATAGATCATTGGTTGGGGCTTGTTGTATGTTCGCGAGAGCGGCACAAAGTAGGACATCACTTATGCCATTAATCTTCTAAGCGATTTATGAACAAAGAGAGTCCTTAGGTACACAGAAGAGGGAGTACCTTAACTCTGAACTATGCCTTAAGAGGAGCATGGAGAACAAAGCGGTTGGATATCTGGCGGATTAAGGAGGAGACATTGATGATAGAAAGAAGAGTCGACATCACGGGTATCTCGGCAAGCTTGGAGATACAATGATATCTTGGATGAGTAAAAGCAAGAGTGTTGTCGCGAAGTCAGTCGAGCGAGTACATGGCGGTGTCTCTGGCGTCCGAAATCATTTAGGAAATGCTCAAAGAGTTGGGGGAATCATGCGAGGAGCTACAACAATTTATTGTGACAACAAAAGGCCCGGGATAGCAATGAGTAATGTCGAGTATGTCATTCATGGTACTAAACATACCATCACCATTTTATTAGGGAGGTAGATAAAGGAGAGATAGATGTAAAAATACATTTCCTACTAAGTTACAACAAGCAAATGTCTTGACCAAGGTTCTTCTTGAACCAAAACTCAAAAATGCCAAAAGGGGCAAGTAGGAATCACAAGTTATCTGGTGAGGGGGAGAATGGCGAGGATTAAATCCAGTGTACACATGGTGCGGAGTGTATGGAGCCACATGTGGGCATTGGAAAAAGCGGTGGCTAGGAGAGGAAGACAAAGAGGCGAGAACCCTGTCCGAAGCAGACGAGCCTTTGGCGATAAAAGGAGAAGAAGCCCGGGAAGGATTGTAAGGTAAGAGAACCGATCTGCGGACAAGATAGAACACTGCCGGACTATAAGCAACCTCAAGATAGAAATCCAAGGATATAGGGCCAACTAGTTAATTGAAGGGGTAAAAAGCAGATTCAACATGACCTCAAACCCCATGAACTATAAAAATACATATTTTTTGCCAAAATCGTATCTAATACCCAAAGTTTAGATTTGCAAATCTAGGTAAAATCACATATGAACCGAGTAGGATGCACATGCCAATGTGGTTTTCACTAACCACCATCAAGCATAATAAAGGATAAAGAAAAAGACAAAAATAAAATTCGAAAAACACGATGTAGATCACCAAACATCACTTTCAAAAATGATAAAAACCTCTCATTTCCGGTCAAGGTGCAACACCTCTCTCTTTGGCTCCATCGTCGACCCCGAGTCCGGCCACGGATGGGCCTGGCGGGTTGATTCGGCGGTGGGGAGTAGTATATTGGCCGAGCTTGCACCTGGCGGCTTTTCGCTGAGATTTCTGACTCGAGGGCACGGGTGGCTAATGCTGCCCTGCGGGCCCCGGGGTGTGGAGTTAATCATCGAAGTTGACCCCTCCCGAATTTAATTGAAGTCCGCTATGAGCTTTTTGGCAATTCGAGAATGGCTTTTGCCTCCCTCGGACTGGCTGGAGTCTCCGGAGTGCCCGGGGGAGATGGCTGGAGCTAGCATTTGGAAGTGGGTGTGGAACCCAATCCTCGCCCCCAAGATTAGAGATTGCTGCTATGGCCGAGATAGTGCACGGTCCCAGGGGTGAACGTGGAGTGCAGGGATCAATCAGTGGATGTGGATGGTGTCCAATGTGTGGTTACTGTGGAGATCCTGGAGCATTGTATGTTTTCTACGCTTTCGGACATCCGGCGGCATGGCGGCGGTGGAGTCGGCGCCTCTTTCACACCTGCGCGAGCCAGTTAGGTTGGGGGGTGGCATATCCTGTCAGGTGGTCCGGCCACCAGTCACGGCCTTCCATTTGTGTAAAAGCATGGTTGGTGTGGCTCATTTGGGCGTCGGCGCATGAAAGGTGTTCAAGGAATGAGGAGAATGCAGCCCCCGTTTTGATCCGCTTGATTAAAGGTACAAATTATATCTCTCTTACACGGCATCTCCTCGGAAGGAAGCGGTTTAAAGGCCCATTTTATCAGGGGAAAGGACCCTTCTCATTGTAAACTGATCTTGGCGATTTATCCCATGAGTGTTGTAAGTAGGTAGATGTGTTGTGTGGGTGCTGCAAGCTCATGTTTGGGGGGTACCTAGTATGGATTCTTCTTGTACCTCTATATTAATATTACTTAATTTCATCCTTCAAAAAAATGATAAAGGGAACAAGAGGCAAAGAAAACTTCGGGGTGAACAATATACTCTTAGATCAACCATATAAATTAGAATAGAATAGAATAGAATAGGAATAGAATAGAATAGAATAGAATAGAATAGAATAGAATAGAATAGAATAGGCCGAGAATTCATTAATGTCCCTTGTCTTGGTGAGACTACTGGACTTGTGTAGCATGGGCGACTCCTAAAAAGGGTGCTACTAGCACATCACTTATTTATTATGATCTTATTTGTTATGATGTAGCCTTTTGGAAGGCTGACTTTTTTCTTTTATTACCGGCATCGCTTTTCGGCTTGGCGGCGTCGGTGATCGTCGTTATCAATCAACTTTTAAGCGAAGCTGTTTGTGGTAGGGCTTTATGACCTGGTTTGTACGGTGTCATATTCCAACCCTCTTTCAGCTTGTGTACTTCTCTATTAATGCGGTCATCATTCTTTGGATCGCGTCTTGCCAAATCCGGGCGATTGTCTGCATCATAAATCATCGGCACGGCCCGTTGGTTTCCCCATCTTATATTTACGTATCTGTCACATGTCTCGTCGATGGCGGTCGTTAATCATATGGTTCTCGTCCTCTATCTTTCCACCCCGTCCGCGGATTCTACATATCTGTCTTCCTTGTCTATCCCCTCCACTCCCTCTTTTTTGATTCTTAGATCATGACTTCCCATCTGAATCTAGCGAATGCTCTCTTACCGTTTCCCGATATGTTATCCGGTACATCGTCCACTATATGCTGATCTGGATTAAAACTTGTGTAGGCGGTCATCTTGGGTCCGTGTGTCTTCGCGGCCATGCTCTTGTCGCTTTGTCACGCCCACGCATTCCTATGTTCTTGATAGGTCACTTAGGTTTAATCCCATGCCCATGCGGTCCATGTTGCCCACCTCTTTAAAACCATCCACTACAGTAAGGATGTGTGTGATTTTCGGATTAATTGATTTTGCAATGCTAGGCGGTTTCCCTTGTATGTCTCTGCATTGTCTCACGGCGGTACCTTATGGTTCTCTCCCATGCTCTCACCTCCATCGAGTTTTTGCCTTTTTTTTTACATCATGATTGAGTTAGTGTATTGTTTTTCTTGCCACAGAATTCTTGTCTATGCCTTGCCTAAGAATCCCTTCTGTTTTCCCAATTTCATCTATTAGATCACGGTCCCATTATGCCCACGTATAGCTGAGTGGTGGCTACAAAACGCCTTTGAATAGGTAACACTTGATGTCGGTCCGTTTATTCTATACGTTATATAGAAGTTCTTCATGTTAGTAGCTTCCTATAAGCCGTTAGGAACCTTGGTTAAGGCTCCTTTGGCCCATTTCACTGTGCCATGTGCATCATACCCTAGATATCACATTGATACATTTGTTTCCTCTATCTCTTTATCTTTATATCACGAAAGGTTTATGCACGTTCTTATGTCCAAAGATGACTATCTTAGTTTTTGCTAGATTCTGGTCAGCCCTGTCTCTTCCGCAATTTGTTCTAGAATTTTGAGGAGCGGTCTGTGCATCCCTTTGTTTTGTGGCCATCATCTCTTGCGAGGATCATGCATATAGCATTAGTAGTACCTTAAATTGTCTCCTGGTGTAGGGGCATATTAGGTCCCCTTCTTTGTTACGCTGTGTATCCTACGGCGCATCTATGTATATTCAAGCGAGTTGGAAATAGCAAGGCTGACACCTTTACTTTTGGTATCTCCTGGTGTCCGGGTACATCCTTCTTGTTCCATCTTAGCATACACCTTATGGTATAATCTTGCTGTCGATCCTACCATATTTATTGGGGCTTACATATCTATCAATCTTTTAGTAACTTCTCCCTCGGGATTTATTATCGGATGCTTTTTCTAAATCCACAAAGCAACATATGATCTTCCTTTCTTTGCAGCTTTGTTCTGATCTATTAAATGTCCAGAAGAGTCACAAGATGATGCGTGGTTGTAGAGGTGTTCGGCCCACAGAACCACCTTGCCCTTGTGCTCTCATATTTCCTTCTTCGCCCATTTCTTCAATTTGTTATCTAATACCTTTCAAAACCATTTTTGCGAAAATCGAGCTTACCATTATCGTCCCTATAGTTCCACTGGATCTGTCTATTTCCTGCCTTATGTAGAGGTATGACTACTGTTGTATGTCCATCAATGCAGGAGTCCTATGTATGATGCAATTGAAGATATGCAGCTGACACACGCCAATTTCTGTCTCGGCACACACTTCAACAATTCCATGAATTAGGGCCGGTATAGATCCGGTTTTTATGGTTTGCCATCTGTTTAGGGCTAACATTACCTCCCCGGCATGTTGAAGCATGGTTTTGTCCGGGAGTTACCGCGTATTGGTATTGAATGCAGGGGTGCCTCTGTTTTATACAATTTGTCCACGGTACCTCTCCCATCCCTCTGTTCCAATGCCATCTTGTTCATTCCTTGCTTTCATATTGTTGTCCCCTCCTTTGTGTTTGAGTCCCCTCAAAATCTCAGGGGTTGTTTTTTTGATGGAGTTTTCCCATATACCATTAGTCTTTGTAGCTTTGTTATTATATCTTTTCTTCTTGATTAATCTTATGTATCTTTTGCCTTTTCTTTCGGTATGTCTCCTTTTCCCTGTGTTTCTCTTGTTTTCCTTTTTTGCTCTCTACACTCGTCATCATACCATATTGATGCTTTCGGAATGCTCTGTTCTTCGATTTTATCCTTTTCCAAACACCTCTTTATTTTACCCTTACTATAATGTCATGTTGGTGTTTCCATTATCACTAAAGTTGTGTTTCCCCCAATTCCATTTCCCATTTCCTCCTTGGTACTGAAATGAAGGTTTTTGCATATTTCTCCTGAAGTGAATTCTACTCACATCTTTTCTTATCCTCCTTTCTTTTCTTTCTATATCACGTGCATTAATGTCTCATCCAATCATTTGTTAACCCGGTCGGTCTATGGCTTTCCCTTTTTCGATGAAGGCCATTCTGTAGCATTAATCCCTCTATCTTCTTTGCTTGCTTGGTCGTTATTATATAGTCCACTATGCTCTTACCATGTGTATTTTGGCTTGTGAAGCCTCCAGATCCCTCCATTTGTTCATAATTAGCTATGATCATCCCACTTTGCGTCGCGGACTTCCAACAACAATTCACCTCTAGCATTGACTTACGTCTTATCCTCGTGTTTCTCTGCCATTCACGTGTTCTTGCGTTGTACATTATCGACCATCTTTCTCATCATTGTATGTGCTTTGTGCGCTGCAATGCACAGTTTACGGCATTTTAGATCTCCTACTATAATCATTGGTCCACTGCTCTTTCCATTTCATTATATTTTCTCCTAGTTCGGCAATTCTAGCTTATCCTTTGTTTGGCGGATAATATGCAGTTATCGAGCGACTTCTTGTTTGTTTTTCAATTGGATATTCAAGACCATATATCTTTTATTGACATCACGAGTGTAACATACATGCATTGTTGGCTATACTATTCTTTTACATAGCAAGCCCTGCACTCCCTCTCCCTATCTTAAAATCCACATCTTTCCGGCCGCGTGAGCAGTTGGTATCCTTCTTCCTCACGCCAGCCTTTTTTGGCGTTATGCTCCCATGTTTCACAGCCAAGCATATTATATAGCGTGGTATGGGCATCTTCTAGCCTTTCTCCATCATCCATGGATGCCGATGCAGTTCGGTACCATAGCGTGCGAAATCCTTTTCCCCGAGGTTGCTCGCCGGAGGTCTCCATGTTTTACGTACAGTTGCTGTTCTCCTTGGTCTTCCTCTGGTCTTCATTGTAGGGGTTGGCCCAGCCAGAACCCTGCTTGTGTTGCTTTCGGTCTTCCCGTCTCCCCGGCTTACCTTCTTCTTCCTTTGCCTATTGTTTCCCTTCTAGGCGTGATCGCTCCGGTGCTCCCCCCGCAATCTGCTCTCCATTTTGTTGTATTGACTTCAGGGGTGTATGTTTTCTTTTACCTTCCGTTGATTTTACTATCCTGCATCCCAACTACATTCCTTGCGGTTGAGTAAACTTGTTCTCTTACCCTCTTGTGTATGTGGACTTTTGCCATTCTTGACCCCCCTTTGTATCCTGCTTGGTTTAGCTCCACGGCCTTAGCTAATTCCACGTGTAGCCCATCCTGTCTGCAACCTTTGTTAAGGGAGTCACGTTTTGATTCCATTCCTCAATCACGGATCCCCATCTGCCGGGATCCTTTCGCCCAGTTTGCCATGTCTCTCAATGTTAGGTTTTATATGCCTCGATCTCCCCTCGAAATTGGCTGTCATTATGGCTTTGTGATAGCGCCACTGTTCCTTGAACCACCATGTCTCTATCTTCTGCCGATAACTTCGATATATATCCTCGTTAGGTCTCTCTGCTATCCCAATTAGCTAACATCATGCTTAATTTTATTTTGCTCCTCATATTCCATTAGATGTGGCCTTATCCTATCAAAGCGACTCCCATCCAACTCAACATTTGATTTCTCTAATTCAACCAACCTTTTGTAGGATCTTTTGCTTTTTTCCTTTGATCTCGTCCATTCTGCGTTGCATTTCCTCGTTAGTCTTCTCCACCCCTCCTACTCTCCGTCCATGCTAGTGATAGCTGCTTTGTTGTTGTTGCCGTTTTTTCGGCCGGTCGCGTTGAGTGCATCGAGGTTTGGGATCTTTGATTCTAGCTGCTTATCCATCTGCGCCCGGGATCTGAGATCTGTTGGCTCCTTTGGGGCTCTTGCACGCATGTGATCTCCCTCTGGCGGCTGCCCTTGATCGCATGCGGCCATATCTCTTGTTTTGCAAGAAATGCTGTGATGGCCTTAAGGCAATAAATCAAATCTTGGACTCTCTATAGAAGATAGTCATGGTCTCTTTCCAAGACCATATATATCTTTGCCTAATTCCTAAGCGGTATTTTTATTCATAATTACCGTTTTAATTTGAATTCGAGATTTCAAAATGGCCATATTATTAAAGCCCATCTCTTTTTTATTGTTATTCAACTCCTTTTAGATACGTTTGCCCAAGATTGATCCTCTGGGGTATTTTGGGGCTGATTAGTTTGGTAGTGCCTGCCTGCATTGATGGGAAAACCATATAATATATAATGGAAAAAGGAACCATATAAATGAAAAATCGAAATTATAAAGGAAAAAGGGACCATATAAAAATTATAATGGAAAATCACGGCATAAGAAATTGTTGGCTATGGTACCAAAACAACAACATTCTAACATCAACTCACAACAGCGTTAAAAGAAGGCTTATGCCCAACAATAAATGGCCGCAAAGCCCGAGGGAAGTGACAAAGAGAAATTGGCAATGCTCAATAAGCTATGAATACCAAGCGAGGAAATTTTTCAAACTTGTGTAAACACCGCCAAAAATCGGCGTTATTAACCAACACATAACTACCATTAACATTAATTAATACAAACCATTTGCATTTCACATAAAAATAAAATTCCCCTTAAACCCCTTTTGGTTTGGGTGCATATTCACCGCGAGGGGGTGACTCTAGAGACATCGAGGCATTGGATGAGCATATATGCCTTTTATTCCTCTCGTTCTAGACCGTACATAGAGATCCTCATTTGTGGGGTATGTACCTACAAATTTGATATCTTTGTATAACACAATTTCTGCGTACTATAAGATTTGAGACAATGTACTATATATATGGTATTGATTTTGTACATGTATAACATGATTTTAGGGGCTCTCGTAGCCCTCACGTCATCCACAAGTGTGAATATGCACCCAAACTAAAAGGTTTAAGGAATTTTATTTTTAAGTGTGAAAGAAATGCAATGGTTTGTGATAATTAATGTTAATGGTAGTTATGTGTTGGTTGTTATACTAAAAATTTTTGGCCCGCGGACTAACAAAAAAGGAAACTTTAATGGCCTTAGGATTTGTGTAAAGATTGATGAAAAATAGAAAAGGAGTTAATACAAATAAACACTTGCATAATTCTCATCATATCATTATGTAAGAATGGATAGAGATATCAACATAGTGCCACAATTTATTGAACTTACATGGCATAGCAAAATCTTTTGTAGCATCAATATAAACATATTGAATATGCATGGCATAGCCGAATCTTGTAGCATCAAACATCCTTTGTGGCAAGCAATGCAATAGGACATACTCACGGGACTTGAACCCATCTTGCTACATTGTAATAGGTTTGTAATACCATAATAAGGCCTGAAATAAACACTCCTTTGAAGTTTAATAAGCGTGTCTCTGTGAATGCTCATTAATTTGGTAGCGTAAATCCCAGTTAATGAAACAATAAGCATTAAGAAGAGATCGCAAATAGGAGATCTGATTTCTTGAGTGGTGGAGTTTTTACCGCCCTCTCTTTTGGCCATCTATGCATAAGGCCAAGAATGACCATTTGAACATCTTTTAGCATATAGTATTAGTAAACAATATGGATCGAGAAAGAAGCGAACCAAGCTTTCAATCTTATAATACGTATTCGGATAAACAAAGTTCCACTAGAGATTACTCACCGATTATTCAACTTTGTCAAGTGTTGGTTAGAAGCTCGGGCGTGTCACCTTGTCTCTCACCGCGTGAGAGCTTTTTGTTCTCATTTGTCATGTGATCGATAGCCTTTGGGGCTTACATTAAACTTTGTAATCTTCACTATCTCTTCGGCATACACATCTCTTTCAACTTTCATTTCTGAATTTGGGCTTTCATAAGCAAGTGATAAGGCCATATTATGGCTCAACCCGCGGCAACTTTTAAGGCGAGAAGATACTAACTAAACAATGTGAACAATAGACTTAACACTCGCTTATGTGTGTTACCGCATTATATCTTTAGCGGGAATAATATCTCTTCAAGCTTGAACTTCAAAGTTTCTTGCGTTTCTTAAAAGCGTGTCTTGACCCCTATACCACGATTATCCACCATTAAGGGAATTCAATGAAACTTGTAAAAGACCGCTGGCTTAAGTTACTTTTTAGTGTTGATCTTCGTACGCTGAAACTTGACAGGTTCGGTGCAAAGACTCCTTCAATTCCCCTAACATTTCTAACTCTTCTATACTATTCTCTAATTTCTGCATTGCAAAGGACAATATATAAGATTGAAATGTAAAGCAACCACAATTGCTTTTAATATGGATGAACCACTACCTATTCTCATTTGTCAGCGTTATGGATGTTGGGTTCTTGGGAGTTCAACAAGCGAGTCTGTTCTCTCAAGGCCTTTCTCATATGTATAGTCTTCTCGATCAAATGTTCCTTGTCATATTCTTGGAGAACAAGCCTATTGGCATAAGTAGTTTTAACCCTAGGAGTTACTTGACCCGAGAAGCACATTGCCTTAAGCTAGGAAGCTAGCTGGGAGACCTTATACTTGAGGGGGGTAGAAAATGTAGGAGCCGAGGAGGGAGGAGAATGTAATCATGCATCAGCGGTGGAGCAAATCTTTGCCTAAATAATCTGCCCGGAGGGTGAAATCCATGTTCTGCTCTCATAGCTTGCCCGCCCATTGGGCTACCGGGGACTGGGGTGAGGGAAAATTCTTTGTTTAAACCCTAAAATTCTTTCTTCCATGAACCTAAATGAACCCTAAAAAGTAAAAGGTCTCGATACTTGCATGTACCCAAATGAACCCTAAAGTAAAAAGGCTCTCGATACTTGCATGTGTTTTGGGAGTAAAAGAAATAAGTTATTTGTGAATGAATAAATATGCAATGCAAAACCATTGTAAAAACCATAGATAATATACCATTGAAATATGCATGCACTCTAGATATCTTGATTAGTATGCCTGCCTTATTTTATCAAGCCCATGAAATCATATGAAAACCATGCCAAAAGCGTATAAAATCACAAAAAAACCCCCCCTTTATAATGCTTACATATTGAAAACCATATAATAGGCAAGGGGCAAAAAATCTCAACTTTTAGAAAGCGTACTTTGAGGCTAGGCATTCTTACATGAAGATAGCCAAAATGAACACAAAAGATCAACTTGCAAAAGAGATAAATAATTAATAAATTACCTTTTATGCATTATCTTTGAAATCCACATGCTATTAATACATAAATCTAATATGTAATGTGAGATCTTGCAAAATTCCCTTAGGTTGCAATACGAAAAACCAAACATTCTGAAAATATCAAGCAAAGGGCACTATTTTCAAATTGGGAGATAAAGTGAATGACACTAAATTAAATTGAAGAATGGGATTACGTGTATAAAAAAAAAAGGATGAGGCAAATTGCGGAATAGAATGAATGGCACTACCAAATAATGAATTGTGGAATAAAAGATTGATGCTACCAAATTGCCAAATAGGATGCATAAAAACTTTGCACGAATGTTAAAAAAAAAAAAGGACGTTATGTTTAAGCTAGATTGCAGAATAAAATGAATGACACTATCAAATAACAATACCAAATACAATCCAAGATTGTTGGAACCGAGAAAAATGGCCTAGGGTTAGGGTTTGGCTATTGAAGTAGGTTAGGGTTGCCATATCATGCCATGTGGCTCCAATAGGGTGCATCCATGTGGCGGTGGCCAATAGGATGGAGCCATGTGGGAATAGTTGATTTTGAGGTTGGCTAAGTTATGTATAATGACTTAGCCATATTCTTTCTCCACATTAAAAAGGTATACCAAGCTACTAAGGTAGGCTTGTATGGTGAGTAGCCTAAAATATACATATTTATATCATATATTTTTAGGGGGATGTCATAGTGAATAGATCGGGTTATGAAGAAACCTAGAATATTATGCAATTCCTTGAGAATCTTAAGGAGCATGAAGCTAAGGTAAATTCCGCGGTTGTGCTACTTAGTGGATGTGGCAAATTTCAAGTGGGCCCGAGATTTATTTATAATAAAGTTGGCTAATTCTAGTTTTTTCCTATAGGGCCCTCCCTAAGCCATAGTGCCAAAGTTTTTCAATACCCTTAGAAATAGCCTTTTGGCGGGCTTGGGGCTACCTACACCTAAGCTATAGGGGAACCTACGTCATCTGCTTGAGAACCCCCTTATACACTTTTTGCGCATAAGAAGGTCTCCCTATTGTATTTTGCACCCATGCCATACTTGTTGGTAAATATACCCTCTGTATAAATATTTATTACAAATGTACTAAAAAGATCCGGTAATTCCTCTCGCGTCTATTGATCAAAAGAGCCCTCCCATACATGTATAATTCTTTTCCCTCACATGCAATTTTTCCCCACACAACTTTTATAATGTTAAATGCACAAAAACCATACTTGTATGGCGTATCTGTATGTTTTCATAGAAAATAAACCCCTAAGATCACTTTCCCGATGAGTGTTTGTATAAGCTAGTATAACATGAACCCCCCTTGGTTGTGCTCATTCTTGTATTGAATCCCATAGACTTTTTGGTCTCGTGGGCGTTAAAGTTCAATTCAACTAAAAATCTTTCACATATGGTCTAACTATCCTACATGTTGTTTATCCACGGAGGGTTTTAGGTGTGTTTCAATTTTGCAAAGAAATTGCAATCTCTAAAATGATATAAAGGCTTAAAAATGCATGTGATGCATGCATGCAGAGACATGCAATGTATGCATGCTGCGCCATCCTAGAATTCCTATATAATGCCATTTTGGGTCAATGGCTTTCTCATGATAGGCTCGTGAAATATGGCAAAATGACAAATAAGAGGACTTACGTTTTGCTAAAACAAGATTGAGAAGGTGGATGGCATGTGCCAGGATAAAGAAACAAATTCCCGGGGGACTTACGTTTATTTGGCCTATAACACATTTACATACATATTTTAGGGGGTTTTGAGTGGTTTAAAGCGGTGATCTGAGTGTAAATTTCATATGGCAAAGGGTTAAAAGGCCTTTTTGAAAGTGTGTCTATAAAAGGGGCATTTTTTGTCACCACATCATCTCACTTAAATCAGTAAAATCTGCAAAAAGCATATTAATAAGAATATAGCTTCGGGGAATCATGCTAGCTTAGCGAAGAAAGCTAAGCAAATATGGAAAGGGAAGCAAGTGCCAGAGATGTGCTCTGAGAAAAATTACCCATGAGAAAATATATGGGAAGGGGATATGGCAGCGGGGTTGTCGTGAGAGGAAGAGCCCATATAGAAAAAAATACCTATGGAGGTAAGATGGAAATAACATGGTGAGAATAAAGGCCTCGAATAAGAAGAGGTCAAGTCATAAGAGTTGAAGGAGAAAAGAACCGAGAAGAGAACCGCCCATAGAGAATAAAATTACCTATGGTGAAAAGGACGTGACAAAACAAAAGGCTCAAAGAGATAAAAGGGATCGAGTCACGAGATTTGGAAATCGATGAAGATACAAGGATAACAAAATGAAAGGAACCATGGGGAAGAATTGACCATGGAATTATTATGCAAGCAAAAGTATGAGTTATAGGGACGAACCATAGAAAAAGAAAGTAAGAGAAATTGTTAACCTGAAAGTTGTTGACAAAGGGGAATTTGGAACAAAGGTTCTTGACGAAAGAAAAGCTCTGAAGGCGGAAAAATTTGGAAGCAATTCGTTAGAGTGAAAAGCCAAAAGAGGCTGTTTGTTCGAAAAATAAAAGATCGGAGGCAAATTTGTTGGACGCCGAAGACTTCTGAGATTATGGGTTCTTTGCAAATGCAAAGATCCATTTGTAAAAAGAAAGCAAACCGGAAGCCATGATGTTTGTGAAATCGAGGGCCTAAAATGACCGAAATTGCCAAAGAATTTGAAAGCACAGAATGCTTGTTCGGCCTAAAAGCGACTGATCTGTAAGTCGAGAGTGTTGGCGGGATTTGCATACATTCTTGATTAAGAACGGTCGGAGTTGCTTGCGGATAGCGAATGAATGAGAATGATTTTTTATGTCGTCCAGCGAGGCAAAGAGGTATATGAATGGATTGAACCCCAACATCCCTCGCCCAAGCCAACCCTTTTACTAATGGAAGTGAGATCTAACAAAAGGGTTATGGCGTAGAAATCGTTATTGACAATGCCAAGGCTTCTTAGACTCAAGATTCTTTGAAAACCCATGTGCATCCTCACGCTACCATGGGAAATTATCTTTGGCAAATTTGGAGAAAAGAAATCTTGAAGGCGGCGTGATGGAGAATGTCGTTGTGGTATGATGATGGCATGTCGATGGCGGTTGATGACATGGCGATCCGGTGATCAAGTAATGATCGATGGAGGTGCCACGAAGGCGATCCGCCTAGGTGGCAAATACAAAATTCAAAATATACCCAATTGAAGGGGTGTGATGATGTGGCGGTGATGTGGCGATGGCGTGGCAAGGAACTATAAATATGTAACCACGGTTGGGGTTTTCCAACCATCACAATATGCAATAAAGCTTGATTCTTAAGTTCTAGTTTCCTTGGGTGTTCTCTTTCCGTAGCTACACTTCTCTGAATTCGCGAGCTGGGGCTCGACACACCCCCTCAAGCGCAAAGCCCATGCCCTATGTATAGGAGTGCATCTATGGGAAATAAGGCTGAAATAGAATAGGGCGAGAACAAGGGAAGAAATGCCAAAATGGTCACACTGGCGGGGAAGAAGCCCCTTCCTACATGTGATTCAATAAATAAAATAGGCAGCGTTGAGGGAGATGAGGTGCTTTCTCATCTTTTAGTAGTACCATTGGTCCCTTTCTTTAATCTTATGCGAGGGGAGGCCTTCCCTCACGCATGGGTTGACTTTCTTAGACACTTCTCCTTTTCTTTAACTTCTTTTGCCTTGCGGTTATTTGTCTTCATTGGGACAAAAATACCTTCGATCCTCGCCTAGATCTAGTTTTGTTTAAAAATCGATAGTTTTCTATTTGTCGAAAGCCATTAGAAATTGCCTTGATTTTCTTTGAACTCCTTACAATATATCCTATGGATCATTGTTTATCGAGACAATGGCAACATTTCTTTGTACACTTGTATCGGACCTATGGCGCATGTTTGTAGTTACGCCAAAAGACTAATGTTTAGGATTCATTTAAGTACTTTTTTTTAGGAATTAGTAACTAATTGATTTCTTTGTTAATCGATTTATGCAAGATCCTTAGAATTATATTAAGAACTAGGAAGCGGGCCATCATTCTTTGGGCATAAGCTAGGAATTGTAAATGATATATTGGAGTAATTGTTAAATTAATTCATATTTACAAATTACACCACGAAAGAGTATTTAACTACATTTTCCCTTCCCCTTCCCTTGCCCTTCCCCGATTTCCCCTTTCCATTTTTTTTCCTTTCCCCTTTTCCTCTTTCCAATATCCCAATTTCCCATTTTCCTTTTCTTTTCCCTTCTCTTATTCCTCTATATTCCCTTTTCCCTTTCCTTTTTTGGGATGCACACACCTACCACCATACGCACCTAAAATTGCGATGCACCTAACCTTAAATCTAGCATGAAATCTTGGCCATTAGATTGCGACATCAAATCTCGATGGGTTTGGATCTTCGATTGAAGAAATGCATACGGCTAGGTCGTTGGCCAATAATGACCAATCCCCGGTCCCCAGTTAAGCCAATCTCTTAAGCATTTGATACATGGCATACATATTTATGGCCTGAAATCATTTTACTTTGGATGGGATCCGAGTCCTCGGGATCACCATATGGGATCCCCACCGGGGGATCCCACAATAACTGGCGATTAAAGGGTAAGCGTGTAGTTTTGGAGTTCGTCCAGTTAGACTCTCTCGTAGCGGCTGACACTTTCGTTTCTTCCTCATTAGCTCCTACCTCACGTCTCTAATCTAACCTATTTTCCCCATCCCCGCCCCGGTCCCATCCGATTTAGTGGAGGATCCGGGGAGAAAAAACCAGTGAAAAAAGCACGATCTTCCTATAAAGGCAAAGATTCGCGAATGTTATTGCAAAGTAAGGTGGGATTCGTTCTCACGAGATCACACCTCAGAATCCCAATCCAGGGTAAAATGATCCCACACCTTTATTCACGACCATTATTAGGATCACCAACCATAATTAGGATTTTGGAACCAACACACCCCTAGAGAAAGAAAAGGACAAAAATTCCTACAAAGGATTTAACAAAAACTTTGCATTCTACACACACAAAGACACACAAACACGTGCACAAACACACAATATCACACTTGCACATGCATGTCCAAGCAAATAAAGCCCACCTCAAAACTTCCATCATCTAACCTTTTCTTTTTTAATTGAATGATGATAGCTACCAAGCAAGTGAAAAAAGTCCATGCACCAAAATCATATAAAATTTCATCGTGTTCATATGAAGCGTTAGTTGCATTCCATAGAACTCAACATTTGGTTGACTTTACATTGAAGTGGTTCTTGTATGTTTCCTGACCTATAATATAATGTTGCCATAATAATTATAACTATAATTATGTAACTAATTTATCATTGAACTTGCAATACTATAATGTAGCCTTAATATGTATGACTATTTATGTCAATAATATGTCGGTAAGACGTTATGACTATGTCACGTTGGTTTTATGAGAGTAGGATGAGCCAACTTGATAAGTATATGAATATAGATTCAATTATTGAATTTTTAACTTGAATGACTCTAGATTTGTATGCTATATTGTTTTGCGAGAAAAAAAACAATGTATCTCCGTGATGATGTTGATGCCAATCTATACAACTTGGCAAACCGTGTCAGATGGGGAATGGGGTTGAACACGATATGTGCCTATGAAGAGACCAAGAAGGAGGAAAGGGCCAGTAGTATTTCATGTCCAACATAAATACGTTGAGTATGAGTTGAGTGTGTAGTTTGGGGTTTAGAAAATATGTCTTCTCAACTGATATGTTACATTGTGTTCATGTTTTTAGCTATAATCTCTCATCTTTTCAAGCCTCTCTTGGATCATGGCAATTGGTTGTAAATAATGCGAGGAGTTGCATCCATGCATCTTGCTCTGTTGCCAAGACCAACAAGATAATCATGTTAAATAGAAGGCGACTTGACGCGAATCCACATCAAGCTTCCAAATGGCAAATCAGGGGTAGATCCGACGACCGGGCCTTGACAAGCCCGATTGTTGGGCTCACTCTATAGAAGCTAGCCGTATCTACTTGGAAAGTCTTTGGCCAGCTTGAATTAAGCCCGACCGTGGTGCTCATGGGGCATTGCGACCAATGGGACTCTAATGCAAGCGGGGGGTATAATGATGGGGCAAATGGGGTGAGGTATTTTGATCCACTATGCAATAAGTCGGCGGGTAAGAAGCCTAAGCATGGTCAATGGCGAGGTGGTATGCATCGGACCAGATTCTCTGGGACAACAGGTGATTGTCGTGGGCGGGTTGTACCAGTTCAACTACGAGTTTGTACCGAGGCAACCGGGAGAATCCGACCACGCCCTTCCATTCCTGTCACAAACTACAGATTCTGCACTCAACAATCTATATCCTTTTCTGCATTTATCCAGCGGAAACCTTTTCATTTTATGAAATTGACTCCATATTATTGGATTACAAGCAAAATAAGGTGCTCAAGACCTTTTCCCACCTTGCGGAGTAGAAATTACCCTTCATCCGGATCGTCCGTCATGCTGCCCCTCTCGTCATCCGACGGCTTCAAGAAGGTGGAGATTATGGTCTGTGGCGGAGCACCTGTTGGATCTTATGCCCAGTCCGGGAATGGTATTTACTTGACAGCTCTTGATAGTTGTGCAAGAATGGTGATAACGGATACCAATCCCAGCTGGACAATTGAGACCATGCCTATTCCACGTGTCATGGGGGATATGCTTATCTTACCAACTGCTGATATCCTTATTATTAATGGAGCTCAAAAGGGCACTTCTGGTTGGGGTCAAGCTAGCACACCTGCTCTCTCCCCTCTTCTCTACAACCCCACCAGTCGCATTTTCACTACCCTCACACCTTCCACCATTCCACGCATGTACCATTTCCATAGCGATTGTACCGATGGCGGAGTTGTAATGGTGGCGGCAACACCCATTTCAACTATGTCTTTCTTGGAGATTTTCCTCTGAGCTCGGGGTTGAAGCATTTAGCCCTCCATACCTCGGCGTCTCCAACAATGCTCAAAGACCTACAATTCTCTCTCACCTTGACCCATAGCTACAACAAAAGAAATTCACGGTGAACTTCTCCGGTGGCGTCATTATCTACAATTGGGTCAATGTGTATGCTCCACCTTTCACTACGCATTCATATTCACAAGGCCAAAGGATGCTAAGTTTATCCACTACTACCGCAACAAAAATCAGTACGGGCTATCAAATTGTTGTGTCATCTCCTCCAAATTCAATTGTAGCTCCCTCGGGCTATTATTTGCTAAGTGTGGTAAACGGTGGAGTTCAAAAGCTGCAAAGTGGGTGAAATTTGTGTAACATAATTCATTTTGCCTCATGGCTTATTCTTTAGAATAAAGAGTAGGGATATTTATTCAATTTGTTGGTGGTTTCTATACTATTCATGGGGCCTTTTTTTTATTATAGAAGACAATATAGAAGTTGGGTCGTTTTGCCTCTTTCGTGCATTTTCCTTGCGCCATTGGCGTAATATCTGGGAATGGCGGTTGGGTTAGTGCATTCAGCGTGACGAGTACTTGCCCTTGAGTTAGGAGTCGCGTTTGTTTTTAGGGTTCTTTATTTTTTAGTCCGCGATTCTTGAGGATGAAGCGGAAGCGGATCGCCGGTTCTTCCGCAGAATCATCGGTTCTTCAAATGAAGCCAGTCATCGGTTATTTTTAGTCCCCCAGCGATTCTTGAATCATCGGTTCTTCCACGCCCGATCAAAGATAAAGCAGATGGAGCTTGTTTTTCTTACGGATATCTTTGCTGCTTTTTGTTACGCCGCGGATCTTGAAGCCATGCTGCCTTGGCGGATTTTGAAGCCACACTGCTTTTTTTGAAGCATCATCCGGAAAGCCGCCCGGATCGTTTTGGTAAAACGTCCCAAACTTCTATATTGTAGGGAATGGAGGTTGGGGCCTCCATTCCGGTTTTCAGTGACCGGCTCCCTAGCCCGGTCAGCGGGACCCCACCTGAAACCGGGATGGAGGCCCCAACCTCATTCCCCTACATATTGACGTGTTCAGAAGTGTATGGATATGGGCATGACCAAGGGCACATATAAGCCGAGGCATATCTTATCTCGAATTAAAAGCCATGCTTCTCAAAATTGTGGCATCGTTTTCTCGATCAAATAAATAGAAACAATAAAAGAGCACACAACTTCACGTTCTTCCAAAAGACATGACCTGAAGACAATCTGACACACAACATTTAAAACATGCATTCAAAAATACAAAATGGACCATGATATAAACTAAAACCTTTTTCTTTTAAGGACGAAAAGAAGTTTGTCAATCGATAATACAATGTACAATTCTCATCTACAATGTAAACACAAGAGGATGTCTCACGAAACATGAACCTAAAACACTGCGTGTACTTACTCCATAGAGGAAGGCTGTGGGCCGGTATTAATGTCCTAGTGCATTCTCTAACTTGTCGATGTATTAGCTCCACACTAGTTGTAGTTCAAACACACTTACTAGTGTATGTTACAACGGTTCATTTCTAGACTTGTTAGACTTGCTCACTTCCTATTTAGGTGAATTGATTTTGAATGTGGCAAAGTCACAAAATGAGATGAAGGGTATGGAGTCACAAAATGTTTCAATTATTTCCGCACTAATAGGATTCTTCCTCCTCCATCGTTATTTCTCTTACGTAACCAGTTAAGGATCTTGAAATTCACGGAAATTACCTTGTTGGTTTATTTGCAAGTATCTCGTTTGTGTTGTACAAATGGCTATGTCTGATTGGCATTTTAGGTCCCGTGGATCACGTATTCTAGCCTTCTGGGTGCCAAAGGTCACCCCCCATAGGTAAACCCACATACGGCGATGTCACTTACGGCTAATGCCGCTCATGGCGATGCCTATGGGTTTACCATGGGTAACCTCCTCCATCTAGGAGGTTACTATGCACATCTCCCATGGACAATGCTTCTCCAAACAAAGTGCTTGGTTGTCCCTTCTATGATGTGTCTTTTGTATTGAAGCACTATTTGACACTTAGTAATCCATCAATATGAGTGCTTTTTTAACCTCTTATCTAGTGGGTACATTTGATCCCAATCAAATACATAACAAATTTTCGCTTTACAACCTTTCATCGTGTTTTTTATTGTTATTACATTCTATACTTCTTTTGTTTTTCTTTTTCCCCATATTACACCTCTATGCTTATGAGTGTGATAATGTAAGGGCAAGGAATCACTTCAAAAGAACTTAACCCACTTTGAAGTGCTAGGAATACCTCCATTTACTACGCTTATCAGGTAGTAGCCAGATGGAGCAACATTTGCATTTGGAGGAGCAGTTACAGTGATTTGATAGCTTGTCCTGGTTTTTGTTGCAATGGTTGATGATAAGCTCATCATCCTCTGATTTTGTGAATATGAATGTGTAGTGAAAGGTGGTGCATACGCATTGACTTGGATTGTGGATAATGTAGTCACTGAGAAGCTGATGATGAATTTAGAGTTGTACCTAATGGAAGTGGGGATTGAGAGAATCCTAGGTCTTTTGGCATTGTTAGAGGTGTCAAGGTATGGAGGACTGAATGCTTCGATGCGAAGCTCAGTAGGAAAGACTCCAGTGAAGACATATTTGAAATGCGTGTTACTACCAGCAACAACAACTCTACCATCAGGGACGACAGTCGAGGTAGAATGATACATTCGAGGGATAGTGGTAGTTGCGAGGGTAGTGAAAACGTGGCTAGTCGGGTTGTAGAGAAGAGGGGATAGAGCAGGTGTACTAGCTTGACCCCAACCAGAAGTCCCCTTTTGAGCACCATTAATAATAAGGACATCACCAGATGGCAAGATAAGCATGTCGCCCATGACACGTGGGATTGTCATGGTTTCAATTTTCCAGCTAGGATTGGCATCCGTTATCACCATTCGGCCACAACTAGCTAGAGCTGTAACATAAATCCCTTTGAGAGACTGCTGATAAGATCCAGCAGGGGCACCTCCACAGACCATAATTTCGACAGAGGAGAAGCCGTTGGATGCGAGGAGAGGAAGCAAAACGGACGATCCGGATGAAGGGTAATTTCGGGATCCTCCTGGCAATCTGGGAAAGGTCTTGAGGACTACGTTGCGCTTGTAATCTAGTAATATGGAATCCGAATTTGCAAAGACGAAGAGATTTCCATCAGTAGACAAGTGCAAAAAAGGGTATAGATTATTTTCTGCAGAATCACGGGTTTGTGACAGGAAGGGAAGAGCGTGGGTGGCCTCTCCCGGTTGCGCCGGTACAAACTCATAGTTGAACTGGCCCCTTCCGCCCACGACTATCAGCCGGTTATCCGGTAGGATCTGATCCGAGGCATACCACCGGCTGGCCAGCAGCTTTCCCGCCTCCAGCCAGTCGCACCCCTTGCATGGCCTGAAATATCTCACCCCGTTTGCCCCGTCATTGTATCCTCCCGTTTGAACCAGGGTTCCGTTCGCCACAAATGCCCCCGATGAACACCACGTGTCGGTCAGAATCTCTAGGGGCCTCACTTTGAAGTTTGATACATCAACCTCTATAGAATGCGCCCAGCAATCAGTTGTGAGTGCCTCGTCTTTCGAGTCTACCCTGCATCTCCCATTCGGAAGCCTGATCTCAGAGGGACCGAAATCGGTCCTGTCGAACATGATGATCTTGTTCGTCCCTGGTAGTAGAGCTGCATGCATAGATGCTACCCCTGCATTATTCACAACTAACTTCCACAATCCAAGAGGGGCCTGAAATGATGGTACTGCAGCAATCAAGACCAAGATTAGAGTGCAGCATATGAGTTGAGTAGACATTTTTTAAATCCTATGCCCCAGATTCTCTATAATACTCTAGCGTATTTATACAAAGGAACAACATAACTTGGGACCCATCTTTTCTTAAGGCAATTGACCTTGCTCAAGTGGTCCCTTAAACGTGTTCATCTTTGGGAAGACGTGCCAACTAAAAACCTAGTCCAACTCCACGTCCAATTGAGATTGTCTCTGCCAAGCTGTGTACAGTTTGTCAGGAATCAAAACACCGCTAGGAGTGCAACATCATAGCAATTGCTTTCAATTGTATATATTCATTCTTATCGAGGTGCACTACTTCGAACACGATACGCTTCCATCTATTATGGATTGCTAATAACTATGGTGACATCAATGTTGACATAATCTTAATTGTTCAAGAATATTGGAAATCTATCTATAGGTAGTTCATGGTGGCATATTGAAAGGATAATTTGAAGCAACGTTACATTATTGCTTTTGAAGAATATAATAGAATAGTATAGATTTTTTAACGCCCATGACTATAAACATGAACTAATTCCAGTGCAAAAGTCAATTAAATACGTGTTGGAGATGCTTCTTTGAACAAGTAAAGAATCCACCTTGGGTCCAATTTTGCGTCCCATTTTTTTGATGTCGTCTTCCAAGCTATGTACACTTTCCAATCTTCAAATTAGCATAAAAACATGAATGAGTATGTTTTCTTCTTTTTGAGAAAAATATTAAAACGTGCAAGGTAGGTTGGTCGGAACCAGCTACCTTGCAATTTTTACTCGGGATTTGCCAACATGCACTGGACTACCTACAAGAGTCCCAAAATTAAATTAGCACAACTTTTGTTTAATGGTTTATTTCTAAAATTCAATTTCTAACTCCATATGTTTTTGTAGCTCAAACTAGATTCTTCAATACAATCTGATAATGTGGTAAATAAATGCATTATAACACGCCAAAGTGTAGTTGTATTGCATGTGTCTTAATTGAGATCTTTTGCATTAGGGAAATTTATGAAAATAACCTTAATTGTTAACTTAATTCCCAAAAAGCCCTTTGTATTTTTGAAATTCCCAAAATGCCCTTAGTTCTTCGTGGACGTTAAAAAAACTATTCTATTCTATTCTATTCTTCAATATTTTTCCAAATAGCCCTTTGTCTATTAAAAAGCACCAAAAAACACGTATTTACAATAAAGGATCATTTTCTAAGAGGAGGTGTTTCTTACAGATGACAATAATCTGGAAAATAAATTTCAAAAATCATTATGACAAAAATATGCAGCAAAAGTATCAAATATAATTTCTGCAACTGCCTTCATTATGCCCGACATTACCACAACGTGTACAACGTGTGCACTTGTACACACGCTTTTCTCTATCCCTGTCTTTTGTTCTATCAATTTGATTTTAGGCCTGCCAGGAGGATGAGGAGGATGACATAAGAAGTTCAATATTTGGAGGATAGATACGGACAACATATAAATAGCAAAATGAGCTCTACAAATAACCTGGATGGGTATAAAGTAGCTTTTCTACAAGATGCCAGCATTAAGTTAGTTGTCTTCGATCATTTCTAGTATTAGAATGATAGGCTTGTCTCTAGCTTTTGGTGATTTTTAAATTACCAAGGGGCTATTTGGGAAAATACTTGAGAATTAAGGGCATTTTGGGAATTTCACAAATACAAAGGGCTTTTTGGGAATTAAATCAACAATTAGGGTTATTTTGGTAAATTTCCCTTTGCATTACAAAATTTTATGGGCGAAATACAGACCCAATAAAAGTACGTTTAAAGTGCTAGGTGCATTTTCAAATTTGGCCTTAAACTAAGTGTAATGCAACATGACTTTAACATGTTTTTACAACTTCTTGGGCAGCAAAATAATATATAACTAAAGTTTCAACACAGATGAATGTCCAAGAACCTTCAAGATAATGTAGAATAAAAAAAATTCAACACAAATGGATGCCCAAGAAAAGATGTGTGAAACAAAATATAACATAGGAAAAAAAATGCAAGAGTCACATGCCTGCAAAAAAGGTAAGGAAATTTACCTACATGCAAAATCCGATCTTTATTATATAGGGTGCTGGTTGCCCAACTCTAGGGCATAGATTTGACTGCAAAATAGACTAGACTCACTGTATTGATATATAAATGCTTTGAGCAATTGAGATAATAGGGAAATGTGGTCGTTTCACTATTTTCAGTTTTTCTTTGCATAGATCATAGCAGATATTCATATTCATTTCTTTTCTCATATCATCCTCCGCGTCGCCAAGGTCTCACTTCGTTGAATTCTGGGAGGTAGAATGTGGAAGTGACATCCACCAACAAGTATTTGGGTGTGGAGTTTCCTTTCTGCCATGCAGCTATATTCCCTTTCTGCCATGTAGTCCCTACAGTTCTAAGAGACCATACATAAACAAAAGTCCTATTTGAGGCAATAGGATGTGTAGTAGCATTCCGAGGAGTGGGCATGCCGGGTGCATCCAAAGTAGTTCAGCCTGGGTAGTAGATGCAGCATCTACGTTTGCCTTCAATGCTTGTAGTTTAGAGTTGAGCTTGTGGTGCTTAGCTGTGTGACCTTGGTTCTTAACTGTGTGCCTTTGCAGTTTACGCATGCAATGGCATACCTACTCATGAGCCTCCACATGGGAGCCCTTTGCTTTGTGATGCAACTATCTTCTTCAATTCCCAGGTATCATGGTGATGGGGGGAGAAATGCTCTTTCAAAAATTTAAGCCTGGAGGCTGTGTCAGCGTCTCACGCAGTATTTGCCTTCTCCACAATTACTATTATAGTTTTCATCATGATGATGTAGTATCGTGCTGAGTATTTCCACCTGCCACGTGGTGACTCGGGTTTAATCCTTGGCATTGGCATGATTTTTGTTCCAACTTGTGCCATGCATATCTATTCAAAGAATAGCACATAAATATACTTTTTACATTGTTCAAAACTATGTTAGAGCTTCTATCATGTCAATTTGGATGCAGAGTTTTGGATTGACAACATCAATCACATGGTTGTTGTTGCGCAAACGTTTGAGCCATCACCTGCCACAAGAAAAAAAGAAGATGGCTAATCTCGTGATATTATTTTATACTCGAAGGCACTGCAGAGTTCTAACAGGAAATCTAAAATTGCCAGAGTACGTACAGGTCAGCCTGAAAAATAACAACATAAAAAAGATAATGTTTAATAAGGATGTGTATTTCGAGCAATGCCAACCAATTTCAAAATCAGTTCAATCTAAAGCGTAAGCAGTCAAACTAGGATTCTTATTCAGTATGTATCGGCCTTCTACTTTACAAAGCATATTTCTTTTCTTCAATTCTGATGAAGTTGGGTGGCCGTCCAATTTGCTTGTTGGTTTACTTACACTTTTATTTCAAGAACATGCATTTTTAAAGCCTTGCGCAACCAAATTAGACAATCTTGGTCCTCCTCGAGAAGCCATAAGATCCGTCATATGACGAAAATTGTCTTCAAATTGGGCGGACACCCAATTTGATCTTTGTCATGAAGCCATAAAGATTCATCATATGCAGAAAATAGCCTTCAGATTGGGTAGCCACCCAATTTAGTCGTGCCAAAGATGCCGGTTGCTAGGACCTAAAGTTCATGTTAAATTGTGCGGCCCGGGGGGTTCACCTCTATGTAAAGGGGATATGGCATGTGCGTTCCAGGGGTCGGGAGAAACCCCTCCGTATGCGGCTCGCCCCCCATAGAAACCCCTATGTATATCTGATGCGGTGTTGGTGAAAAATAATGCGATTCCATATTTTTCGCCTAGTCCAATCCCCATTGACCCTACCCTTAACCGTATTTTTTTCGTCAAAGTATATCACTAATGTAGCCTACCCTCTACCTTACATTTACATTCAACCTCCAAATTTTGCAAGCTCCACAAGGTTGGTTGCATACCAATGCTAAATTCATATTAGTTGAACTTGATTTCAGCCAAATTGCACATCTGGGATTTCTTTTGTGCCTGTAGAGTGGTTGCATAGGACTAGAGGACTGTAGAGCTCCTTGACATGAAGGCTAAGAACTATAGGCATATGTTCCATAAGATCAATGTTTTTATATTAGGGTTCAACGGTTCAATGGTTCCTCTTAGTTCAATGGTGGTCACTCAAAAAAAAAAAAAAAAAAAAAAAGGGAACACCAACCAACACACTTGGGAAATCCCGAATTTAAGTATGAATGAATTTCTTAGGGTTTATAGATTTTATTATTGGGTGGCACGTCTTTTAAGATTTTTCATTATGGCGATTATGGCAGGCATTATGGCATGCAACTATATATCTTCTGACCTCCATTTCCTTCGAGCTACACATCCATCTTCTTCCATCCGGCTTCGACTTCTTCTACTTCTTTCAAGCTCTCGGAATGGCCAGGACCAAGACCACCAGCAAAAAGCCACTGGATGAATCTGTCGGATCTGTGGGTTCCGACCATTCTGGCACCACAATGAAAATTGCGGCTCGTTTTCCTGTTTAGAGGTGTCTCGCATGCGAGAACTAGAAGTAGGAGCTTACCTTTCTGAAACCTTTAGGAAATGCATTTTTATACAACCCACAACATGGATAAAGGTCTATATGAATTTAATAAGACCGTGAACTGGCAACATATTTTACAAACACAACGAAAAGCAAGAATTGCATGCTATCCTTTATTCCCATCGAGCGTGCCCGAAAGACCCTTGGGAGCGAACATGGCCTTACCATCATGCATGGAACAATCTTGACAATAGCATAACATGATCGTATCTATTGCCATTTCATAAACTTGTAGAAGAACATAGATTTGATTACTGAATCATGGACAATAAAAGAACTAGCTGCAAATTTTATCTTATATAGCGAAGCAAATTAAGATACCTGCATGAAAATGTGCGATATAAAATATCCAGCAACACAAGAGAACATGACTAGAAAAATTGGACTAGAGAGATAATATCAGCTGGAAGAATCAGAGTACATTTTTGCTTGGCACATGAAGAACGCAATGACACCACATACAGCAGTAATAAGCAATTTTCCAAGTAAAATCAGTAGGTCTCCTATAATTGTCACTGCAGCTATTCTTAATACGTTGGTTATTATGAGTGAAATCACAGTTCCAGCAGAACGGCAATAATTTGTGCCCTTCATGGCCACTATAATATAGGTGTTCCTGAAATTGCAGAAGATATTTAGAAAATAAAAGATCTAAATGAAGATATGCATTAAATTCCAGCCTATGCATTACCTGTTGATATATTTGAGGATGGTTTCCAGGCACTTGAGAAAGCACTGAATACAACATAGTATAAACTTTACTAGAGAATTTGATTGATGGTATTTCTTCAAGTTGTTTGCTGATATATGCAAAGACCAGTTCTATAAATTGCAATACAGCAACCAGTAAAGCCTCAAGCGCAACAGAACCAAGATGATAGCAGAATGCCCTTTTCATTGATACTAGAACTGGAAATGAAAAGGCGGAATGTCCACGATACCAATAATACATAGAAACAGCTCCTGAAATTACAAGGTATCCAAAGCCTACGATGAACTGCCAAGTCCAAAGGAGACCAAATACATGATAGATCATCAAATAACGTGTAGTGTAGTCCCATGACATATCATATCCTCCCCCCTGGATGACGGTTAATTGTGCTAGCACTATAGAGGAAAATAGCACTATAGATTGTACTAAGGTGAAGAGGAAAAGTAGTCCAGTGATAGCAGACATTGCATATCCAATATATAAGAAATCTTTCTCACTGATACTCGATGGATTGAGTATGGGAGGTAAATTTTGTAGTTCACTTTCATAAGAACTAGCCTGAGGAATTTTCCCTGCACATAAAGTATTTCAAAACTCTTAGCTCTTCAAGTTGCCACCGTGCACCTAAGCTACACGAAGCTGAGGAAAGAAAGAATATCTGCTCTTATATAGCACAGAATTGTAAATAATATGAAGATTAAATTAAGAAGAATAATTGTTGTCCAGATTAACAGTCCTGCAAAAAACCTAGTATCACCAATAGAAAACATCAATTTGTTGATGTCCTTCACGTGGCCATGCCACAACTCGCACTGACATGGACATGAATAATGTAATCTGTCATGTTTAAAAGTTTTCAAAATAAGAAATTGAATAGACTCACCTTTTCTTGTGTCATTTTGTTGCATAGTGTATCATCCTGCTGCCAATTTACAGAGTTAGAATTAGCAATTCTAGCATTAATTTTCCTTATATACATGAGAACCATACTCAGGAACAAAAATAGTATTAACCATTACTACCAGAACTATTGCCATGGTTATATTAAAAGAATAGCCTAAAGCACTCAAATATGTATCATCTATAATGCCTACTGGCACCGAACTGGCATCTGTGCTCATGCTTTCCTATGTAAAACACAAACTTTAAGCTCTTTCAGCTTTTGAGATCAATGAAGAAAGCCTAATAAGAGGCAGATATGCAGAGCAGCAAGTATCACTCATTATTTTGCTATTTTCACATTCTTATGCTTGAAATAAAAAAAGGACCAGAATTTAACAATCGTTGTGAATTTAACCTTATTAATGCTGGTGACTTGCCATAATAACCAATGAATTACCTGCTGAATGCCCATTGAACTATAGTTGTAGAATATTCCAGGTGCATATAATCTCCTTGGATCTGTGTATAATCTTGATTCTAAAGTGCATATATCTCTCATGCACTTAAAGACTAGCAGACAAGGAAGGAACTGTTCATTGAGACAAATACAAAGTTATCTTTCAGCATAAACACTCCATTTATGAGACACAGAAAAGCAACTTACCAAAACATTATCTGAAAGTGTCTCCTAATGGTGGTGTTGTTTGTGGTAAAGAATCATCCTTCAAACACAATTCAAGAATCAGATTAGCTTTCCTTTAATAAAAAAGATAAGAGATGCATCATCTATTCATAACATCATACAGGTAAAATGACTGAATGAACTACGTCAGCATATTATAATGCAAGGTTGAGAGACACACAACATACAGGAGCAATGGCATAACATTTTACTTGTCCATTTGAAATATTGCCAAGCAGAAATGAAAATGTTACGGCCAACACAACCATCAGGATTGCAAATCTAGCACCAAGTGAATGGCCCATAAATGTGACGGTATAAAGAGGATACATAATGGTCAATTCCCTCATAGAGTGTCATAGTCATTCTCATAGAGTGTCATAGTCAATCTGCACATGCGTGGAACAGGTTCAAAATCAGTGAGTTCAGCCAACTGCCATATTTCGCTATCTTGATCATCAGAAAATGTGCAGCGTTTATATATGCCCAAGATGTGCAAGCAAAACAGGAAATAGCCTCGAGTCCTAATAATAAAATACTTCTTTTGCCAGAAAAAATAAATACAGCCTACTTAAGAAATACCCTTGATCTTTCATAAATTTAGTAAGATCACATAACCTAATTGAAATAAAATCCCATATGTCTGCTCTTACTGAGCCACGAAAATTGAATAGAAGTTTGAGACTTAAAACTGTAAAATGGGCATTGTTGAATATCGAAGCAGCAAAATAAGATACCTGGCTCTTTCTGAAGTGAATCAGACCAATGACTCTTGTAGCTTTAAGGGCAGGATTTGCTGAAAACCTTGATTCTGGAGCCGAGCTACCTACTTTCTTAGTCCCTTGACGAGCAAATGCTTACGCATGCTAGAACTTTCAGACCCAAAAAACTCGATATCAAGGCAAATAGTTTAACTCGATATCCAAACCCAAAAAACTTGTAGAAATGGCCGAAATGGAGGCACGGCAAACCAGCAAAGCATCTAACCCCCTTGAACGTATTTCTAAGTGCATACCCCTGCAGGAAAACCGCTCCTCAAACCGTGGAAATACAGCTCCTCCGGCGCCAAAACGTGGAAGACACCTTAGGTATACGTACTTCAAAAACTCAAAAAAAAACCCTTCATCGCCCACGCACATGTGTTATATGGAAAAAAGAGGTGAACCCCCCGGGTTGTGCGGCCACCCAATTCTGGGAAGGGACTCGCAAAGAACACAAAAACCGGCCGATAGAGATGCTGCTGTGAGAAGACGCCGATAAAGGGCCACAAGAAAGACGAGCACATATATAGCTGCTCGTCCCATCCCAGAATAACGTTCGGAGGGCTCGGATTGATGCCATTTGTCTCCATTTTCAACTCATTAAAATGCCAATATGCTTTATAGTTTGTAGAATTGGGTCAAAATTGCTAAATTGACATTGAAGAAATTCAGCTTCGAAGAATATGACAACTTCATTCATCTGGATGAGCAATCCTGAACAATAACCAAGCAAAGCAAATGACACAACTTTTTCTAGAAGATAAGCTCACAGATGGCATGGCAGGCTTGGGGCAAAGATTTTGATGTTTTGGGAGGGGGATAGTGGATTGAAGGATTTCTATCACATCTTTGTGGATGGAGAGCCTATATAAAAATTAAATCATATGAAATAGAACATAAGTATAAATATAGAAAATGATAAGGGGATAGGAAATTCTAAGACATGATTCGATGATGAGAAGAGATGGTTAAATGATGGGATGTGAAAATACACAACACCCTCCCTCAGTCACTTTAAATAAATGCACCTTGGTGAGTTCGAACTCAAGACCCATTTTTGTAACTAAAGATCAAACTTAAAGTGTTTTAAGACACCATGTTTAGAAGTAGAGAGGTTGATGCAAGGACATGATTGCGTAAATCTTGGAAAACCATTTGTTCTAAAAGTATTTAGTCCTTTGGATGGATTTCGTTATATGACGATCATAGGTCCATAGGTGATCTCCGCTTTAAGAGGATACTATATTGCAAGTTCTTCGGATGTTATGTGCCCACAAGGCTCTTAGGTGCATCATGCAAACGACATACATTTTAGTAAGAATAGAATAGAATAGAATAGATTTTTTAGCGTCCACGAAGACCAATTGGCCTATGGGACCCAAACAAAAAGAGAGCAGCAAGCATATTACTGATAGGATTAAAAAACCCCCGCCCCGAAGGGTTTTCGAGGGAAAAAACCTTAGCAGTAATAAGTATGCTGGCACGCGGTACAATTGTATAGGACAGTTCAATACCATCCCGGAGGACACAACTGAGCCCGTGCATCCATAACCTCCTGGAGGTATGACCCCAACAAACCCACTGACGCCGTAGTCAATAATTGATTATTGACATAACTTTCCATGTCCAGGCTATTGAGCACAAGTATATTTTCAGAACAAATATAGGAGGCTTTTTGTCAACTGACCTTGTGTCAATTGGCATGTATGATAACTTTAGAATACACAAAACGTGAAACGAATACCTTCTCATGGCCATAATAAAGACCGTGCTTATTGCCTTAATAAAATTTGTTTAAAGCTTTTGAGAAGTACCCTAAACACATTGTTAAAAAGTATTCCTTATTAATGTTCGTTTTTGAAGTATGGATCTCAAGTGAAGCATTAGCATCTATGACCACCTTTTATTTCTCACTTTCACCATTGCTAATGCAATTAAATATGAAATACCCTTTTAAACTCACTTTCACCATTGCTAAGGCAATTTAATATGCAATATAATGACTGAACGATCTCAAACAAAACCAATGAGTTCAAAAACATCAAAACGTATGACACTGCACTTTTTGGCAATTTTTGGAATGTCTTATAGGCCTCTTCTAGAGCCCCACACTTTGAATACATAGTTAAGAGTATATTTTCTAATTTTCCTGTTAAATTTGCTTTGGATGTTAACCTTCTTTTTGCATTTCGCAGCATTCTAAAGCGTATTGACTATCTCCAACTGTGGGCATACCTAGCAATCATTCTCCCCACGAGACCACATCTCTATTCCCAACTTGCCAAAATATGATGTTGGTTTCGCTATTCAGTTAAACTCCCATGGTAGGTGAATAGGCAAATAAGATGGTTCTCCAAAACATCAATGGAGTGCCAAGTCCACCATAACAGAATCGGATTAACTAGCCTGCCATATTTTCCCATTCCAAGACAAAATAATGCGGAACATTTCGGGTTATTAGAATACCACGATGGTCCATAACCTCTATAGCTTCAACTGCCTGATGTAGCTGCCCATCCTCACAAAGCTTTCCCAATTTTGTAAAGTCCATAAGAAATGCTGAGTATTTTCCACGTCAATCAAGTCCGATCGAAAGCCTAATAATCAATAAAGGCACGATGAAATAGACTACTTGTGGATAAAAAAAATCTTACTCGATCAAAAACCTGCAACTTGATTTTTTCCCCTAGAATGCATGCTCTCCATGCTATGACAATATGTCACATATCGTTTGACAGAAAAATAAATATCTTGCATGCATATCAAGTTTCTAAGATGTTTAGTAAAACATGCATGGATAGGCACCGGAGCCATAAATGGATTGAGTCTCAGGAAATTAGAGTGGAACTATATAAGTTTCATATGCATAGCTCCCAAAAATGAAGAAACGTCTATAGGTAAAATAAGATGTTAACCACTTGTTGCAGAATATGAGGATGACTAATGATTGAATTAGAGCTTTCCGAATTTTCTTAAAATAAATATACTATGCACAGTGAAGTTTGATTATATATCCCTGCAAATTTCAGTAAACAATCATGTAAGCAAACATGGAAACATTTCCCACACAAACATGGAAACAATTATATAATGGAATTGCCTGCTAAGGCATGACGCTTCTTGCACTATATACAATAACCCGATGCATATATCGAAGGACCTTCCCCATCCAATGGCTACTCGTCGTATGTGCCCTCTGTCTAACTCGCATTTGGGATATCCAGATAGATGAATAGAGGATACCGATGCATCGTTCTGCCCCATCCTCCAGGGTCCCTATATCAGCGCGGAAGCAATATACAATATAAGCACTGATAACGTCTAAATTGCATCTGGGATATCCAGATAGATGAGTGTCATTCCGTCCCGTCCTCCAGGGTCCCTGTATCAGCATGGAAGCAATATACAACATAAGCACTAATAACCATATAACAACACTATCTCAAAGCGTAGTCAGCATCCATACCATCACAACATGTAAGATACATCACCAACATCAAAACGTCAACTGGGTGTATGGCAATGACTTAGTATTGCAATAGATAATGGTTAGGATTGACACTCCATCTGCTCCCCCTCCTGTGTATACTTACCAGATAGGCTAAATCAGGCTCTGTCGTTAGCATAAGCAGCTGAAGACGCAATCTCATTGCATCACCCAGGAAGACTACTCCTCCCCAGTCTAATGCGGTAGGAAGGGTTGCATCTCCCCTTCCTAGAGTGCAGTGGCTCCATGGGCAGCTAGTAGGTCGTGGCGGTACACATCCATACCCAAATGAACTCCCCAAAATAAGAGCCAGCCCGGGAAGTGTCGGACTCATACCAGGCCCACACGAAGTGGCCGACTATAAGAGTAGCCCGCTATGGGTCCTTAGTAGCTGCACTCAGCAGGGACCACCCTCCACTTTTCCACTGACCCCGTTGCGTAGTGCTCAATCACTTCATAGCCTTCATAGCCACTAGGTCTATACACTACTACAAAGATAGGTAGAAATGGCACAAAAGTGACGTTTATCCTCCGCCTTTTTACGGAGCATAAATGTCAATTTAATGTCGTTTGGAGAGCACAAACATCATAAATGGCACAAAAGTGACGTTTATGCTCCGCAAGGCGGAGCATAAACGTCACTTTTGTGCCATTTCTACCAACTCGCCACACATCCGTTGAGCAAAACTTTTCCTTATATCTTAACAAATACAAACAATAAAAGAAAGCTTGATGCACGATCCATAGAACAGAGATGCAAGTGAGCAGGCAAACCATGTGAGATTTTGCTGCAAAGGGAGTAGCTCTGGTATTGAATAAAGAAAAAACATGGTGCTAGTATATAGGGTTTCTCTCCGGTGCCCAATGGTTGTCTTTGCATGATTTTCGGTTTTGTCATTCTTAATTTGAAATAATTACACTTATTTGTTGTTCTGACCGAGGCGACCGAGGCGACCGAGCGAAGGTTCGAGGGAAAGATAGCGATAAACAGGTCAGTAATCTGTGATTTACATTCCAATATGTGTTTGGTATCAGTGCGTTTGTAAGTTAGGTTTGGTATAAGTAGCCAGTTGTAGTCGGATAGTTATTTCAAAGTACTAAAATGCTAAAAATACAAGAGAACTGTAGCCAGACTCATGAAAGTTTCGAAAGTAGGAGTATCAGAGGGTTAGTTTTAATAATGGGAAGGGACAAGGTTAATGGAATAGAAGAATGAGAGACGCCAATCAGCACAGCATAGCGAACGGAGCTATGGGCCGAGGGGCAGGATGGAGGACGAGAACCGGAAGCATATTCGTCAACGGGCACACAACGGTCAAGAAAATTCGAATTAGCAAGGAAATAACAATATTATGAAATAATAGCAAAAATAAAATAAAAGAAATGGGGCGATGGAACAATAACGTTAAATAAATATCGCGGAGTTTAAAAAAAAAAAAAAAAAAAAAAAAAAAAAAAAAAAAAAAAAAAAAAAAAAAAAAGACTAATACGGGGAAATAACAAATAACAAAAGTAGAATACACATTTTAAAGGGGGCGGGACACGTGGCAGCACAAGCGGAAAGCGTTAAAGGATTCGTAAGAATGAAATAATGAGAATATAGAAGAGGACGAAACAGACGTACGTAAGCTAGGTAGCTAGGAGCCAGGCGGCGAATATCCGCGTACGAAATTCGAAGAGACAGCGTAGGACAAGACTACGATAAGACCAGCATTTAAGGTAGACGGCCGTAAAATTAGCGGGAATTCAGACAGACCTTCGTAACCCTAGAACTATATAACAGCAAGCAGGAACAAGAAAAACCCACTCCCACTCTCAAAGATCACTCAAGATCTTGATACGCCTGGAACTCTTGAGCCCTTGAGCGGCAACTCCGGATCATCAGAAAACGCTACTCCATCTCCATCTCCATCTCCGGTCCTGTCTTCATCTCCATCCCCATCTCCCGCTCTATCTCCTGCGTCTCCGCTTTCGTTTCCATCTCCATCTCCATCTCCGTCTTCAAAGCCAACGAATGGACAAAGGTAAGAGTGTAGCAACAGCAGCGCACAAATGATGGTGGAATGAGAAAGGTCGTGAAGCGCTCGAGATCAGGGGTTCCGGGTAACCTCACGGTGCCCTACAATCCGGACCTCGAGGATCTCAACCCCGGTGCATCTGCGAACCGGCGTTTTATGCTTAGGGCGAGGTCCGCAATGCGTGCATTAGTCGCGCTGACGAAGTGCACCGCCTATCTTTAGCGATCGAATTCATCATGCTCAAGATATGAGGGATCACGGCTATACGTTAGGGATGCTAGAAGTGATGGGAGTCTTGGGCGATAAAAATGACACAGTAAGACGCCAGGACCTAGACAGAACTATGAGCTGTTTTAATCGGATGCAGATTCATGCAGCGCTGCAACGGTCTACAAGTTACCAGCACAACCTATACATCTGTGATTTTGGGAAGGTTTGTATATACTGTTGTGAAAAGAATCCCATTGATTTCATATGCCGAGCATATACAGTGAGGAACCTGGAGAAAGTTAAAAAAATAGGGGAGTCATCCGCGGAGAAAAAACCGAGGAAGTGAATATCTGTGATGGGGGCAGGTAACAATAGAGGAAATGAGAAGGGCCGCATGTAACCCTGTGCTTTTGCTTTAGCTTTAGCTTTAGTGTTTCGTTTTGCTTTGCCTTGCCTTTATAGGTTACTTTTCCACTACTTTATGCTTCAATCTTATGCTTCACCCTTTGATTTACGATTACTATAAAGTGTAACAGCATAAGGTCGCAGGAAGTGTTTGAATGATGCGTGGAAACCCGAAATAGTAGAAAATTTTGCCTGTAATGCTTGGTAATGGCTGAATAAGCCAAAAACATGTAATTGCAGATTACCTTTTGAATATAACACAATTTTTTTATAAGAGATAGCTATTTTGGTTCGGAGACTAGGGTTCTGACTACCAGCTATCCTCAACTATTCTCAATTACTTTAGTTGAACTCCACACAGAGATAGGGTAATATTTTCTAACCTTAACGATTGAGTTAATATATGCGAAAATATCAAGATAGTAATGTTCTAGATTGCCCCAGTAATGTAGCTTTTCGGCTCTTCGTGCACTTATAAGGTAAGACCGATTGAATAGCGAGACACTCCAACACGGCAGATGGCAAAAATAGAGGCGGGTACAGACAAAAGGCAACATGGACATCCACCCAAAAGGCGGGGGGATATAATGGAACAGAAAACGAGAAAACGAGAGAGCAAGAATGTATTCAGAGAGCAGGAAAAGGTGGTAGCATGCAAGATAATAGAATATTGATCAAACAGGATACCAACTCTGTAACGCAGGAACAGGTACAGGTGGCGGATAACGGTAAACCCAAGTACACAGTGTACACAGAGTACAACGAAGGGAATAACAAACAGATGATGACATCGGCAGGAAAAGGTAATAGGTAACAGACACGGGACAGATTGAAGAAATAAGAGGAAGGATGAGGTTAAAAGAAATAATTGAGACCCGAAAACAACAAAACGTGAGGAATGCATGCAGAGGAGGGACAGAATGAAAAGGTGAGACGAGCGGACGGACAACAGGAACAATGGAACAAACAAAGCGTAAGGAGCAATACGGACAGCACTAAGTGTGGAACAGGGAGCCCCAATCTCCGCCACACGCCAGTATAGCGAGGGCTAGACCCACCAACTGGTCAACTGAAGTACCCAAAATCTACAAAAAGGTGAATGCATAAGGTCGAAAGACTAAATGAGTAAAAGGTGGACAGAATAAGATACGGGACAGGCCCAAATTGGCCTCATACACCGTGGATAGCGAGGGCTAGACCCACCAACTGGTAATCTGACCACTATAAACTCAAACCATGTGCAAAGTACACGAAAACTATGGATCGAAACTAAGAGTAAAAGTGGGCGGAATAAGATACGGACGAGAGGCCACGACCCTACTGCATTACACCGGATAGCGAGGGCTAGACCCACCAACTGGTAACCGCGCCGCTGCAAACTCAAAAGGACGGCGATAATGGCCTGATTACACTGACAGAGTACATAAATATATAAGTATGGAAGGACGAGATCTCGAATCGCCAACCAATCATTATAGAGAAGGTATGGTATGGACACGCCCGACGAAGGGAGTGGATATTAAATATTGGAAACCGAATAATTAACGGGAATTCCGAGATTCAAAATTCAAAAATCGGGGTTAACGGTGAAAATTTCGAAATAACATACCGTTTGAGGCTACCATATATACTAATGAAGCGAATACGGCAGAACAGCAGCATACGGGTTGTGGTGAGAACACAGGCGAGGGATACAGCAGTGTAGCGGTGTAACACGGCTCAAACTATGGCGGAAAGCGCCAACCATAGCCAGTCTAAGAGAGCAGAGGCAGCACGAACACCGGCAAGCCAACAAGATCTCAAGGATTTTCTAGCTCAGATAGACAAGCAGTTGGAGACTAGGTTACCCAACATGGATGCGCTCAACACACTAGCGGAATCGGTCAACCGAAACAAGGTAGCCATTGCAAGCATGGACGTGAGGATAGTAGGAGTGGAAAAGACAAGCGAAGAAATCGTGAAGAATGGACGAGATTGAGGAAGAGAAAGCCAAGATCCTGAATAGGTTGGTTGAATTAGAAAAAGGAAATGTTCAATTGAATGCATGGGAGTCCTTTGATAAAATAAAACCGCATATTGTAGAATATGAGGAACAGACTAGAATTAAGCATGACGTTAGGCTCATAGGGATAGCAGAGAAACCTAACGAAGATACATATCAAGGATCGCAGAGGTGATAGAGGTGGTCTTCAAAGAACACAGGAGCATCATTGTCAAGGGCAAAGGCGATCGTGACAATGGAGGGGGAGAGCTGAGGCACATAAACTTAACACCTCGTGGATCGAGCAGCCAAGGAGAGGGTATTGCGGATAGGATCCAGACTAAGAGAGAGGGTTACACAGAGAGCTGGCCAAGGCCGAGAAACCGAATCAAGCGGGGTACAAAGGGGGTCAAAGCTGCAAGGTATTCTTGCACAAGAGAATACGGGAAATGATAGGAGCGGGACAGATCCGTATCGAGTCCGTGGAGAAAGGGAGGTTGATAGATCGGGAGACAGAAATGGAGAAGGAGAATACCAGCCCACAGGGGGGCTCCATAAAGGTACACGGGAACATAGTGGAGACAACAACAAAGACCGGCCACATGAGTCAACACAAAGGGGAAGGAAGAGAGGGGAAAGGGGACGGGCTAAGGCGAAGGGCGAAGCCGGGAATATGATCCCGACTCGACCATGAAAAACAAGAGGGAGACCAAGAAGAATGGAAAACGAGCGTATCAGAATACCTGGACACCCGGAGGGAACAACCGCACAGGGAAAAAGCGCCGAAGATATGGTAATCGAACTGCAGGGGTACCCATGGGACGATGGGGAGAGGCTGGAAGGGGCGCCTTGGTTGTTCTGATATAATATGTCCGGTGGAGACATGGGAACACAATGTAAAAAAGATTACCGAGGAGGAAGGATAACGAACTATTCACGTGTTGGAAGGATAAAAACTTCAAAATTGGAAGAGGGAGCCAGGATTAGCCCTCTATGTTAAAGATAATGTAGTAAAAAGTCGTGTATTTTGCAATCGATGTCAATAAGAGATACATGGTTTTGAGTTTACGGTTAGAAAACAAGATAGAATTAATTTTGATTTTGGCCTATTATCCACCAAGCGCTGATAAGTCGGATTTACTAGAACTTGGGGAGACCATGATGAAATGGAAAGAACGTGGACCAATGATATTAATAGGGGACTTGAACGCTAGAATGTGACCGGGGACAGGCACAAATCACGAACATGGAGGACAATGCATGCACAATGGACAAGCAAGACAAGATCAAGAATGGAAACAGTAAACAGAGGGACGTAGCGTAAGCCAATGCTAAGGGAGAGCTACTACTTGAGATATGCCTCGACCACGTGAGCCATTATAGCCAATCCGGTACGTAAATGGGGCCCAGTCCGGGGAAGTACACAAGCCGTAATGCACATGGGAAGAGTATAGTGGACTACGTGATAATCAATGACACCTCAGCGTAAATGATATCGAATTCACGCCCAGGATCCGGCCTGGCCGGGCAAAAGAGAGAGCCATTACAGACCCATACAAATTTTAACACTTATAGGGGGAAGGATACACCGCGAAAGGTACGCAACAAGAGACAGAGGAAATTAATGGGAAAATGAAAATACAGTTTCAAGAAAAGAAAATAGATGTATTTGTACAATACATTCAGGAAGAAATGGGTAAATGGAACTGGGAAGCACACAGAGCAGACGAGAATGGAGACAGGCTTAATGACATAACAGTAAAAGTAGCAGTGGAAGTATTCGGAAAGAGAAAAAGAAAAAGAGGGAAAGATGCGTTCAAAACCTCGAGTTGGTATGATGACGATTGCAGAAAACAGAAAAGAAGGGTCAGAGAACATAAAGGGAGGGAAACATACCAAGCCGAGAAAAAAGTATACCTCAAAATGCTGAGAACAAAGAGAAACAGGAATCTGCTTCAACACCAATGGGGGCTGGCTAAGCTCCTGAAAAATCAACCCCGGAAATTCTGGAAAGGGCTCCAAAAGAAAGGACAGGGAAATCAGAAAAATAGTAGTGCACAAGAGGAAATTGGGACAGACGGTTGGGAGAAATACTTGGAGAAACTTTATAAAACAGGGGCATCACCAGCACCGATACCAGAATTACAAGGGATGGACAAACCGTGTTTTAATACACAGGAAGTGATGTTGGCATTGAATAGAATGGCAAATAATAAAGCCCCGACCTATCACGGGTTACGGTGGAACTACTAAAGAGTGTAGATCACGACAATCGTAAAGCAAGTGACAGATATTTTTAATGGTATCATACACACAGGACTACCATCCAGGTGGGCATATAACAGGGTGATACCCCTACACAAGGGAGGGAGCAGACAGAACCGAAATTACGAACTATAATGGTGAGCTCCATTTTTTTCAAAATGGTTTGGAAAAGTTCTAGACAACAAGTCAAGAGAAGAGTTGGGGGAAATCGAGAGCACAAGGGCAAAGGCGGGGTTTAGGCGGATCACTCAACAACGCAACCACTTAGTGACACTCGAGAATCTTGTGAAACAGAATAGAAGCCAAGGGAAGAAAAATAATATCTTTGCTTTGTGGATTTTAGGAAAGCGTTTGACCACAGCCAAGGGAAAAGCTATCTGAGGCTCATAGATATCACGAGGCACCAAAAGGATATGGTGGGGGCAATTCTTGAGGTTATACTATAATCGCGTAATGCGAAAATGGAAGAAGAAGGAAAAGCGATAGATTGTGACCGCGGGGTCAAACGGGTGCCCACTATCTCCCACATTATTTGGGATATACATAGATGCCCTACAGAATTTATAGCGAGCGACAAGGGGACACGCAGCCCCTACCCTAGGGAACACAAAGTACCCATCATGCTATATCTCACGAGATGACTTGAGCATGATGGCCACAAAGAACAAAAGGGATGCACAAAGGCTACTTAAAAGCTGTTAGAAAATTTACGTGAGAAGACGGGGTTGGCGGTTAATCTCGGAAAAACCAAAATAGTCTTTTTTCGCAAAAAGGGAGACATAAACCGTTCAGATACTTGGGAACAGAACTAGAAGAATCAACAGAATACAGATATCTGGGATATGACGCACATGGCACAGGAAAATGGGCCAAAGGGGCAGACACAAGATTCCAAGCAGCCATCGGAAGCTACTACAATATGAAAAATTTCTCGCAACAAAAAGCGGGATAATAAACCGGAAATTAAATGCTACTTGTTCAAGTCACGATGGTTGCAACTACACAAACTATATGGGGGAAGCACGGGGGCCAGGATGTGACGGAGAAAAAAGTGGGAAAAACGAAGGGATTTACGATACAATGGCATAAGCGAGGAATTTAAACTGAGAACGAATACACCACAAACAACAATAGTATATGAGACAGGGCAAAAACCGATGGAAGTAAGGGCATGGGAAAGGACCATAAGATATCTTATAAGGAGCAATGCAGGCGGGAAACCAAGCAAGCTAGCAAACATTGCGATCAGAGAATCAGCGAAAGCCCACATAATCGAAGGCAACGGGTGGTTCAGGGATGTAGCAATATGGACGAGGAAATTGGGGATGAACTTGAGCGACCTCATCACTGAAGGGGAATGGAAAGACGAGTGGGCGGACAGAGCCACGCACACATGGCTGCATAACCACACGGGCCCCAAGACAATGTGGCTTATGACAGTTTTTAATCCGGGACAACAGATAGGGCAACAGATGTACCAGGACGACATAATAGGAAAAGCCAGAAGAGACACTCTAGCAAGATTCAGAATGGGAAGTCACGAGCTGAGGATTGAAAAAGACAGATGGCGAGGGATAGAGAGAGAGGATCGAATATGCAGAATCTGTGACAAAGGGGAAGTGGAAGATGAGAATCATATGCTAAATGACTGCCCGGTATATGAAAGCATCAGGAATAAGTCTGAAAAGATAGGGTGGGGTGAGCCCGTACACATCATAATGACAAAGTCGAGAAACAAGGAGGGACCTGGCGGGGCATTATCACGGGGAGATGACGGCCGCCGTACGAAGAAGAACACAAAAGAAAAAGGGTTTCATTATTATGAACGCCCGAGGGAGGCGCAACATAAACACCACGAAAAAAGCTCACTCAAAGGCGATTGATAACGACGCAGCCGCGTGCACGGCCATGAAGCCGATCCAAAGCTGGGTGCCGGTATAAATAGAGAAAAGTCAAGCCTTCAGAAAAGGCTACATTGTAAATCAGCATGATGTGCTAGTAGCACCCGTAAGGGAGCTCGCCCATGCTACATAAGTCCACGGGCCTCAGGGTACAAGGGACAATAATGTATCTATCTATCTATCTATCTATCTATATTCTTCCTAATATTTTGACATTTATATATTGCATCATAGTTTATGGCATCATGGGTATTCCCTGCTTATCTTGTTTCTATGACAATTCAAGTCTCTTCTCTCAATGAGCCATATAAACCCCATGCTGGAGCGAGGCCTGCAATGTTACCTACGCACTCATTTACCCATGAAAAAGCGCAGAATCATTGCCTCTATCTGTACAGGCACACACCATCTCCAGATTGAGACAAGAAGATGGATTGGGGAGCTGCACCAGGAGAGCCTTTATCAACGCTGCCAAGTTGGAGTTGTGGAAGACGAATGCCACACCCTTCAGAGTTGTCCGGCATATGATGACATTCGGACATGCTATACTACGCTAGTCCGTCCTGGCCAGCCACTGCATGAGATGTTGAGCACAGCCTCGGTATGGGTGCTGGGATCATACAATTTGATAGCAATCTTATTCCTCTCACAGTTTTTCCCCGAAAACCCTTCGGGACGGGGTTTTTTAACCTGAACAGTAATACGTTTGCTGCGCCTTTTTTTGGGTCCCATATGCCGATTGGGGTCCGTGGACGATAAAAGCTCTATTTTATTCTATTCTTTTCTAAATTGTGGTGTACAAATGTGGAGGCTAGAGTTGTTTTCACTTCAAACTTTGTCTTTACATGTGGATATGGATCACTGTTAAATGTAGCATAACCTTCAAAGGATAAACAACACACTATAGTTGAGTCTTATGGGTATTTCCCAAAGTAGCATTGCATGGTAATCACCATACGTCTCCATAAGAACATAAACCATCAATGAATAGATGCAATTACTCTCCCTTGGCAATATCCCCATTTTTCATCTTGGATATGGTTTTCACTAGCATTGCACATTGACGTTCTTACTGACATGGAGTATATGAACCCATATGGAGGCAGTAACTACTTTCTCTGCATGTGCATACAATTCTACTTCTTTTGCAATGCCACAACCAAATCTCAAAATGAGAAATGCATCTTCGTTTTCATTCATACATATAGTACCTCTAACACTCACTCATGTCATTTTATATCAAAAATTCATAGACCACCTTGTTCTTGGAATTTCACACATGTGTGATGTCTTATCACAAATTCTGGACCACCTTGTTAAAATCCAATTGAAAACCCAATTATACATTTTTTTATGTAGTGCACAACCACAATGTAGTACTGGTTAAACATGGCGAGGTTGGTAAGATCTCTTGCTGTCTTGCCATTGCACGGATGCTTCTTTCAAGTGCTTCATTTAACTATATTATACGAAATAGAACGGAAGGGCAGCATATTATATATATCTAGCAAAAGAAACAGTTGCCTCCATGTTGCCATATCCTTTGCCACACAACCAGTTTCACCAATTGCTATTTATGCTATATCAACAAACATTGTTATACACATTCCGAACCTTCTTCAAACTAAATACCTTCTTGATCCGAGAACTCTGAAGCACATAATCTGGCCACCCAGGAATATAAAGAAGTATTTGAACTTAGATCTTCCTCTGTTAGCAAGAAGAACCCTAATTGAGAGCCGGTCCCTCTTTTGTGGATCGGAAAGAAGTATCAGATAATACATTTTTTATTCTGCCCTGATGATTGAAGCAGATTTCATCAAAGAAGATGAAATATTTGCCTTAATTCTGCAGAAGAAAAAAAGCAAGAGGATGTACATCATACCCAGCATATACTAAAGCTCAGATTTCATCTAAAATACAGGATGAAATCGCTATTGCCATGAAATGTTGTTAGCAACTAGCGAAACATAAACTGAAACTCCTGAACATGTTAGCCTTTCAACTATTGAGTTATAGTATCGATCTTTCAAACTACCAGATCTACCAGCTTCAAAATTCGTATTAGAAATACCAAGTTCGAAGCTTAGTCTTTCTTCTTGTAGCATATCCTATAAATCCCACCATCACATTCCTTCTGGACTAGACAGGCTTTGGATCTAGAGATTTTATGTTTAAATGATAATAAGCTATCTGGAACCAAGCAGTCTGGTTGTTAGTAGCAAATGTTTGGCCTAGACTCTTCATCAAATGCTTTGATCTTCTCTGCATCCAGTTCAGGCTTAAAAAAAGCCCATTATCGCAGCAAATTCTCCACACCCACCATAGTTGCATCCAAAGTGACAGGAAGATTAATGGCAACAGTTGGTTTGAAGCAATTTCTTGAAATATTAAGCATATACTAGCCATTGTCTATAGCCAACTCCCCATTGTTATATCTCGGTCTGCTCTATCTTGAGGCCCAACTGTCAGTCTACTTACCTTACGAGTCGGAGCCTGGGCAGGAGCTCATATGTTTTATGGCATATTGATATCTTTGATGTATCTATGGATGTAAAGATGTGCTATCCCTCGGGGTAGTTGGATGTAGTTATTGCTAGTGCTGACGTTATGTTATGCTTCTGCTGTTATAGAAGCCCATAGGGGAAGGGTGCGCAAGACACCTTCGTGTCCCCTTCCCGCACCAGAGATATCTTGGGTGCGGGATAGACAGAAGACCCATGCGGCCGACGACGGGCATCGTATATTTGGTGGGGAGCATCACATCCAGCATTCAGATGGATTAGTCTCGGTCAACGGTTCATGACCACAAGGATATCGCTTGAGAATAAAGTTGATCAACTGCCTTGCAAGCTCCATGGTGGGACAACCTTCACTCCAAGAAATGGTCAAACAATTCATCATGAGGCAGCCGCAAAGAATGCCTGGGGCATGCTTGCAGGCTTTCTGGAGAAGCTCAGGGAGGATATTGTTGGAGATTAATCATTTGCAAAAGCAAACAAGGAGCAAGAAACACGGAATATGGAGCATGGAACAAGGAGCAAGGAGCAAGGAACATGGAGCACATAGCAAGGAACACAGAGCAAGGATCAAGGAACACGGAGAAAGGAACAAGGAGCAAGGAACAAGGAGCAAGGAATACAGAGCACACAAAGAACAAGGAGCAGACGAGGGTGAGACAGCAAGGTGAAAGAATTTATAGCTGCAGATCCAATAATGTTGAAGTATTATACCAATAATGCTGAAGTATTATACAAAGTATTATACTAATAATGCTAAAGTATTATACCAATAATGCTGAAGTATTATACCAATAATGCTGATAATGCTGAAAGTATATCAATAATGCTAATAATGCTGAAAGTATACCAATAATGCTGATAATGCTGAAAGTATACCAATATTGCCAATAATGCTAACTAAATATAGCTATTGATGCATTACCATAGTTACAAGAGAAATTACATACAATATGATTATTGAGAACATGACTGAGATTGAGAGCCTTTAGCTGATGCTATGTCCCCCCACACGTCAACAATGTATTTTGGAATCTGAATAGTCTTCGGTCTTTTTTCGTTTGCATCCCATGCATAATGTATAGCATCTAACTTCTCAGAGCTTGATGGATCTGACGGATTGAGTCGCCAACGTTTAGTTAAACAATGTGTATAGTCACGACCAATATGCATCCACCATGATACACAAATATGGCCATAATTGGTACTCTGGATCCAAGATGGCATCTTCTTCTGTATAGTCCAACAACCACGTTGGGGTTTTATCATCTCCAGGTCGGACTAAAACAAACATAACCTTTCGTAACATGTGCATAAGGATCGAACTCATCCATAGGCAACATTAGATGCCCATCTGCTGACCCACAATAAGAAGGCAGAGGTCTTACAAGCATGGCGGCTTCATCGACCTCCAGAGTAAAGGTAGCTTGTAGAGGTTCTTGCCTTGTACGCAACCAAAAGTTATTGAGGTCGTCCTAGAGAGACATCTTCCAAACATAAAAGAATCTCGGTCCAGTAATCCGTAGTTGCTTCGTACTGTCGTGCAAACTCACTATCTTCTTGATTTTTGTAGTACTTGCTAATGCTATCTGCCAGGCCAGGGAGATCTTTTAATGTCTTCCTTGGAGGGATATTTTTTTGGCACCCCTATTGGTAATGTTGGCTCACCATTTTCATCCTCCTTCCGCATTCTTATTCCTTTTTCTAGAATCCACTAGTCTTTATGGGTTGGCCACAACTTATATTGCATAATGGGCCATTTCCCATCCATTCTTAATCGGAATAGTAATGGGTCGATATGGCCTATTAGACATTGGCCTTTATCAAGGATATATCCCTTGACAAAGCCTTTCCAATCTAAAACTTCATCCACAAAATATGGAACAGGAGACTTTGCATTGCACTTCCTAAACAAATAAAGCAACTCAGGCAAAGTTAGAGCATCCGATGAACTCATTAAATGTAAAAAATAATGCATCAATATCATCATGAGTGTGCCCAACCATCATGAAGCCAAGTTGGATCTCATCGAATACCTTAAGCCATGTCAAATAAGAGAGGTAGAAGAACACGTATCTATTTTTATATTTTTATTTTGACCATATGCATTATCCAACTCCAAGTTTCAGGAAGAGGATTGAAGCCTTCTAAGTTGGCACTAGAAGATGAGGACACCATTTCGTCTCCGCTATCTTATGCTGCAGTGGTCGAGTGTCTTTTACGGTTTGCATCAATTTGCAATCTGTAGTTCTGCTTCCACATAGATCACCACACTTGCCTTCATCCGGCAAAGGTGAATTTTTGGTGAACGATGTGATAATGCACGCCAATGCCAATATTGACTCCTACAGAAATCTTTTGTTCTTTCCAATTTCTGCTTAATGACTACACATATGTTACACTTGGAGGATACTATATTTTTTGCTATGCTGATGTCTGGAAACTCTTTTTTCCAAATAGTATAAAAAAAAGACAAGGTTACACTTTTTCCCGTCAATTCTTCCACCACTGCACCTACTTCCTTATGTACGCTCTTTTTATTAAGGATAGAAGGAAAATTGCGAGCATTCCCCCTTATATCATCCTTTCCTTTTTTGCTTCTATGTGGAATGCTCTCTGCATTCTCACTAATGAAGGTATCAAGCACACTTTTTATAGCTAGTGTCACAGTTCGAGGCTTCTTAGAGCCTGTACTACCATGCTCTGCCATTTTTCCACCTAACTCGAACCTCTTTTTCCAATTATAAAATGTAGACTGAGCAACTCCCAAACCACGCGCCATGCGAATTTATAGCAATCCACTCCAAAAACCACTACTTTCGCCTCTGCGTGCCCTATATAAGTTACACAACACACAAAAAACAAGCGTAATCCTTGCACTGCTTGATTGAGAATAATTTTTTTTTCTTAAAGCACATACTTGTCCTTGGCTCAGTTTTTTGATACATTCTTCCTTGCAACATGTAGATTTTAGAGCACTCTTAGTTGATTTGGGAGCGCACATCCTCTCCTCCTTCCTATCCCCTCTTTAATTCCCTCCTGATCCTCTTCACATATGTATATTTCTTTTTCCTCTTGAATTGCTTCTCAACATCAGCTTCTAGGCATTTAACTTTTAAGTCATCCTCTTCAAGTGCAGCTCGAGCTTGTAAATGTTGTGAAACTGTTCTATCATCACTAAGTAAAAACTCTCCCAATTAGACTTGCAGCAGCATCTCTGCACAAGCATGACATGATCTCATATTTTGGTTCCCAATTAGATCAATTATCTTACCCACTGAAAGGGCGACCTTTGATACCCCCAAGAACTCATCGTCTATAGCATCCTGAGGATCACTAAAGACTATATTTGCCTCCGAATATTTAGATACGATGCAGAAATGAAGAATGTAGCACGGTAAACTAAGTAGATTTGTTCTAGAGTAATTGATTGTCTCAACTTCAGGCGTGAACATCTTGAGGCCGAGACGGGCATCTAGATTCTCACCTACTCCAATCTCCTCTACTATCTCATCCTCCTCCGCCATTGCAGTGTTGCTTGATTCACCAAAGTGGATAGTGAAACTGATGTCTGGGAGCTACTGACAGATGGTGGGCTGCTAGATGAATCCTCTTCTGAAGATGGAAAATGAAGGGATGTTCTCGAAGATGTATCTTCACTTGAGGGGCACTCAACATGTTTTACATCCCTTTTTGGCCATTGAATAAATGTTCCTACTGCTTCTCCAATGTTATCTGCCCCTCGCATGGGACTGGCAGTTCAGTGCCGGGAACTACAGACTCTGTCACTTCTATTGTCACATTCATAGGATCCACATCCTTGCCATGAAGAGTTGTTCTTTTCAAAATGTAGCCCCCTACCAACAATTGTCCTCCCAACGAACGGGTTGTACAGAGGAAATTGGAATCTGCTTTTAACACAAAACAAAAAATTAGAACAACATATGAAATGCACAAAGAAAGCAAAAAAAAGGACAAAAATGGCACCATAGTGTAGAATTTTTTGCATTTTTTGGGACCTTTTGGGAAGTAAAACGCCATGGCACCATTTACTCCTCTAAATTTATAGACTAGCCACCAAATGTCGCCATGGCACCATTTACACCCAGGTTGTAGCTATCAGCCACCAAATGGCGCCGTGGCACCATTTGATCCAAAATGGCATCAGGTGACACGTCCAACGTACATGTGTTAGCCATTTAACCAGGATTGGAAGCAAATGGCGCCTTGGCGCTATTTGGAGGATTGGGCTTAAAGTGGCATGAGCATTTTCTTTTAGAGAATATTTTTGAGGTACCTATGTTATGCATTCTTGCTCGTATTGGTAAACATGTGCCAATAGGAGTAGGACCCTTATTAATATTCTCTAATTGCAACCCTACAAATGGCACCACCGCGCCATTTAAGAGAATGAATGAGGTGCCTATGTTATGCATTCTTGCTCATATTGATAAAGATGTGTCAATATGAGCAGGTATTGATAACAATGGCACCCCATTAACATTTCTCAAATGGCGCCATGGCGCAATTTAGCACGAACAGTATAAAACTTGTAGTTTTCTTGGATTCAACCAGGTGAATAAACTGGATACTCATTTTGGAGTGTGTATTAGTCATGAAATTTTAAGACTCCTAACAACATTGGTAGAATTGAACTCAGAGCACTCCATTAGACAAATTTTTGAAATAAAACTTATATAGCGCATTCATTAATTGCAGTAGACTTACTTGATATTGCTCAGATCCATTATAGTTGAAGGCGACTGAGATGGATGCACGAAACTTCAACTTAAAATGCTACGACTACTAGAAAGCATCTGGGCGCTCAAAGATCCGCTCGTGCTAGCGCTTGCAAAGAAGATATTGCCGAACAGCACGCATGCGCCTTCAAAAGATCTACCAACGCGCCTGCAAAGATGGGCACGCCAGCGAATGGCAGCTACTGCAACAATGCGGAGACGAAAATGCTTAAGATAGTGATGGCGGCGCCTTTGTCGGACTATGTCTCTTTATGAGGGCAACGGGCGACAAAGACGGCCATTTATAGGAGAGGACGAAAAAAAAACGTCAAGCCTGTTTTAAATTTCAAATCAAATTTGGGGGAACGTTTGAAAATCAAAATTTGGGCGGGTGGGCGTTTAAATTTTCAAATTTGGGGGGGCAGGCGGGTGTTTGAATTTTTAAATTTCCTGCTCACAATGAAGAAGAGGCGGGCGGGGAGAATGAGGCCATGACTGAAAAACTCTTTTGCAGCAGATTCAGTTACAGTTGGCAAGGCTTGCCCGGAGAAATTATAATAAGAAGTCAGCTGGGTCCTGCAACTTGCTCCTACCTCGGGCACAAGCTGGTACAGCCAGGTATAGGAGTGTTCGATTACTTCTCCTGTGGTGCTTTTGGCAGAGCTACGTTGATTCATAAAAGGTTCTGCATCGTGTTCAAATATGATCCGGCCAAACAACAGTGCTTGAAGGGGATTTTTGGTAGGCTAGACTGCGTGCTCAATCCTATCCTGGTTGCAGTCCTTGTGTCCCAGCATCAAGGTGTTGTTGAAGGTGGAGGTGATGAACATGCACAAACAGGCCAAGCCCAATCTAAATTACATGAGATTGATGATGTTGACTACAAGGCTATTAGAGAAGCTAAGTTCGGCCTCGACAATCTCGATGAAGCTGACCTCACTATACAAGCATTTGATTTTGATCACATCGCCGGTGCTGGGCCATCTAATCCTATTACTGGCACTGAGGATCCTGATACAGGGGAGAAACTCTTGTATTTTATGTGTACCTCAAATGTAAAAATAATATTTTTGTAATATAAATTTATCGAACTCATACATTGATCGTGTCTCTAACTGTCTATGGATGTGCAAATCTTGCTTGTTATAAAATTAATCTTGTTCTTAGCTGTATTTTTTGCATTCTCATGTTTCTAATGGCGCCAGATAATGGCACTTCACATGCAAGAATACACATAACGGCACCATAATAGCTCAAAAATTGGTCATAGAAAAGACTAAAAAATAATTTTGTCCCTAATTGGAATCACGAAATTTCTCATTTTAATGAAATTGTGCTTTTATATGTGAACCTAGTTTCAACAAAATCGCTTATGTTAGCCACTAACATAATTGAACCTCTTTTTTATTGAATTCATTATGTTAGCCATTAAGGAAAGACTATATTCAAGAATAAAGTTCAAGGTTGACGAAAGACTATATTCAAGAATAAAGTTCAAGGTTGACGAAAGACTATATTCAAGAATAAAGTTCACGAATACATCATAGACACTGTAATATGAGACTAAAAACCTAGAGAAGACAATTGAACCCCTTAGGCAAAACCACTCATACACAGTAAAAAATCATCTCTCTTGTACTACTTTGAGGCGTTTGGCCGCCTCATCATGATCAACATACTCCATCATATCTAGCTACTCATCACTTGACATCAAGTTGTGATGCCACACAATATGGCGAGGAAGAGAGATAGTAGAAATACCATTTTCTGATAATCTCGCACTGTAAGAACCAGGCTCATATGAATTTGCAACTGACTTTTTTCTTGTAGCCTTCTTCAAATTAACCCTCTGCCCACGAAATAAACGAGCCAATTCTGGGCCATAATTTGAGGTCCAACTTCTTGTACCAAGAACCACTTTTCACCACAATACAATCTTCAATGACACTTAACATTTTATATATGTAAATGTATTTGTCATCAAATCCGTTATGTTAAATTTTCTACATAACAAGTTGATGTAAATTGCAAGATAATTAAATAATTACAAGCGGTTGGTGTAAATTACAAGCTAATTTAGTCATAATGAGTAAGTATTTTAACATAACATACTAGTTTTAACATAAAGTGCATTTGCAGAAATTTGACCATCACCAGCCTTCTATTCTTTCACTTCTGCTGCAATAGCGTCGTAATGGTCTTGTTTCTTACAACGGAAGACCTCTACATATCTGCGGCGGTTCATGTTCTGCTTGTCCCTCTGCAATGCAAAATCCATCTGCACTGGGGCATCAAGAACAATAAAGGCTTCCCCGGAAAACTTCCCTAACACGTCCACTACATCTAGACCTGCAAAGAATTCAAATACATCACTTTTCACATAGTGAAATGGTAGCCCACACAGTCTGACAACTGGAAAAGCCCCAGGCTGCTCCAGAAATGCAGTTGCAAATTCAGGGGCACAAAATATAAGTCCAGCATGTGCCGAATATGACCCTGGATCAAGGAGTCGTTGCCTCTTTGTTGGCATATCGTTATCAATCGAGCCCCCCCCCCCCCACAATGGCCCTCTAGAGAACATAACGGCCTAGCCTATCTGCAGTGGAATTAGGAGGCCAGATGCTGCTGTGCCCTAGCCTATAAAAGGTCGTAAGCTTTTCGACAATATCTGTTGGCAATTCGAAAAATAAAACTTTCAAACCTGATTTAAACCTTACAACCTTATTAAACTTTATGCATGAAAACCTCTTATTTATGAATTAGAACCTTTTTTCCCATAAAAACTTGGGAAAAAGCATTTGCAGACGTAATGGTTTTCAAGGCCATTTCAACAATTTTAAAGATAGATGAATAGATAGTACATGACTTGCAAATATGCCTATCCAATAGCTCTTGATGCTCGAGGCGCCTTTCATATGGACCAAAAATGCAAACTTAACTTTGTTCCTTTTTTCCACTACTATTTCACAATCCAATTGTACCTATTTGAACTTGAATGTATCTCATTTGCTTCCAATGTATTTATCCTTCTCTAAAATGATTGTAAAACACTGTGTGATTGTGTGTTCTGACCTTGAAGAAGATTTGAATAGTTTTAAAAGACAAATAAATAGGTAGTACTTTTTACGCGATAAGATATAGCAACATCCAAGAAAGACATAATGTCCCCTACATGGCAACATCCGATATGACATATAGCGGTCCCTAAATGTCCCAAGAGAGACTTAACACAAGACCTTCTAATTGCTAACCGAAAGAACTAGCCCCAAGGGAGGGTACATCAGACGAAGGGCATCAAATGAATTTTAAAAATTCCAAAGTTCCAAAATATCCTCTTATTTTTACCACAAAGGCATATCACAGATTGGCATTAGGGTCATTTAACCAATTTCTAAAAATACAAAATACTTACTAAAGGCATCTGGGGAATTTTCAAAAACTTAAAAAGCACTTTGTGAAATACAAGCATTTGGAAGCTTTTTCCTATAGATAACAAGTACCATAAATACAGGTTTGGGTGAGCTGCAAATGTGCAAAAACATTTTTGCAAACTAGTGGGTTTCAAATTAATACCATTGTTATGAATTTTGCTAAGAAAAACTTCTTTGCTCTAGCGTCAATACATTCATTGATTATCAGCGTCTTATTATGGATGGCATCTTTTTCAGTCACAATGTCAACCCAAGTTAAATCCATAGGAGAGAGTAGAGACCGACTGGTATCAGCTTAATGTCAGTTCAACTGGATGAATGACCTCAAAACCCAGCCTAATAATTGCAGTTCAACTGGTAAAAATATTCTCCCCCTATAGCTGTTGTGTAAATGCAAGCTTCTTTATTTTTCCAAACTACTGGTCAAAATTAGCCAAGCTTCCAGAGAATGTCTAAAAGTCTTGTCACTGCTCTTCTAGCAGGCACTTTGTATCATTTACTTCCCTGCCACAGGCAACAAAACCGCTGACCAGCTTAGAGCATGTTTGAAAAATGATATCAAGAGACTCGAATGTACAGGCAAGTGCATATTTTCTATCATTCAAAAGCATGTAATAAGAATTCAAAAACAAAGAATTGTATTGCCAGCATGGCTATACAAAGCTTTGGATGTGTCCCAGCCCTTTTTGTATGTGTGCTTACTTTCATAAAGATTACACTTGAGTAGAATTCAAGTTGAAACAGCAACTGAGCTTCCACAACACCTATATGTGGAAATCATTATCAGTAAACCTAACAAAAGAAAATGAGACTGATAAAAATATGCACAAAGTATTTCATAGATCACAGACCGTTTGTACTTTTTCCCCGAACCACAAGGACAAGCTTGGTTGCGGCTAACTTCACTTGATTGCCCTAAATTCCTGGATACGTCTGGCTTCCATCGTCCCCCCATCATAGTCTCAATCTGTCCCACATAGTAGCATATATTAGCACTACAACCACTACAGAAGGTTAGATGTTATGTACCTCATGAAAAGTTTTTGGAACGGGCTTTCCTTCAGCCTCCAACTTCTTTACACGCTCATATGCCTCTTTTGCCCATCCATACTTGGAAAAAACTTGTTCAACGTCTAGAGGAGTGCAGCCACATTTTGATGAAACTTCAGCCTTCTGCTGGGTCCCCAATTGCTGAATCCCTACATCACCTGCAATTGTTATTCTCAAATGGTTTGCATAATCCAAACTGCTAGCCTTAATCAAAATGTGAATATATCCCTAGGCTAGTTTAGAAGGGCTATAGTAATAGAACTCAGATTTGCTTGTTTGCTAGTTAATGAACAATGCATGGCTATTTCTTATGCCTTTCTAAACGCTACTTCTGATGCTGCAAACTTGTGATTTTCAAAACTTGTTCTTAACCAGGTAAACTAGGGAAAGTAAAGATTTATAGCAGGGCACAGCCAAGATATATTTCCATATTTGATCAAGAAACAATGACAGCAGAGAATGGAAGGACATGCAGCTCTATAAGTCTGATAAAGTCATAGCAGGTTATGTGAGAACTGCAATGCGTACTTGCTATTGAAATATTTGATGTTAGTGAAAAAATATGTCAGGCACATACGCTACCTGAGGGCCATGGGGGCCATAATCGGCTAAAGCACGAAGAATGTTTTCCTGTGCTTGTAGAGATTGCACTACACTCTTTTCACCCCCACGTGGTAACCCTTTCCCAAATTGAGCAATGCTGCCAAGTCGACGGGCAGCTTTCAATTGATCTGCAAATTCTGTATCAAAAAAATGTGTTAGATACTTATATAAATCATATCGAGACTAAAATAACCATAACTGAATAGCAAATATTACATGTTGAAATAGAAAGCTGCTGACAGCAAAATGAGCTACTCAAATAACTGAAATGAGTTAGTGTCATGTATATTGCCAATGAGCATAGAGACATAAGCCCTTCTTGTATTTTAAAATGCAGAAAACATAGTTTTAAGAACATACTGACTAACAAAATAACACTTACTTTCAATGGTGAAGCCCTCTTCTTCGGACTTAGAGATGGCATCTGTAGCGCTAGACTTAAATACTGAAGTATCAGAAGGAAACTTATCGCCAGTATCAGAAGGAGATTTATCGCCAGTAAACACTCTTTTGATCCGATCGAACCAAGATTTAGGGCCTGATGATCCAGTCTCGGAACTCTGGTCCGAGCTATACCTCACACTCGATAAGCTTACACTACGAGAGGAAATGGAGGGCAAAATGGTAATAGGCCGTCTAAGTAAGAGAGAATTTCTGGCCGCCATAGCCAATTCCGGATTAGGGCTTTTTGTTGGAACCGTTGTACAGGTAAGGCTTTTTTGGAAAATGCAATTTCTAAAGGAGAACTTTTTATTATATCCTTGTTCGTTAATACTTATCTTATTGACATATGCCATATGATAGATGCTGTAATGTAAGGGCCTCATTTTTATGCGTCCATGATATGTACTATACCTTATTTCATACGAGCGTCAAAATGAGTGGCTGATAGTAAATAATCGCCTAGAAAACTATTATATGTAGGAAACTGCATTCGATTTTAGATTCCTCACAAATATCATATAGAGACTGGGCTGGGTTTCATAAACATTGAGTTTCACACAAATAGGCATATCAAAAATAGAGCCAGCAAGGAAATCGTCACTTGATTACTGGTGGAATAAGGAACTCATATGCAAGTCACCCATTTTAGTCCTTCGAATTCACTTAAAACCCACTGCTAGAATAGGTGACTTAATGGTGATCTTTGTGTTGCTAGATGCCGTATCTAGTTTCCTTCCTCTTTAAACTCCTTTTGTAGAGTCAGTAAAGATCAGTCTAAATCTGATGAGCTGTTACTCGATGTTGCAAAAGATGTCAAAGACTTATTTTGTATCTGCTTCATTTTCCCTTCCAGAATTTGCTCTCCTTTTCTAACATTGTGGAGTGGCAATGGGATTTGTAGCTGATCTCTCTTTATGGTTATTGGTTCTATAACATCCAAGGTCCTACAAGTGGAAAACAACTTGGACAAAAACTTCATTTTCTTAAGCTCTACCCAAGGTCTTGCGAAGGGACCAGGTCCATTAACAGCTCGATCCAGATCTTGACCAACTGATATTAGCTCATATGGATCAAACAAGGAATTTGTGCAGGGATCCCAAGATGATTCTTTAATACATTCAGATTCAAATGCCACAGCCTTGAACCTTGAAGAGCCCGCGGATAGGCGAGGTGGAAAAGGAAGATTGGCTATGGTAAAATCAGAACCATAAATCCCCCCTGATCTCTTGTGCCATGCTTTAGCAGCATCTTTTCTATTTTGCAAGGCTTCTTGAAAGATGTGTGAAGTGTCTACTCTAGCCTTTGCCAAAGCTGCATCAAAATCCGTTGTTCTTAGTTTGGCCCTTGACTTCTCCCCAAATGTTGTATCTGCCATGCTCTACAATGATCTCTTCACTAGGATCCTCCAAAACAATCCCCATATTTCTTCCACCAATCGGGAAAATGCTCCTCATATCCTTATACTATAAATAATATATCTCATTTATGATCCAAATTCCTTATGACGTTGCAATGTGTGGCATTCTATGAGCAAACTCCTATAGCGAATGCGACATGGTTTGGCGTGTCTAACCTCTATGCTATGTGGTCACAATTTTAACTGGCATTATCTGCATGCTTTACGTGGATGTCATTTTTCTTTTGGTTGGCCCACTTTTTCTTATGACACGTCCTCTGGCTTGTCATGGCCCACAAACATAAATGTTATGGCTGTGATGTCGATGGATGTAGTTGTGCCATCACTAGTCTAGGAGGTATATTATCAAGCACTTGCATTTAGTATGTCATAACAGATTTATGGCCATTAAATCAAAGTGGCATCTTTTGGCTTGCCCCAATAGGGCAAACTCTCATTTGTGTGGTGGAATACGAAATATTCTGCTAAATATTTCCTTCTGACCAATGGTGTACAAATGGAAAGGCAAATGTAGTGTTGGTTCAATCAAAGTTGATTTAGCAGGTGGGCAGGAAGGAATAGAATAGAATAGAATAGTTTTTTTAACGTCCACGGAGACCAATAGGTCATGGGACCCATACAATGGGCTAGTACAATCATTACTACTAGGATTAAAAAACCCTGCCTCGAAAGGTTTTCAAGGGAAAAACCTTTGCAGTAATGATGATACTAGACAAACAGAGATAATGACTACTGGGGGCTCAGTAATTGCAGATGTTTATCTAGAACCTCACGTATGTATAATGCCAAGTCATGCACAGATGGTGCTCTGAGAAGTTGTGGAAGCGTGGAATGGAATGCTAAGGTCAAAAAATGATTCCGGACTATCTCAAAAGCAGGGCAACTCAGAAGAGTATGGCAGAAAGATGCAGAAAGAAAGTTAAGCATAGCAGTTCTTTGTGACTAGAAGAGGTCATGGGCTTGTGGTTGAGGAAGGATTCTAAGCTTCTATTGATAGCTTCAAATCATTTTTCAATCTATGGTGATTTTTTTTCTTTTTCCTTTTTTTTGAAGGATAAAGAATTTTCATTTATAAATACACTCTTATAAAGCTCTATAGTAAATAGATATCGTCTTTGACACATTTGAAGAGGGGTTAGCTACAAAGTTCTTTTATCATAAGGCATGTAAATGACTTCTTCTTATAAAATTTTCTCACAGTATCATATAGAAGGAAGCATCACCCTTGAATACTTTTGAAATTTCCTAGCTTATCTATGAGTATGTTTAGTACTTATGAGCCTATAGTGCATACATCTTGACTAGAGTAAAGGAATTCCTTCTCTTTCAAATGACCTATACTGCATCCATTTTGCTGGATACATACCTAAAAGAGGATCGTCAGTTCCCAATGTAATAGTGAACATATTCATACACCATATTCAAACAAATTGCAGGTCAATGCATTCTATTAAGCATTGTTCCAAAGACTCTTCATTAGCCTTGCATAGTAGACATAGTGTGTTCCTTTACTTAGCATAAGAGCCTTGTGAACCACTACCATGAAAACGAATTCACTGGGAGGGGGAGAAGTTTCATCTACAACTTTCACCTTCCACCTGGCTGGGAACAATTTAGTAGCTTTTATTTTTAGACATTTTTGAATTGATTTTATAAATGACCCCACCAGAATTGATCATAGACCCAAGATTTCTTGCTCGTGCAATTTATATAGTTTAGTAGATTTTTTTTTTCGTTGAAGGACGTCAAACTTTATTTAATCAAAGAATCAAATACAAGTATAACTGCAAAGACAGGAATAAAATCTTAGTGGATAAGCAGAGACCCACTGAGTGAAGCAAGCTGCCTAAGCATAAGAGCGCACATCCAAATACTCTTTTACGAGGGGCAAGTGAAGAACAATGGTACGACTTAGCAATGTGACCTTGAGAATCTTGGAGAACATGGTTATTTGCCACATCCAAACCCTTAAAGATTACCAGTCTTTGTCTTTCCCAGATAGTCCAAAGCAACCATCCTTCTGCAAGATGAAAAGCCTGGCTTTGTAATTCCGTCCAAGTACTTGGATAAATTGCCAAGGAAGCTTGAAAAAGAGAGAACAATCAATCCCATACCTGTCTGAGGTGATCACACATAAAAAAAAAAAAAAAAAAAAAAAAAAAAAAAAAAGGGCAGTGTTCTATGGTCTCAGATTCACGCTTGCATACTGGATATTGATCTGATATTCTAGGGTTAAACTTGTGGACAAGCACATTACCCGAAGACATCAATGAAGAATCTGCAACCAAAGAACTGCCACTTTAGCATGAAGTAGCTTATCCCACAGCCATTGGAGAGGAAGGAGTTGAAGGGGCCACTTATTAAAGGAGGAAGAATATCAGTATCAAGCAATAACTTATATATAGAGTTCACAAATGTGCACTCATTAATCTCCTCATGACAAACTCATATCAAAATATCTTCTTGGTGTGGCAGAATAGGTTGTAGATAGTCAACAACTTTTTGACAAAGAGCTTTATCCCATCACCCCAACAAAAACTTTAGTTGAAACGCCTCCCATGACAGGAGCTGGCCTGAGTCATACTATGCTGCAATTGTTAAGATTCCTGCCATTTTCCATTGTCGTTGAGTCAATGGGTGCACTGTAACGCAAAGTGCTGCATTGTCTTCCAGGGGGATCCACCAACAAGGTGCATTCAACAGAGCACAAGCGACTGGACTGATGTGAATATGTAGCATAATAACAGGGGGTTTCAGGGGGATTTGATATGGATGTAAAAGTAACAATTCCTGAAACCATAGATCATATATCCCTAAAACAATTGAATGGGTTGTTATATATATATAAAAAAAAAAAAAGATCGAACGGAGAAGCCTAAGTCCACATCATTTTTTGATGATCTAGAAATTACACGTGGATAGGCTAGAATTTGAGGAAAGGCTGTAGGCCCGGTAGGGCTGGTGTGCTAAAAAAAAAAAAAAAAAAAAAAAAACATAGATTCAAGAAAAAAATAGTCACATTAGCTCACTGGGTATATTGGTTAAAGTAGTCTTATTTGGACATTGAGAAACCTTAGGCAAAGCCCATATAGAGGTTCGATATTCCCTCAAAACCTTAGGCGAAATCATATTTCATATTTCAAAATTATAGGCGCCTCCAATCATAAATGACTATAAGTAAAATGAGAGGTTCCCAAAGGCCCCACCATACGATCTGGGTCATAGAATCGGCGAATCCGACGACTGTGGTAGTCCAGGGTGCACCTCGTTTAGAATCAAACAATCCCTTTAAAAATGGAGAAGCATTATGATAAGGCCGTAACTCATAAAATAGACTCCATGGAAAAACAAATTGAAGTGTGACTCTTACAAAAGGAATACAATGGATAAGAGTCTGTGTAAGTCGTAACCTAAGAGAATCATCCTTTATCTACAAGAAGCCTCCAAATGAATTTTGAGATCAAAACTTTACTCTGTAAACGAATATCAAGCATGCCCAAACCTCCAGCAAACTTAGGCTTTGTACGCTTAGACCATGCAGTATTTACCACAGCCCTTGCTTCATTTCCACCCCAAATAAAAGTTTCTGATAACACCCACAATCTCCTGAAACTTTGACTGGGGAGCAAGAAGGGCAGAAGCCATATAGACATGCATGTTGCTCAAGACATGCTTGACAACTGTTACCCTTCCAGGCATAGAGAGTTTAGCAGTATCCCACCAAAAAAATTTCCTCCGCAACCCCTCTATTATGACATCCTAAGCATCAAAAATTGAGACTTGAATACCCACAGGGATACCAAGAAGCTTGGTTGCCTTCCCATGAGGCAATACCTTCCAGGGGTAGGCAAGAACACAAGGTGGAACTTCATCATCTAGAGTCCATAACGCAGAACACTTTTGCCAAAACTCAGAGGCTAAGGAAAATGTGTCAAACAGAAGCTTGGCATTTTGGAGATTATCATCTTCTGCTATCAAGAATAGAAAAGTATCATCTGCATACTGATTAATAATTTCTTAAGAGTCATTCTCCATCTAGAGAACAATTGTGAAAGCACCTCTGCCACAATTATAAAAAGCAATGGAGCCAAGGGGTAAGGTTGATGAACTCCTCTACCAACAAGAAAGACGGCAGAGGGCTCTCCCTGGAAGAGTACTGTAGATCTTGCAGAAGCATGCAGCTTCATCACATCTCGTGAATGGGATACCAAACCCTAAGGCCAATAAACACTTCTCTAGAAAACCCCAATCCATGCTGTCATACGACTTCGCAAAGTCAATTTTGAGATATGCAATGCGATGTGCATTTAACCTTGCCCAATACATGCCTTCATATGCCGCGGCAACATTATCAAGAATACACCTTTCAGGCAAGAATCTCGGATCGACATTCTAGAATGGGGCGAGCATGCATGTCTTGCATGCATGCATGCGGCGCATGCCCTTTCTGGTTGGGGTTTTGCTATTTTAGGCGCGGTTCTGCATCAACGTCTCATCATCGCTTCCTCTTCTCTCAATGATACCTTATTCTCTTTGATTTGTTTCGGCGGGGGAGGGGCTTCTTCCCCGCTTGGTTTGGCCCATTTGGCGTTTACGTCATCTTTGTGGCATGTCCTTTCTCGGCCTCGGCCCTTCTTTAGCCTTCATCCCGCGTGACCTTAGGTCCCTCGATTCTAGTTTGATAAGGAAGTTCTCTGGTATTCGGGCGGTTTGTTGGTTTCATGCGAGCCCCATTCTAGAATCGCATCGATCCGAGACATCGGATCGACATTCTAGAATGGGGCGAGCATGCATGTCTTGCATGCATGCATGCGGCGCATGCCCTTTCTGGTTGGGGTTTCGCTATTTTAGGCGCGGTTCTGCATCAACGTCTCATCGGCGCTTCCTCTTCTCTCAGCAGTACCTTATTCTCTTTGAACCCACCCTCCCCCGCTTCTTTGTTTATTGTATTGTTTATCATGTTTTTCTTCCACCCGCTGGGTTATGCTTTTTTCCACCCCCTGGGTGATGCTATTCTCTGGTATGTTGTGTTGTCTCGTTTGTTGTGTTGGTGATGTGCAGGTACAGGTTGGCGAGCGGCATCTGTTTCGACTTCTCCAAGCGGGGGTTTTTGGGAGCGATTTCTATGCCTTACGTTTGTCCAAGCCCCTTGCCGAAGGCTTATCACTAGGGTTTTTCCTCGAAAACCCGAAAGGGCGGGATTTTTTAATCCCGGTGATAAGCTTTCGGCAGGTACATCAGACACTCATCTATTAGCATTGTATTTTTTTGGGTCCAAATGATATAATTGGATTTTCCCTTTATTTTTCATGGGTAGTTCGCATGTGTGCGGCTACCCACTGTCCACCACCGTAGAAAATCTGCTGAGATGAATGAGAAGCCTATCTAGTTTGTTGGTTTCATGCGAGTCCCATTCTAGAATCCTATTTGGGTTGAAGATATCTACTCAATAAGAACAACACAAAGCTTTTCTGCCATCGCAAACATCTTATACACTATAGAGAGCAAGGTTATAGGACGCCAATCATAAATGGTCTTGGGTTCTTTACACAATGAACTTTAATTCTTCATGTAGCTCCAATGGCTATCTTCAGCCCATACAAGTTCAACTCCAATGAATAGTGGCATCTCTAGACTCGCATTCTCCAATCACAAACTACTAGGGAGTTTTCAAATATAAACAATAGCCATTGGACCACTAGATTTTTTATGTTGAAGCAGAGTTTGCACTTTCTTGTTGGCTGTTGAATTGCTATAACAGAGCCGCATAGGAGGATCTTTGTACTATCCTAGTCTAAACTTCTACAAAACACACAATCTTCTTACATGTATCTTCCCTTTTGTGCAGCTCTGTAAACTAACAAAAGCAACAATGGAATATGTAGCAAATAATAGGGGGTTCCAGGGGGATTTGATATGGATGTAAAAATAATAATTCATGAAAAGATAGACTATATATCCCTAAAACAATTGAATAAGTTGTTATAAAAAAAAAAAAAAAAAAAAAAAAAAAACCCTCAATCAGTTCTAGACTACTAGAACATCATTTCTTCTATCAAAAAGATAGCCCAATTTGCAGTCCTAAACATAGGCAGGCCACTATGTCTTGGTCACAGATCTGGTTCAATTTTCATTTGTGCATAATCTAATATAAGCCATTGAATTTATTTAAGCCTCTTACTAATTATATGATTAAAGTAGTATGCATCCCTCAAGAACATGAGAGTGTAGTGATTTTCCAAATATAATCCATATCATATTCTTCCTTCTTTATTACAAATAGGTCATGTTCTATGCATGTATGCACATCATGGATTAGACATCCTAAGCAAGCTTCTTAAAATTATACCATCATACTATTAATTTCTATATGTGAATAAACACATAACCATGCACTATTTAATTCGTCTCATTAATCATTACAAGCCAGCATTACAAGTACGTCAAATACTTTAACAAATCATGATTCATTTGAACCCATAGACTTAATATCTGCTCATGTTTACAAACTGAAAACAGATGAATCAGGACATCATAGATCAGAAAAAATTCCTTTCATAAACTTTACCCAATATGACATATTATATTCTGTTTATGGCAGTACAAGAATATATCTCCCAACATAAGGAAAAATATTACCAGATTTCAAGTAGAGATTCAGACATAATGATGTAAAATAATGTTTATCATACTCATACTTCATCTCCAACTCTTGGAATCATATGGATCTGCAATCTTCTGAAAATATAAAACAGAGAGCAAGGAAATCTGTTACCTGCAGTAGAACCAAAGGACAGTTAGCCAAGAAATGGGTAAAAGCCTAAGCTACTAGCAGGTGTCATGGATTTCCTTGAGGTTATCCCATTTCACACTGCTTATATTTTCGCTAAAACAGCTCAAAAATGTTATCATCCACATCTAGAAATAGGTCAGCCTTATGCAAATGTTGGCTGTTCCTATAGATTTGATGGAAACTAATCTTAAATCTGTTGCTCACAAGCTTGAGACAGTGTTCTTCCTTAAGATCTATACCAGGAAAGTATATTACATTCTATCTCACCATTTAAACCAATGAAATTATTTCAAACCTTTGGAATTCGAGTAGAGCCTTTTTGCTTCTCCATTGCATTGTCAGCTTCTTGATTGTTGTAGGCAAATTCGTATGCATCCTGCTTGCTGGCCTCAATGGTGTTTGCTACACTTGATATTTCAGCACTCACTCTAATGGGATCAGGCACAACACTCCCATCAATTAAATCCCTGCTGCCAATATCTATGTTCTTCCTTATTCCCTCAGATTGGCAGGATTTCAGAGATGTATCTCTTACAGACTTATGATATTGAAAGATCTTTTTGCTGGATCCCTCATTTTGCTTTGCTCCAGCCATTCTTTTCCGGGTAGCAAGATTCAGATCTCCCTTCTTTCTCACCATCTTCAGGCCACGAATCTGAGAGGGCGGCCTTGGGCCTCTAATTCTAACACATGTAAAGCTATTTTTCATCTCTCTCTTATATATGGACATCTCTACAATCCTTATTACCGTCAGTTCCAGATAAAGGTGTTCCAAACCTGCTTTATGTGGCCGTGGAGTCTCCATCCTAAGCTGGCATCTCTACATGACTAACTGTCTCTGATAGCTTTTCATCCAGTTGGGCCATCGTTGCCCTAAAATCATTCCGGCTATTTTCCTCCTGGAACATTAGGTTAGTATTAGAAAACCATAAGTATTTTGTTTTTTGGTTCGAATAACCTTATGCCCTAAGCATAACATGTATATTTCTGCTATAGCTTTGTATCAACAAAAAAAAAAAAAAAAAAAACTAGCAAACGCTAGACCAGCATCTGCCTCGGTCAATCCCTTGGCAGTATTAACATTCTAATATCTAAACTGAGCAAGCCAGTCTAGACTAGTACCTCTTCTCCCAAAGCCTAAGTAATTTGAAGACCATTATTTATTCATTAAAGCCATAAGAAATAAAAAGTAAATCATCTGCAACAGTCATCAACATGAATTCTGTGCAATTTCATATGCTATGAACTCTATGTACAATTGTTTGAAATTTATGCCCAGAACCTGACTTTAGCTTATCCACTGTTAAGCTATCCAAACATATATAAATTGAGTCAAGAGGTCCATATCACATGTATAATGTATCAATTATCTAAAATAATTGTGTTACTTGAATCACTCTGATTATGTAGACCATCACTGTTGCAGCCATATTCCAATGAATAGACAGCTCCAAGCTCCAAGTGGCCTTCTTCATGTCCTTTTCGAAAATTCCACATCCTTTACGCTAAAGCCAACTCTAACAGCAAAATAAACACAATTGGAGGAGAGAACCCATACCTGCAGCCAATCAATACACAATTAGCATGAAAACGGTAAATGTGCAAGGGCCAAAAGGTACATTGGGTCTCTCAGTTTATCACTGATCACCAATTGTATCCTTTTGCCCAGAGTTAGCTTTAACAAAGAAGAGAGATGGAATAATAACTTGAGATCTTTCTCAAATTCAAAAGCTTAATTAAAAGGATATGCCCACTATGTAGGCTTATGTCAACTCACATAATATCATTTAAAATCATCTTTCCAGTCTGAGGATTCATTCCAGCTTCATATCTAAGTCTAAGGGCATAATGCATCTTGTTAAAGCATCAGGCATATGCCTCACTCAAAATCTTAAAAGACTCTACATACATGCATTGCGTAAAAACGTTCAAGAATCTGCCTCCACTTCACCTTTGACAAGGAAAATTGGAGATTCGACACAAGGGCAATATGCATTAGCTCCTGTTCATGCACAACAAGTCATGCAAAGATGGATATAAGCAGGGAGCAAATCCAATAAATCTATTTCTATCCCAGATTTTGCCACCATATAAACTGGGAATAAAAAAACAGAATTAAGACCCAATAGGCATTGTGCGGAAGCCCTTGGTTATGGAAAACACATTTTATCTATATGTGGAAACACATAGGCCAAGCAACATTAATGCAATGGCCAATTTATGGTCATAAGCAAGTCCCAAAAATTCAGCCAATCGAACCTTATTAGGATCATATCTAGATTTGTATCAGGCTAAAAATAAGCTAATTATCAAAATAAAGTATTTCAATCATGTACAATCTAACCTGATTGAAGTCATTGCAGATTTCGGCAGTTTGCCTTTGATCTTTAGCAATGGTGTCTGATGCGAAATTTGGCATACCACTTGCAGACCATGAGTGCAGAAAAGCTCGTCTATGAAATCTTATCTTCGATTCAGCTAGATCTTGTAATGCTAATTTTAAGCAAATGCCTAAAGCTACAGACTTGGAGATTTCGCATGTTTCCAGGTTTCCAGGCTCCATGCCAAAGCATAAATAGTGTTAACAGGTCAATAACCATCATTAGAGAGATCAAATTGCTTCAAAATCTCTGCATTTAATTAAAGCACATACCAAAGTAGAAATTTTGGCTGCCATCAGCAAATCCGAAATGCCCATTCTTTATCAAATCTTCTAATGATTAGGGCAAAACAGCAGAAGGCCATATCTCTGGGCACAGCATACGATTTGTAGAACACAGGCATGTTTTTTAGCAAAACCAAACAGATCCATTTTCCACGGGTCTAGAAGTCAAATGCCTGCTACGGCCTACTGCAAACATTTCGGCCTTCCATTCTCTTTGCATAGGGCTGGAGACGACTTCATAAAGTGAATATTTCACAATAAATCTACAGCATTTCAGCATCAGCAAATATTATATTCTGGCCACCTGTGCACAGCTCCGAGCAACAACCATTTGTCATCAATGATTAGGTAGCCAAATCGGCAACTAACAGATCAAACTGTTTTTGCATAGTCCAAAACTTCAATTCATTTTTCCGCTGCAGCAGACAGATCTGAAATGTATTTTTAGCAGTTACCATTACCATTCTAGATTGACATCGACAACAGCGGCCGCCTGGCACCCAGGTCAAGGAAAAAATCTTTTTGCCCTAACCAAGCATGTCCTTGAGCCACATGCATGCATAAAATTCATTAAAACTTCTATATGCCATATCCTTATCAAATGAGAACTTAATATTCAAGTAGAGCCCCTTGTAAACAATATTGAAGATATCATTTATCCCCTTGTGCTCTAGTGTGGAGTTAACTTTTCTTGAAGATGTGCACTTCTGCTCTGTTAGGTAGTCCATAACTATACTATTACTGCCTATTGAGGCAAAAATCATACAATTCGTATCAAAATCAAGTTATTTACTGTCAAAAAAGATCTCAGGATCTTTACTAACCATCAAGGTAAAAATGCTTAAATAAAAAAAAAAAAAAAAGGACATAGATTCAAGATAAAAAATAATTACATTAGCTCACTGTGTACATTGGTTAAAATAGTCTTATTCGGATATTAAATTATTTTGGAAGAGGTTCGAACCCCCGTATTTCATATTCTAAAATCTTAGGCAAAGCCGTATAGAGGTTCGATATTCCCTCAAAACCTTAGGCGAAATCGTATTTCATATTTCTAAATCATAGGCACCTCCAATCATAAATGACTATAAGCAAAATGACAGATGCCCAGAGGCCTCAACATACGATCTGGGTCGTAAGATCGACAAATCCCACGACTGTGGTAGTCCAGGGTGCACCTTGTTTAGAATATGTAGCAAATTAATAGGGGGTTTCAGGGGATTTGATATGGATGTAAAAATAACAATTTCTGAAACCATAGATTATATATCCCTAAAACAATTAAATAGGTTGTTATAAAAGAAAAACATAGATTCAAGATAAAAAATAATCACATTAGCTCATTGGGTACATTGGTTAAAGTAGGTTGTTATAAAAAAAGAAAAAAAGAAAAAAACATAGATTGAAGATGAAAAATAATCACATTACCTTACTAGGTACATTGGTTAAAATAGTTTTATTAGGGCATTAAGTTATTTTGGTAGAGGTTCGAACCCCCGTATTTCATATTCTAAAATTTAGGCAAAGCCGTATAGAGGTTCGATATTCCCTCAAAACCTTAGGCAAAATCGTATTTCATATTTCAAAATCCCTAGGCACCTCTAATCATGAATGACTATAAGCGAAACGAGAGGTGCCTAAAGGACCCCACATACGATCTGGGTTGTAAGATCAACGAATCCGATGATTGTGGTAGTCCAGGGTGCACCTCGTTTAGAATATGTAGCAAATTAACAGGGGGTTCCAGGGGGCCATATAGAAGATCTCTACTTGAAATCTTATAGTATTTTGCGAATCTTGTTATACAGTATAGCAAATTTTGTACTTGCATATCCCACAAACGAGGAACTTTATGTACGGTATAGATTAAGGAATAAGGGGTGAATATGCCTATCCAACAGCTCTCGTTGCCCGGAGTCACCCCCCGTGTGAATATGCACCTAAACCAAAGGGGGTTTAAAGGGGATTTTAATTTAAATGTGTTAGACCCAATGGTTGTGTTAATTAATGTCAATGGTAGTTATGTGTTGGTTGTTAATGTCAATGGTTGTTATGTGTTGGAGGATTTAATTTTTATATGTTGGATGTTAATGGTTTGTGTTGCAAAAAAAAAAATGTTGGCCCCTTCGGGGCCTTAGGAACGTCACCCCCCTCCCCCCAGTGTGACAAAAAATTTAGAATTCAAACCAGAAAAAAACTAGAATTCATTTGAGGCTTTCATCACCTGCAGCTTTTGAATTTGATCACAATAAAACAAATAGAACTATTTCACAACAACTATTTCTCTTTCACAATGACACCATTGTTTATCAATCCATATGATTTTGGATGCTCCATCTCTAGCTTAAAGGTAATGCATGATTCACCTTATGGTTCGATTAAAGTTTCAAACCTACAATATAAATGCATTCTTGTGGCCACTGTTTGACTGATCTGCGTGACATGGAAAAGGGCATCGAATAATCCGCATGTTGTGTGCATAAGAATCCGTTTATTGATTGAAGCTAAAGGCTGGCTGCTATGAACAATCCAGCAGCCAGGAATATCCAAGAGTTGGAAGCAAACGGAGGGCCTAAACTTGAATCTGCAGCAAATCTTAGGAAGGAAACAAAAGGGGGTTTTGCAACACTACATTGTAGAATCAGGAAACCAATACCTTGTAAAAAAAAACATTATGCTAACTGAAGAAACATTAAAAAACAAATACCTTTGTAAGTGTGAGCAAAAAATCCATCTCGTGGTAGTAAAATCCACTCCGACAATAAGAATCCAAGAGGGCAAGTACACATGCATATGCACACATGCACACACATGCACACATGCACATGCACTTGCACTTGCACTTGCACATGCACAATACACATGCGCATGCATATACATGCACATGCACATGAACATGCACGTGCACACACATGCACATGCATGTGCACATGCACATGCATACACATGCGCAGTATTCATGCACAAACACATGCAGAGAAAGACAACAACCCTCGGATTGTTCCAACCAACGAAAATCAACGGCCCATAAAGGGTGCACTCTAGAAATACTATTTAGTACACCTCAACGAATACAACAACGAAATCATAGAAAAACCATGTGAAAAAACGTATAAAAATCTAAAAGTAACCCCCTGTTATTGTGCTACATATTCCTAGTCCAAACTTCTACAAAACACGCAATCTTCTTACCTGTATCTTCCCTTTTGTGCAGCTCTCTAAACTAATGAAAGCAACAATGGGGTATTTTTTGACACCTCAGATACACAAAATCTTCGCGCTTCTGTAACAGTTCAGAATCCTCGCTAAATATTGTTGTAGTCTGAATTAATGTAAAAAGAAGCTCAGACAAAAGGTTGGACATGCTGGCGCAGAGAGATGATTGAGTATGGCTTGGATAGAACAACAATTGCTTCAGATCAGATATGGCAGTGGTTGAATATAGCATGGATGGAAGAACCATTGCTTCTTGTTTGTGGACGCGGGTGTTTCTGCCCACCTGTATGCCTTATCTGCCCACCATGTGCATACAAGGACTGTATCTATTATAAATACAAGATATACATATACTTGGCTAGCCTCTAGATCAATATGGGTGGCTATCCATACTTTGACATGGCCGTATATTATATGTATAACAACCATATAATAATAATAATAATTAATTAATTAATCACGCCCACGTTGGACCTTGAAGGCCATGGAGCGAACAAACATACAGTATTGTTCACAGTTTCAAAACTAGTGAACGATGTGCTTCTACAGCTCTGAAATAGAGACCAAGCACCATAGGATTATCATCTAATAAAGATGAAAAATCAGTAGCCTGTATATCAAATTTAGTCCGAATATCCTCATATGTTGGACACCGTAAGAACACATGAGCCTCATCTTCAACCATATTCATATTGCATACTTCACAAAGCCTCTCTTCTCTTGGAGTTTTCGACCATCTACCTGTTTCCACACGCAGTCTATGAGAACTGGTTCTGTACCGCGCTATGTATTTCTTTAAAGAGCTCGGGATTCGGGCTTTCAGGTAATTTTGTTCGGAGTATATCAATAAGGGATTCACTTCTGATGTATATGTAACCATGCGCGAACCCTTGTGTGCCCAAAGCTTCTCTATAACTCGTGTCTGTACTAAATCACGGGCACCAATATCTGTGTCTGGTAACTGATCCATGGATATCCCCCATTTCTCAGCCCATACTGTCACATCACGGTACCATCCTGTGGATGAGGATTGGGCTAGTGCCAACTTAGGTAAACGTCCATCTGGCTGCTTGTGAATCCTTGTAACAAAGTTCAATGTCTGATATAAAGCTTCGGCTTCCAAAGGGAGCATGCCAGCTTCTGCCAATAGTATTGCATATGGAATCTGTTGTTTAATTCCCAATTCCTCCTGGAGAAATATCTTCAACACTGATTCAACCTGTGTCCATTGATGAGTTGAGATGCAAGGCCCCCAGATAGGTGAGCCATATAAGACTACGGTCTGGACTAAGGTTTTGAATAGGATTTTTCTGAGTCCCCAGTCTGTGAGAGATGCCTTATAACATTTTGTTAGCATACCATATAAAGCTTTCTTGCTGCCCTCTATCCGTTTTCTGATACACTCTTTCCAACTATATTTTGCCGAAAATTCTAGTCCCAGATATTTGTAGCTATCTACAATTTCTAATGTCTCACCCTTAAATGTGAATGTAGGTCTACTTACAGTCCCAAACACCATCACTTTTGATTTGGCCAAATTGACTTTCATGTGTCTTACCTCACAAAACATTGCCAGATCGTCAAGATGGGACTGTAAACCTTCAGGTTTGTTTGCCACCAGTACTACGTCATCAGCATACAATAGAAGTTGGACCAGGAAATGACCCAACTGAGAACCTGCTAAACCTCTTGTTCTTAACCACTCTTCAAGCTCGTCTATGTATAGACCGAACAGGGTTGGGGACAACGGACACCCCTGCCGAACACCTATAGTGCTTCGAATTTCTCCACCAAATTCCACAGATAATTTGGCTATCACTTCGGAGTATAATTGGGAGATAGCTCCTCTGATTTCCTTTGGTACTCCAAGGTGTTCCATTCGTATCCCTAAGTCCTTTCGAGGAACAGTATCAAATGCTTTTGTGAAGTCAATGAAGGCCAAATACAACGCCTGCCTGGGTTGTTTTGCCTTTTCGATCAACACTCGCAAGCTAAGTGTGTGATCAAGAGTGCAGTGTTGTTTTCTGAAACCTGCCTGGCAGCGAGCTCTTTTCTCATTTTCATCAGCCCATAAACTGAGTTTTCTTGCTAATAGACTTCCTAGCAGCTTAGAGAACATACTGCCAATTAAAATCGTCCTGTAATTACGCACATTATTTTTATCCCCTGTTTTGTGGATTGGAAAAACTCTGTTTTCCTTCCAGTTTTGTGGCAGACCTTGTATAACAGCTTGGTTCATCAACTTTGTTACAACCTCTATGGATTTATCTCCACTCCATTTCAATAGCTCAATGCTTAGACCTTGTAAATCAGCTGCCTTCCCATTTGGCATGTCTTTAAGTGCCTCTGTCACATCCCATATTGTGAACATATCTGAATCTACAACCTCTGATTTCATGGTTTCAGCATTGTGAGAATATATTTCTCGAATATAAGCAGGCAGAGATGTTATAGGAGGTGTTGATATTATACAACCTTCATAGACCAATAGTATGATCAGTGTCCTTGTATTTGATACTTCAAAACATTGGTACCTCTTGGAACTTTATCCCTTATGTTCAATAAACGAGGTGCACCTTGGACTACCACAGTCGTCAGATCTGTCGATTCTAAGGCCCAAATCGTTTAAAGTATGAAATACGAGTTTGCCTAAGGTTTTGATGGAATATCGAGCTTCTATATGGCTTTGCCTAAGGTTTTAGAATATAAAATATGGGGGCTTGAACCTCTACCAAAATAACTCAACATTCTAATGAAGTTGCTTTAACCAACATAACTAATAAGCTAACGTAATTATTTTTTATTTTAAATCTATATTTTTTTTATGACAACCCATTCAATTGTTTTTGGAATATGGTCTATGGTTTCAAGAATTGTCATTTTTACATCCATATCAAATCCCCCTAGAACCCCCACAAGTATTGTGCTACATATTGCAAACTCACATCATGTTTTTCTTCAATGAATGTCTAAGTAAACGCTAGATGCTTAGTTGCTTATTCAGTCAAGGAACATTATTCTAAAGATTCTACTACGTTCTGAGTTTAAAGCAACCTTGGAAATGGGTTCTTCGTTTTAGTTGCCCAGAAGCAGCCGATCCCATGAGGCTGATATGGTATAAAAAAGGCAAATTTACAAAAGTGTCCTTATAAATTGATTAAAATCTTCTTATCACAACATATATAATGCAATTTCATTTTTTGTTTCATTGTAATATTTGTTTGAATCTATTTTTTCTGCACTGAGGATGAATTTGGGCTTGACACGTAGAGAAGACTACAATAAAAATGAAGCGTTTCGATTTGGTCTCGTGAAGTTTCTTATTTCTTGCCCTGCAAGCCATCTCTTGAAGTCAGTCATCTTAAAGCATGTGCACTAGCATCGCCATAGCTTGAACATCTGGGGCATAAGCATTTGTGGCCTCTAGACTGTGGTATGTACGCGTAGATGAATCATCAGATATACAAAATATTGCTCTGGCCCCTGCCTCGCCTTTTTCTATCTATTTAGAGACAGAAAGCGCTCTTCCCACATCAATCCAGCGCTTTGGGTCCTCCAGATCGTTAGCGAATCCTTCTAATTAATTTTCTTTTTTTACCTAGATTTAGCTGCCATGTTGGTTTACCAGTCTCCGGTGATGAGCTTTTGTCTGATTCCTTCCCTTTACACTGAGATCTAGAATGTGACTTGTGGGAAGTTGAAGGAAAATGGGTTGTTAAAGACTCTGTAGACATCGATATTTGTGCAAACCCTTTTGCTGAAGATGATGAGGACAAAATATTGCTCTGGTTGGAATGCGAATTCGTGCCTTTGGGCATTTCGTATGTTTCCAATAGCGCTTTAGGAGCCTGTGTACCATGCAAAAATGATCAAGAACTAGATTATCGTGCTCTATGCTAATTGAACAAAGTGATTTAATTGAGGATGGCAGAAACTGCACTTCTGATCGTTGGCAGTTATTTCAGATTTTTCTCAAATCCTTGAGGAGGTTTTCTGTATGCTAAAAAGTTCAGGAAGTTTTTTTAGAAGACGACTCTGAAAGCACCTAAAGGTAAGACTTATCGTCTTTTGTACCAAAGAAATTAAACACAATCCATGTTTGTGCATAAGGCAGGCATCCTTCTATATCAAAGTAGAATACTTTCCAGTACTTCTATCTTAGTCATCTCTTGCATTTTGGACTCACTAGGTTGCATGTACGTATGTGAGCTGCCATTTCTTTAGAATAACTCTTTAGCGTATGTGTTGAACATGGTACATGAAGAGATTTATTATCATCAAGATGTCTTGTTTGATTATACTATTGATGCCTTAATTTGCATGGCAATCTGGTGCCAATCTTTAGGGGTGTGTCACCTATCGTATATCATTGTCTATATTTGTGAGTAATCAATATGGGTGTCTGCATATCTAGACCAAAATAAAATGGGCCTTTAAAAGAGAAAGTAAATACCAGTTTCAAGGCATGTTTAATGGTATGCTACTGATGCACCTGCTGCTTCTGAGATGCAAGCATGACGTCATTTGGGATATTGAAGAGGAACAACATTGGCAAGAATAATGAGACAAATATACTGATAGAGTTATACAACATACAGTTAAGCCCTTTTGACAAGCAGCCTATACATAGAGTCACAAGCCTATGCTCGTGAACACTGGGTGGGAAATCTACATGCACCCTTCAATAGCCTCCTGGAGCAACTATAGGTCTGCTTCCATCGAGATAATAAGAATTTCGCTTTGAAAAGATTTGCCACGCCGCTAACTCGACGGTAATCATATCATGCCACAACCGTCAAGATTCCTATTAACCTCCAACACCGCTTGAGTTAATGGATGAATTGAGGCACAAAGTGGAAGATTATTTTTCACAGGTATCCACCAACAAGGAGCACTCACTCAACTGATGATATGCAACAAGATCGATACGAAATAAGGTCCGTACTGTCTTCCAAGACTCCACCAAGCCTTTCAAAAAGGGGAGGCATTAGGAAAAGGGCATAGGTGATAAAAGAGACCCTAAGGAAAAAGAGGTTTTAACGAAGCTTTTCCAAAGAGAACACAATGTGCAAGTGACTGCTTCATCAACCGCACTCCAAGTGAGTCAACCATATGCTTAAGGATCCTCAAATGAACTTAGAAATCAGAATCTTACTCTGCAGATGGAAGTCTTTCATACCCAAACCACCTGCAAATTTTGGCCTAGTGCATTTGGACCATGCAACCTTGACCAAGCATGCTCCTCATTCCCACCCCAAATAAAATTACGGAAACTATTGAGCATTGTTTCTTTTTATGTGATCAACTCCAGCTTGTTTCGTCTTGGCTGCTTTCTCTTTTCCAGGTGACATTGACAAGTCAGCAAGTGCTCCTGGCTATTTATCCGAATACTGGAATAAGTTGCGGAGCCAAGCATTTCATTTAGCGTCAGGATAGTTGTTGTGGTCCATCTGGAAGCGCAAAAGATTGTGTGTCTTTTAGGGTTTAAATATTCCTCCTACAGTTGTCCTCCAGGACGCCCAAGCTAGAATTGCTAAGGTCTACCATTTCTCTTCGCTTGCTCCTACCAAGCGACAATTGATATTTGAGTTCCATTTGAGTATGTTGTCTTATGCATAGGCTGGTGGTTCTACTCAGTGGATCATGATTATCCTCTGAGATTTTATTCCCACATGTGCATTTGTATCTGGCTTTTGGCATGGAGTTTCAATAAAGTTTGCGTCCTTAAAAAAAAAATAATAATAATAAAAATACTGTGTCAGTCATTGAGATCTTAATCAGTCTATTATGTCTCATGCCTCTGCAGGAAATTCCATGAGGCTAGTCATATCTATGAAAATCAAAAGGGGGTAGAAAAAGTCTGGACACTTGTACATGTTATCCGTCCTTTGTAGTGAAGCGACATGTCCTTATTGCTTGGTTTATCACCTCATGCATTCCACCATGCATTAACATCGACAACTTCTTACCCTATGACACCAGGCCATCAAAGACTCCCTATTACAATGGGCATGCAAAAAATCAAAGCATTGCGACAAGCGTGGATCGAATACGCAACCTTCAAATCTTCAATCTGATGCTCTCCCAATTGAGCTATCCCCGCAATGGTGTAGTAAATTAATGGTTAACTTATAGATTTTTAAGCATCTTAAAAGTTTGAAATTTATATAACATACAAGGCTTTCTAATGTAAGTAACATACAAGGGATTTCTTGTCATGGTAATATCAAGCATCTTCCAAATTAGACATGGTTAACTTATTGTCAATTGTGGTATACAATGTTGTTTACGTACCCGTATTTTATGTTTACATACGTCCCATATCTTCCTCACAGTACTAGACGTACTACAGGTCAAATTGAGCTCTTGTTTTATTAATACCGTACTTGACGTATTAATACGTACAGTACGTATGATACGTATTTAAAAAAAACGTTCAAATGACATTAGATCAATAGAATTGGTAAAATTATATATTAGAAAATATACATTATTATGTATTATTGAATAGGAGTAAAAAAACACATTAGGGAAATTATGGAATTGTAGTTAAAAAAAAAAACAAAAAAAACAATTGCTCTCCATGGCCGGAGGGTGAAGTGGCTTGAATCATAGTTCAAACAACTAACAACCATTGAAACATTCTATATTGGCACACAATCCCCATGCGTCGGCTAGCCGCCCTAATTTTCTTGCCCTATTATATATATAGACAAGTCTTTGTACTGTGCAGGGCCTATACGAGTTGAATGTATTGATTCCTAGGATTTTAGACGGATTGTATGAAGTCGACCATGCAAAACGAACCTAGTATGAAAGATTCCCCTAGATTCTTAAGATTCTACAAAGATATCTCTGGACTCCCAGAAATTATTCCAAGATTCCTCTAGATTTCCCAAGATTTTATGTGGATTCTCCTAGATTCCATTAGATTCTATAAAGATTTCTCTAGATTCCCTTAGATTCTATCAAGATTATCCTAGATTCTCGCCATTTTTGAAGATTCCCCATAGATTCCTAATATTCTCTTTGTGACTCCTAGATCCTCAAAGATTGTCCCAAGATTCCTCTTGATTTTCCAAGATTCTACATAGATTCTTCTAGATACCCTTAGATTCTATAAAGATTCCCCTAAATTCTCCAAGATTCCATCAACATTCCCTTAGATTCTCAAAGATTTCATGAAGATTCCTTTAGATTTCCCAAGATTCCTCAAGATTCTATGTATATTTTCCTAGATTTTCTAAGATTCTATAAAGATTCGCCTGGATTCCTCAATATGCTATGACCATTCACAAAAACTTCCCTAAGATTCTCCTTGATACCCTTCATATTTCGCTATATCCCCTAAGGTTCCACAAGCATTCCTCAAGATTCTCATAAGATTCCCGAGATCAAACCGCCCCTTTGATCCTCAAACATTCTGTCAAGATTTTCTAAGCTTCTCTAGTGCAGTCCCACAACCACAAAATGACAATTAATTAAGGTTCTCTAGCGCGGGCCTCACAACCACAAAAAAACAACAAATCTTAAAATTTTTAACAAAGGTAGAAAATGTAACTCTATAAAGTTGCCGCTTTGATACAATCCTATAATCCCATGTAGATGTCTCTATTAATTTGCATATTGAGCATAACATCCATGTTGTGATTGAAGTGCACAAAGATGCCATCCTAAATGTTCTCCTACCAAGGGGAAAATATTATTTCGTGCATAAAGATGCCATTCTAAATGTTCTCTTACCAAGAGGACAATATTATTTTATTTATTTTATCAATTCTATTATTGAAGTGTACAAAAAAAGCCATTGTAAATGTTCTCAAATAGTTTACCACAAGAAAAATATATTTCCTCTATTGTATACCTACGTAGTTTTGAGCTCATTAAAACTAAATAATTGTTGAGGTACCATATATTGGGTATAAGCCCATTTTGTGTTCCTTTCTAAAAGTTTTAGTAGTGAAAAAAATTAAATTAAAAAAATACAGTGGCAGAGCTTTGGACACTCTCATCACATATCCATAATCCAGATCACAAATTCAGGGACTCGAGGGGGAAAGCCATGAATGGGAGGAAAATAAAAATATAAGAAGTCACCTTGGCAGGCCAAAAAGCTAGAGGTGAATCTAGTGGCAATCACTAAGAGAGATACCACCTGCCCAAGAAGAATTAACAAAAAGTTGCGAGCCCATCGACTCTTTGGTAGCAAAGCTTCCATAGCCAACTACGGCGAAAGAAATGGAGACGGAAAGCTCGTTTTAAGTTGGAATAAAACAGCATTTGTGTTTTTGATTTTCAGTCATAGTCTAGTAAGTGATCTTCAGCATGGGATAAAACAAGCAAACCATTGGCAAATAACCAAAATTTGTGTCACAATCTGATAAGTGATGGAAAAACCAAGAATCTTTTTACGACGCCTTAGCTTAAACAGAAGTTCCTGTCTCATCATTAGTTATAATAATCTGCTAATTATCATCTACAGACCATCAACATTGTGCAGTTTTTTCATAATAGTACCTCATACATCATCGAATCTTCTTACTGCCTTGCTACACTGTAGTAAAACCCGAAACAATTCCTCCATCTAGAGTTTTTGGATTATGGAGGCATGACAAGAATTTGAATCAACTTCAATGTTTTAGATATGAGAATTACTAGGTTTTTTCTTGTGCACATGATTAAACAAGGTGCTGCGCACGAAGGGTTGCCCTCCGTTGGCCCGAGAGGGTGTTTTCATGGTTTCTGTTTTGTCATTTCGTGTTAGGTCTGTTTTGTTTTGTGTCGAGGCTTGTGGATGGTATGAACATAGGTTGCTGCTTTTGTAGCCCAGGAATTTCGAGTTTTGTTTAAAAAGCTATGGAGGTCAATTCATAGAGACTGAGGAAGGAAAGAGGAATTACCGGTAATCGAAGATCTTTATTCAACAAATAGATAGATAGATTTGATCTATATAAGGAATCACAATTGTATTTAATTTTGTAGCAGCCTCTTGACAAATTTTTCCATGTCCCCATGAGTGGTCAATCATAATAATTGTCTCCTTCAAACTTTATAAAAATTATAGTGCTTCTTTGTAGTTCATCTTTCTTGTGAACAATTATGGTGCAATCACACGTATATATAGGGGAATCAGAGCATTCCAAGAAGCAAAGAGAAGTGGTCTATCTAAATCATGATATGAATTCAAAACCTCCATGCTTAAAGAAACAACTTGAAACATCCTTTGCTCCCTTCTGCAACAAGTAAACATAGGCTGTGCGCCCACAACAAGCTCCCTCGATCCAATCAACTATACTGGCATCATGTTATATTGCATGTAATCTTGTACAAAATCCACCATATTGCACCACATGGTTTTTCAAATTGGTTTCTTATGCAAAATTCATTTCTAAAATGAATTCGAGGAACTAAACACACATGACACATTAACTAGAATTTAATAACTGCACGGGCCATGGCAAATTTCTTGAATTAACATGACAATTGAGCGCCTATGACACATCAAATGAAAAAGCTAATATGGACTACAATAAGAGTTACCTGGGCATCAATATCAATTTCAATCTCATCTGTTGTTGCATTAAACGCATGATCCTTTCTTGCAATAAAGGACGTGGTTAAGGTTAGTCAGAGACAAACATCCTACGCTTCTAATAAAATAACATGGAAGATTCCTTACGTGAGCTATCAAAAATTGCCCGAGATATTTTATAGTGATAATAGGTAATTCACTTGTTTGCATACCAAGATTCGAGAGGCTTTCCAATGCTTCTTCTCCAGCAGCTCTCATTTCTGCAGCTATTTGCCATCAATTTTCATTGTTAATTCCAAATTGGTATAACAATCGTTGTTCCAGCAAGCACCAGACAAGGTCATCCAAGATATAGAAATTGCATCAGAAAACATATTTTTGATCAGATCCTCGCCTTTTTCAATCTATCTAGATCGATCAAGGAGGTTCCGCCATGCGCAAATGTAATGATCTCGATACTAGCCGGATTTTGCAATGCATGCTTGTGCAAAGGAAGAAATGACAACATCGTCAAGCTGGCCAAATATGACTACACACGTAAACAACAAGAGTCGCTTTATTTGGCATCATGCTCGGTGATTTGCATGTCTTGAAAGAGCTGAAAGGGCCTTTTTCCATCCCCATTTTGATCATAGGTTGTAGTAATAGTATTCCAAAAGCCCGGATCATGTTGATGCATTTCATCAAACACAATTTGGGCTTCGCGGCAGATATCCTACAACCGCAATAAATAATCGATAAGTGTATTTTCAATGTTAACATCTCCAACAAATCTTTTATGGATGGCATACTCATGCAACCTTCTAGCTTTATCTAATACCCAATGCTCGCAGACAGGGCATCTAGCATTGTTATGCGCTTACCTTCAAAGAAGTATACCTTCTAGCTCCATTTCCTTGAAAGCTCAAGTGCTTGGGTGCCATATTTTCCTTGAGTTTACGCAGCAAAGCATGGCATTCGTGAGACCACATCTTTAAGAGGCATTTCATTGAACAATGCATTTCATTGCTATAGTTATCGCAATGGCTACTAAAAAGAACCAATCACCAAATTATTGAATCGTGGATAGTAAACAAGAGGCAATAGGTAACTAGGTGTGGTTGAATTTTTCCATATTTGTTGCAATGTTTTTTTGTCTTTAGGAAGAATTTATACTTTCTTGCATTCTCTTTGGATGATGCAACTACCCAAAGGTCATGGTACTTTCATAATTCAAGATCCTATCCGCTTGAAGGTTTTTCAGATTTTAAAAACTTAAAGTCAAGTGTCATGGTACTTACAAATGCATGTGTCATGGTAGTTTCGTGGTTCAAATCCCTATCTGTTTGAAGGTTTTTGGTATTTTCAAAATTTAAATCCATGTGTATGTTTAAATGTTTCTTCTCATTTTTTTACAGTGTTTGCTCCTTTCCTATCATGTTTTTCCATATACAACAATGTTGTAATTAGTATAATAAATAGTTACAGCACATCTCATCTCATGTACAAGACATGTATGAAGGAATGGCCATTAAGTATATCTACTTGAAATCTTAAGGTATATAACTATTCAGCTTGTACCCCACAAATAAGGATCACTATATGCGGCTCGAATCATGGCATAAGTCACAAATAATGTGATTGAGTTGATCGAACATATTTGTTTCTCTATATCTTTATCTCCTTGTCAATGATTCTGACTTAATATGACTCTAGAGACAATGCATCCTCTTTGCTAACTAGCAAAAATATGCATCATTCCAATTTTAAACCACGAAATTGTGCCCAATAATTTTAGCATGGAAAATAGATTCTTGGCTTCAAAATACATGTTGTGCATATCTGACAACCTTTTTGGAGCTACATCCAGAAAATGAAATACAAATTTGTGCTTTGTGGGGCCATCACCGTATCTAGCATTACCGACTTGACCTTTACCAATCGAAAGCAACCCGCACATATTCATCCTTTGTCACCCCGATCATCATTGCAAAGGAAACATAACCAATTACCTCATCCATATATTTCACATGCTCCATTAAATTAGTTCAGATGCAAAAGACAGATGGCAACAACAAGAAAAGAAAGTAAGGAAAGAATTAAACGATGAATAGGGAAGGGGAAGAGATGAGTTGAACTGCATAACTGATTGTACATTGCTTCTCGCTCTTTTGGGTTTTAGTGTAGAGAGCTTAGCATAAGGAATTTTGTATATTAGAGTAGAAGAATTATCCCGCTTTCTTTGTCTGTTTCAATCAGGCTTCATGATTCTCAAGTCGGCTTCATGCATGTGGTCTCATACCGGGCCGGAGCAGAGAGGTCTTTCGATTTGGGTTTTGGCATGTGTATGGTATGTCGACACGCGCATTAGATTATTGGCGAAATTTCACATCCAACTACCGAGAGGACTTCTTGAATTTTTTTGAAAGCAATCGAAGTTAGCAAGCGATCTCAGTCTAAAAAGGTTATAGGCTGAATTGTAAATGTAAGTTTTAATTACAAGAACCGATAAAATTTCAACCGAATTGAGATAACAAATTCTCCAATTTTCACGTTGTTTTGGAGTACATAATGAAATGGTAGGAACAAGATTTCCCACAAGAATCTTGGGTGGTCACTGACCATACTATGCATCTCACAAATCTTGACCACTAGAGCCCATCCCTTCCTCTAGATGCATGATATGGCATACAATTTCAGCAGCTTTTTTGACTTTACTTGACAACACCTCAGTACACCGCACAAGACCGGGAGCAAAGACAAAACAACAATTGCTCCTAAACTAATTATATGATGTCCAACAATGCTCATTCATCAGATTCCAAATATCCTTGAGCAAACCACCTCCCCACTGATATTTTAAAACATCTCGTGAAATCGTGGTCCTGCATTTAACACAAAAGGGTCATCCAACAATGCTTCGATGCTCGGGTTGCCTCGATCCTTTCGCAAAGCAACGAAATGATAAATTTTTTGCTTCAGAGCTCAAGGTATCTGGTATGGGTGGAAGCTCCCCCACACTGTACTTTCACTAACAACCCCATCCGCGGAATTATAGCATGTCAAAACCATATACACCGCTTTATTCTCAGAAAAATCCAGAACCTACTCACAATGTTGGTGTCACCCAAGGTGGTTTTCCACTTGCCATTTCAAGCACCGCACAACCTAAACTACCAAGTCTCATTGAGGCCATACTTCCTCTTATCGATGTCTCTATAACCCGCAGACTCAAGTTAAGAGTTGTGCCTCACACCTAATGATATTTTTATAGAATAATCGAACGACTTTGAGATAATATGATATAGTTCCATCAAAATGCAATACACATAATGTACACATTAACAAAATCACTTTCATTGATGTAGTATCCGGGTGGCGTAAGACACTCATATGGTCGTGAGATGGATGGAGGATCCCAAGTCAAAAGAACTTAGAGTTGAGGAAAAGGATAGATGAATTTGCTAACACAAAGAAGAAAGACCCATCGGAATGCACATCACCTAGTTGTAGATGCACGGCGGCGCTTAAATGCAAATGCATAACACATGCATGATGTACCAAATGCCCATAAAATATAAAGAACTCGAAATGCAAAAAGCAAGTTTTATCATTGTATAGCAAAGGGATGAAGCAGAATTATAAGAGATAACATGAGAGCAAGGAAGCTTGAGCTGAAGCATCCAATGTTGGAAAAACTTAGGATTTACAATGAAGTGATAATGCCCAACAAATAATGGAAACAATCCTCAAAGGTGGCCTTCCCTATGGAAAAGTAACATTAAGAAAATCTAGAATATGAACAAGGGTATGTTCTCATGAGCTCAACCCGTAGCTTTTAGCACGACATCGAAAAAGAGAAGATCAAATTCATAATAATATGCAAAGTGAGCATCAATACAAGACAAAGGCGCATCACTAACCCTTAATCCCAAAGAAGACCAAATTTGAGTGTCATGAGCTTGAATCTACGGGCTCACGATGGTCACAGAATCCCTCCCGAATCAGCCTAATCAATCTAATTGACTTGTTCAATAGCAATTCCAAGAGGTGCAACACCGCCGCCGCTTCTAATCGCTTCTCAAGGTAAAGAACACGAGGGTCCCTTTGGAGCATTGGGCCACATTGTTCTTCACCTGGGACCGTATCCAACTTCTTAGCACCCTTTTTTTCTTTAGGAAAACGAAGCTTCTTTTCCCTAAAATACAATCACCGTGTCACAAGGCTTCATGGTGCTAGAAGAAATCACATAGAATTTAACCCTACCAGAATAAGAAAAACTTAAACAATTTAGAGCGGATACAATCCTTCCGCCTGGCCACCGTAATGCATGGCACTACTCTTCTGCTCGGCCATGGCATTTTAGGGCCCAGTATCAGAGTGCAGGTTTGGTCTGCGCTGCCAGTTACCGGTTAGAACATCCGCCATCTAGAACGCATGAGACCGCCAGTTTACAGCCTACAATGGGTTTTTAGCAGTCACCGGCATATCCTAGGTATATTCTAACATATACCTAGAATATACCATAAACCCACATAAACAAGGGTTTGCCCCCCTAGGGGCAACCCAAAAATAAAGAATGCTGCAAATTCCAGGTTCAATTATCATTGATTCTTCAATGTTTCAAAACCATGGATAAAAAACCAAAAAAATTAAGATAGAAGACACTCTTAACATTCCAAAGATTAGTCCAACATTAAGAACTTTACTGTAGAGGGTGATTCCTTTAGGTGGGACTTGCTGCTGGGGATTCCATCGGGCTGGATATCCCCAAAGTGATCCTTGGGGGTGGTTCTTTCCAAGGCAATCACACAAAATAAATAATATAGAAACTGGGTCGCCATTTTTATAATTTTTATGTGGCGGGCATTTCAATGTTGACACGTGTCAAACCCCTACATCGCGGAATGGAAGTTGGGCCTTCCAATCCAATTCTGCATAACAGGTTCGCTTAGTTACCAGTCTTTTTTTTCCATTAACAATACTCTGGTTTGTTTCTTTCTATGTTTTTATAGAACCTGTCATAGCCCTAGCTTGCAAAACAAAGAAATGGTCATAGCCTATCCCCTTTTTTTAGGGGCTGCAGAACAGATAGAAGAGCTTTGTTCAAACAAAAGGCATAATAAGAACAGAAGCGCAGAAGGAGCTTTGTGTTTTTTATTTGTGATTTCCACCTGGCGGAATCACATAAGCAGCTAGAGAATTCCATTGCCATAGCTTCTAGCTTTTGTGTTCAGATTAGTGGTCGCCGGATTGGGTTTCCTGTGATGTAAGCAGAGCGAATGAAAATACTTTACTAACAACTACAGGGATCAAGAGAAAAAATGACGTGCGCCATTTTTCTTGATTTGTTTGTCCTTTTCCCAGATTTTTCAGTTCAAACTCTTTTCTTGGCAATTCTCCCTCGGAATTCATCAATTTCTGCTTGATTTGGCTTGAATTTGAGAGTGATCTGCTAGCTGCCCTTGTAGAGGGTCAGCTTCATCAAATTCCTCATGCTTTGAGCTATTGATGGACACTAAAATCTTCACAATTCTCAAACATGGCTCAAGATTTACCTGTGGTTTTCTCGTGCTCATCTTCGCAATTATGGAATTCTTTTGATTACCAATACCTACTTCCCGCATTCCCTATTCCGCAAGAGTATACATTTGTCCCAAGTCGCTTTGAATTTGAAACGTAGATGCTTAATTCATGGCTAGAGGAATTCATAGGTGACAAAGAAGATTTCAAAGAATGGAATTTTCGTGAGTAAATTGTGAATGGGCAGAGGAAAAGATCATTGTGAAGGTTTATTCAGAGAATTAGAAAATTGGGATTGATTTGTATTTGAACGGTACTCTTTCAGAAAGATTTGATTTGCATGGCTTACGGTTTGGCAATCCGATCTCTTTAGTTAATTTTGATTCTATCTAATTGGGCTTTCTTCCCTGTTTTCTTTTTTCCTCTTTCTCGGCTTTCAATTCCGTCCTCTTTTTGTTGTTTCAACCTCAGACTTTTTCCAATGGCCTTAAATTCCTCCTCAAACCCTAAAAATTTATCCTTTCTTCACTCCTTTTGCCAAAATTCCTCGCATGAACGCCTCACCGTTCTTCAAAGCTTGATTTCCTTCCAAGAGAAACCACAAGAAACTATCCTCTTCGAAATTTTGCAAATTTACCAGCTTCTACTCCTCCCCCGAATGGATCCACTTCGCATGAAGTCCCCTTCTGGGATAATCTTTCTGCTGATCCTGATCATAGGGGCACTCTGCACCCCATTGATCCAAATACTGGTATCCCACGCCCGTATGGAGTTATGAGAATTCAACGAGTCACGATCGATGAAGATCCGATGACGACTAAAGAGAACTAGACCTCCTTATCTTCAGCAAAGCAAGATGAGGCTCTACAGTGGTATTTCTCTTAATCTTCCTGTTGTTCATTCTAGAGTTGATGCTTTATCCAATTCAGCTGTCATAGTCAAGGTCCAAAAATGTGGGATTAAGCTTGACAAACTATGGGCTTTTCTCCTTAACCTAAATAAAGGTATCATAATTCAAGTCAAGCATCGGGCTTAATTTCCCTTACATTATGCTCGAATGTGGGAATGCTAGATCAGCTAATTTCTTTCTCAACTATGGGCCCTTGACTTTTGAAACCACTCAGCTGTCATTCCTCAAATGGCATCCGAAACTTGATATCGAACAAATGAACAATCTTTGTATTGCCTCAACCTCACTGTTTGGACTTAATCCTATCTACTGGGACGAAGAATGTTTTAAACTTTTGTTTAACACTATTGGCACCTATATTTCTACTGAATACTCTCCATCTAAACCTCCACGTGCCTTTGTGCAGCTAGACCTTTCCAAAGAAATTCCTATTTCCATTCCTTTCAAAGATGCCTTTGGAGTAGAATCTTCCTTAGCTCTTAGATGGTCTGGATTGCCATCCCAATGCCAAAAATGTTTCCACAGACATTTCTAGTACTCTGATTGCAAATCTTTCACAATTTCACTCCAAAACAGCAAAGATAATATGGTTGAAGGGGAGAAAATAGCAGGCTCTACTCAACTTCTTCAAGGTGATAATTCTAAGGAACATTCTGATAGTGAGGGTGGGATTCAAGCATCCAAGGTTCTGGACACATTTCACAAATTGCCAGAGAATGATAATTTCAAATGGACCAAAGTCAATGGCAGCTACAAAAGGATTCAGAAACAGAAAGCAGTTAGGGAGCAGATTAAAGCCAAGGAAAAAATCCTTGAGGACAATTCCTTCAGATATAAGAAGAACACTGGAATAACAATTGGGGAGCCAAAACTTTTGGTTAAAGGTACTGTTCCAGAAAAAGTTAATCATGCTTCTCATGACTTATGCTTGACTCTGATCAATATCATCAAGGATGCTAGAAATCAAGAAAAGGGTCATTGTTATAGCCTTATGGACTTCCCATTCAAAAATGTCAAGAAAGACCGATCATTAACTATAAAATCTCGTGATAAAGCTAAAACGTAAAATGAATTCTACAGAAAGAATTCACGCACCTCTTCTTCTCGCTACTTCAGCAGCCTAACTCAAAGAAAATATAAATTCTAATGTGCCTCATTGTCAATCGATTTGGTTTTGTCCAAATCTGCTTGCCATACCAATGAAGTCAATTATGTTGGAAATAATGCAACAAGGGAGTATGGCTCAACATCAAGATAAGTCGCTTATAGACCTGTCAAAACACTTTTCGTGTATTATCCGAATCTTGATATTAATTTAGATCCTGATTTACATAAGAGCAATGTGTTTGCCCCTCTATTGTCCTTCCTACACCACAATCAACTCGATTCTCTCACCCCCAAACAGTCTATTCCTATCCCTCCAGCTCTGCCACCTCCGCCATCACTTATTGATTTGGACTACCCCACCATAAATGTGCCCCTTAGTCCTCCAAAAATATCCAAGAAAAGTTGCAGATCAGCCTAGCTTCCCCAAAATGGCTCTTGACTCGTAAGATAAGGATCAATCACAGAAAGTGAGGTCAAGAATTGGATTCTTGTGACTATGTCCCCGAGACTCCACAAGGTGCAAAGAGAAGAACATATGGAGCAACATGAAAATTCCGTGCAAGTTAATCATTCTCGCCCCTTTAAATAATCTTGATATTAATTCTATGTTTCATTTTTATCCCGGTGGTTATTCCGATAATAGTGACCATAGTGATCATAGTGATGGTGAGGATCACTTAATTGACAAAGAGAATTGGGGAAAGGAAGAGTATCTTCCTGAAAATTCTACCAAACCATCTCAGGCCCCACGAGATCATCCAAATAATAAATCTAGTAAAAAGGTTGTGAACAATAAAGGAAAGCCTATATCGTGGTTGAACAAAACTCCCCCTCCAAAATACAAGGAGCAAAAAGAAATCAAAATCTTATAGATATTGATTTTCCCCTTCTTTGCTTAATCTCTCTAGATATGAAGATTTTATCTTGGAATCTTAGAGGAATTAAAGGCCCTCTTAAAAGAAGAAGAGCCATTGCTCAAATCAGGTTGTATAAAGTCGATATTATTCTTCTTCAGGAGATCAAGCTTCCCTCCTTTGAAGCTAGTAACTTGGGTGATTGGATTTATCCAAATTCCTCCTCTATTTGGATTGATTCTGTGGGGGCGAGTGGTGGCCTTGCTATCATTTGGAGGGCTGACCTTAATCATATCTCTTGTTACAATGGCCCTTCCAGAACATGGCAAGTCACTTACTCTTCTCAAGCTTCCAATTAAATTTTGGTATTGTTAATATCTATGCTCCAACTAATCCAAATGATAGAGAACCTGCTTTGGAAAGAGATCAACTCTTGGCTAGCCTCTCAAAATTTGGACAACTGGATTATTGCCGGGATTTTAATAACACTCCTTCCCTCGATCTCAAATTAGGGAACAAAATAAATATGACTAGATCTGAGAGACAAGCCTGGGACTCCCTCATTTCTGATAATGGCCTGATCTATATCCCCTCCTCGACTGCCAATTATACTTGGTCAAATAAACAAAAAGATAAAGCTAGAGTATATTGTACTTTGGACAGATTCTATGTCTCCAATCCTTCCACTTCCTTCTGGGATAACAGTTTTGTCTCTAGTGATGAGGGAACTTCTATTTCTGATCATCAACCTCAATTTCTGCATACTTCTCATGTCATCAAGATCCAAAGGCAGGGTAGCACACCTTTAAGTTTAATTCATCTCTCCTGAATAATGAGAATTTCTGCTCTCAGTTTTCTGCCTTCTATATGGATCTCTCTGTCAGAAATATAGATATGCATCAGGGAAATCAGTTCTATTCTAAAATCAAAGCTATCAAGTCTTGGATTAAGAAATGGTCTAAAGATAGGCATCTTCAATGTGAAATGGAAAAAAATCAACTTCTCATGCTCATGAAGGATATCAGATCTTTACTTCAGCTAGATCCAACAAATTTAAACCTGCAAATAGGAGAGGAGGTTTTAGAAAGGAAGATTAAAAACATTGAGGAGATGGAAGCTAAAGGATCGGCCATCAGATGTAAAATCAAATACACCAACCACATGGATTCTGGCAGCTCAAAGTTCTTCTTCGTGGTAGCTAAAAGTAGGGTGCTCGAAAACTCTATAACGTAGTTGAGGATGATAATGGGGAAAAATACTCTTCTCACTCTGACATCTCTTCTTTCTTCGTAGACAAATATATGGATATTTTTATGAGCAAACCTATTCCCCGACATGGCCAAGGCAATCTGACTTCAAAAAATCTGGTCAATAATATCCTACCTACTACTCCCCGGTTATGAATGCTACTATAAGTGACCCTCCTTCCCAATGAGATCCTAACTACCCTTTCTTCTCTCAAGAAGGGAAAATCCCTCGGTCCCCGATGGGTGCCACCGAGTTTTATGTCAAGTTCTGGGATATTCTTAAAGATGATATTACTTCCATGGTCCATGACTTCTGGAATAATGATTGCCTTCAGACTTCTATTGCCATTGGATTCATAGCTTTGATCCCAAAAGTTGATCATCCAAATAAATTTCAAGATTGAGACCTATCTCTCTCACTAATACTTCCTATAAGCTTTGTGCCAAGATTATTGCTCTCGCAATTAATAGCTATCTTCAAAGGAACATCAGTCCCAATCAGTCAACTTTTCTACCCAAGAGATACATTCTGGATAATTATGTGGCAGCCATGGAGGGTTTACATTGGAACAAAATTTCAAATCAGAATTGCATTTTACTTAAACCGACTTCAAGAGAGCCTTTGACTCGGTCGATGGGATTTTCTTGAATTTGCTATGGTCAAACTTGGTTTTCATCCTAAGCTCATCAATCTCATCCTTGGGCTTAATCTCGATCCAAATCAGTCAGGCTTATAAATGGTGTGCCCTCCGGTTTTTTCTTTTATCTTGTGGAGTTAGGCAAGGATGTCCTCTTGCTCCTTACCTTTTTCTAGTTGCAACTGAATTGCTTACAAAAGTCATCACCTACTACCAGGAAAATGGCTTGATTAATGGACTCAAGCTCCCCAACTCAGATGAATATCTTACCATGCTTCAATATGCTGATGATACTTTCTCCTTCCTAGAAGCTGATTTGGCCAATATTGATCGCTTCCTTAAAAGTCATACATCAATTTTCACCGCTTCGTATTTATCTTAATGTCAATAAGAGCTTAATTATTGGTGATCTTCCTCATCAGCAAGTTCTTGATATTAATGTTCTCCCTGTGGGTCAAGCCACTAAGCTTTTAGGGATGCCTCTATCTATAAATCAGAGCTTGAGAGGGCTTTGGGATCCTATCCTTCGTGAGAATTAAGAAAAAAGCTAAATAATTATGGGAATTATCTCACTCTAGCAAGGTAGAACTATCATTGCAAATTCGGTTCTTTGCTAGCTCTCATGTCTACTTCTCAATTGCTCTAATTGCTCCTAAGTGCATTTATCTTGAGCTCCAAAAATCATCATCAGAAACTTTATTTGGAAAGGCAGTCATTTGGTCAATTGGAGCTCTATCTCGCAAGACTAAATTAGCGGTGTGGTCTTGGTCAGAAGGACCTTTTTCTTCAAACTCAATCTCTGCAAATTTGTTTGGAAAGCCATTTATGGTAGCCAATCTCCTGCTCATAAGTTCATCGATAATCGGATCAATCTTAGTCATCCTTCCGTCACCCATCTGCTCATCATCATCTGCTGCCAAATTCAGCCTTTACTCATCCAAATCTGCTCCTAATATCTCTCCTTTGATGAATAATCTGATTAAGGCTTGGAATTCTATTTCCCCACTTTCAATTCATTTCATCTGATCATTTGCACTCGATATGCCTATTTTCCGAATCCTATCTTTCTTAATCATAATTCCAATGTTCGCAATCAAACACCCCTGTGATTTGCAAGAAATGGCATGATGCTGGTCTGTTTCTACATTAAAGATCTTTTCAATGGTGATAGGCTGATTTCTTGACTGCTCTTAAAAATATCATCGAGGTACATCTTCCGACAGAAAGTATATCTCCTTATCAAGCCTTATTTGGCAAATCTTTCTCCTAACTCAGGAAAAGGTGATTGGTCTCTCAATGGCAAGTTTGATTATAAAGTGAGAGATATTTATAAGTGCCTTTCCCATGATCCTACTAATATTAAGGCAATGACCAAATGGGGTATCAATCTTACTCAGCTAAGAGATCTCTTCAAGAATGTCCGACTCTTACTGCCTCCCAAAAATTTCCCATCAGATATGGCTTATTGCTAATGGCGCTTTAAGTAACTTACAATCCCTTTCCAAAAAATATCCTAATATCATGCCAGACTGCCCTTTGGGATGCAATGATATTGAAGATATGTGTCACATCTTTAGCTGCACCAAACTGAATAGTTTTTGGAATTGGATTGCTGGAAAATTTGGTATTCATTATGATGGAAATTTGCTTTCCTTGATCCAAAATGGTGACACTTTTAATAATATTGTTGTTTTCATTGCCCTTTGGAATATTTGGAAGGCTAGGAATCGTGGTGTTACATGGGAAAAATAGACCTTCGCTTTTCTCGATCAAAATGAACTTCCAATTTGACTTTGAAACTATTGCTACCGCTTCATAAGAATAAAGTTGGAACTAATCATGACAGAAATGGGAGCTTCATGGAGCTTACAGGGATTTTATAATTTATTTGCTTCCAATTTAAACATTGTAGATTCTAATGTTTTATTTTCTCGATGAAACTAGAATATCTTGACTTCCCCGTGGAGAGGGGAGCAAGAAAATTGATGATATTTCGCCATTCAGCCAAAGACCCGCCAAAGGATTCACCATGAAAAATGATATTGCAACATCTATGGAGTCGCTTTCTTATGAAAAGGGACGATGAGATATCCAAGGAAAGTGAAGACCTTTGGGCATCTACCTTTTGCGTGGAAGTGGTTCAGATCCACCGCCTTTTGGGCTTTCTTGGCCAATCATCACTTCATTCTCACCGAAAGGTACCGACAAGATACGTAACCATGTACTACAATCATAAACTCATTGCTGATCAGATGGCTCCTTGCTGATATTACATCGAGGACAAAGATAAATTCAGGCTCTTTACTCCAATAATTGGGGCCCAAACCAATACTTCTTTGGATCGACCGACCCTTTCAATGCCTACTTCAATGATTGCTTCTTCACTGATCACGGAATCCTCTTCCATAGCCATCCCTGTTAATCACACCCTTGCTCTTATCTAATCTTGATCTATTTATGTTTCGGGAAGGATTGCCTTTTGCGTGTTTTTTGCACCAAGCTCAAAGTGGCCTCCCTCATCAACCTGAATTCAGATCTCTTGGACCTATTCACACCGAGGATCATTTTGTTACCGGCTTATTAGCATTTGCCACCCCTATCGCGAATTTCTCGGTTAGGTTTGTTATTCTTGAGCTCATATTCATAGTATGATGCTCTCAAGTGTTCTGCTACTTTTCATGTGTCGCCTTTATAAAGCACGTATATGCTATGTACCCTAGATTTTATAATTAATGGTAAAACGACTCTTGCTATCAAAAAAAAAAAAAAAAAATACTTTTAATGATAAATGAAGCTACTCATCTAAATTTTACTCTTTTGGACTGACATATGCTTTGGGCTTTAAACCTCCAACACCGCTTTGAACCATTGAATCAAGTGCCCAAATCTGAAGCTCTGCCTGTTATTTCTTGTCGATCAACTCCAAAAGGTTTATAAGTATCCTGAATCTTCATCAAGGATCTGTTGCTTTATAAAACACATGGCCAAAAAGCAATGTATGAGCCTTAGTATTTACGTATAATGGTAGGCAAAGGAGCAAAATCTTTACGTGCAACTATTCAGGGAAGAAGCTGCATGTTGAATGTTTGGTCACGGCTTCAAAACGCCCAATCAACTAAAATGCAGCCTTTCCAATTGCTGGGAATCAGAGGCAAGTTTGCTAAATTTTGCACTGAAGTTGCACACTGACCCCAATTTTTGGTCCACAGTTGTTTTTTCCTTGTACGGAAGTGTTGTTTTATGCCAAAAACTACACCAAAATGGCCCCAAAAGTCCACGCGGGTCTGCTTATCCGATTTGCACAAAGAGACGCGGGTTTTTGCGTAAATTTCCCACTGTGGTCTTTTTTTTCCGCTTTTGTCAACGTGTCCTTTTTTTCACTATTGTTTTTATCAATTTTCTTCTAATTCGGTGGTTTTTGTCACTGTTGTTTTTGTAATAAGTCATGCGTTGTTTTTTTGAAAAGTATACGCGTAGATTTACGTATTACTACTAATGAAGAAGTAAAAAAGACAGATCTTTTTCTTTTTTTCTATGCGTTTTGTTTTTTTCCTCTACTTGTAGTTTTTAAAAGTTGTCATTGTTTTCTTAGAGAAAGATGTGTAGTTTTTAAAGAAATTCACATGTTTTATTTAAAAATAATTACTATTTTCAAATATTGTTTTCCTCAATATTATATGTAGCTATATAAAAGTAGACACGTTATTTCTTAAATTGTTTATTTCCAAGTGTTGTTTTTGCAAGAAAATCAAAATAAAATATCCGTGGACTTTTTTTAAGTTTACAAAAACAACACGTTTGGTTTACACATAAACATGTTTCTAAACAATCAAATCTTGGCACGTGGCACTCATTCTTTATTCTTTATATGTGGATATCTTTTTTAACTAATCAAACCTTGACACGTGGCAACCACATTCTTTAAAAAAAAACCGCTTCTACTTTTTTCTTTTTGCCTAGTGATAATTTCAATCTGCAAAATATACATCACACAACATTTGAATGCAAACACAAACAAAATGAATACAGTCTTTTAGGGAAGGCTTTAAGAATCAAACCCAAACATTAACACAAATATTATGATATTATTATATTGCAATCTAAATTTTAGATTTACATTGAAACATTCAATGGGTAAAACTCATATCTGATTAATGGTTAAAGGTTCAGAACAATTAAATCAAAAAATGACTTATTATAATTTGAAAACACCGTGAGTCTTGGTATTGACTCTAATTCTCGTGAAAGTACGCTTGATCGCGCCAATGGGGTTCGATCCAACCATCTTATATGTGGTATTCTCCCATGGAGTGGGACCTCCCAAAGATGCCAAAGACGATGGCACCACCAGCTGAACTTCAAATAAACAAAATGCATTTCCAAATTTTAATTTTCGAGTCGCCACCAAAACACCAAGCTCGATCCAACACCTAAAAGCCCCTAATCACGTTGATTATGGTCAATCACAATGTATATCAAAAAGAAAGCATAGAAACAAGACAATTTTTTTCCTAACCTCGCAAAAGCAAAATAAGGATCTACGATGATAACCCGTAATGGGGAACAAGATGCTGACAAAACCCCACAACGGTTTCACATCCCCAAGGAATCGTTGATTCCATGATAAACCCGCATTGCGAGGGTCTGCTGCATTTGGACATCTTTCCAAAGAATATATAAACCACTTTGTTTGTACGATAACCTTTACGCCGCGACTAAAACCATATACTATAATAACAATGCATAAAGTTTCCAGCCCACCTGCTTGCTCCAAAGATTTGGAGCCAAGTAAAGGGGCCAGATTTTCTTTCTGCTTTGCGCATTGGGGATGAGCCGCTCCTCCTCCCCATCTATCAGATCCTTCATAGTCGTGTCGACTTGGTCGCATTGTTCCCTGATGTATGATCAACAATCTGCCTCCCCTCAATACACCGGCAACCATAGCCATTTCTCCGATTTCTTTATGTTGCTAATTTCCACACATGCTATTACACAATGGCCAAAGGAAAAGCAGAGGTGGATTGAGAAAGCAGACAAGAGAGAAACATGGCAAACACGAGGTCGAAAAGCGTGTTCGGGCCAAGAAACAAGAAAGATTCTACCAAGAAGCGTAAGCGTATGACAATTGGGCCAAGAAACGTAGGCGTATGCATTCGCCAACAAGTAGAAGCAGATTCGGCCAAGAAACCAGGCCTAGAACAGGCCGCGAGCTCCTAGAACAGGCCGCGAACTCACCACAGGATGCTGCCAGATTCGCGGCTGAACTTTGCCATCGCCATAGCTGGAAGGAGCAGGAAACAGAATCGCCATAGTTGCTGCAGCACAAAAGCGGGAAAGAAGGGAAAGAAACACAAAATGGGCCCAACCAATAGGATGATACGACCTGGATCAAAATCCAGGCCGTTCATCTCGACCCATCTCGGCCGTTGAATTGTTTCACATTTTTTAATTTCCCTTAATTTGCATGGTTTATGTGCTAAACAATTTGCATGGTTCCTAAATAAATGTACTATATAATTTAGGAAGGCCATTGCAGGGGATAATGCTGTTACGGTGCTTCTAGCTGAGGCAAAGGGCCGCGAGCCCTCTGTGGTGGCACCGCCGAAGCATCTTGCCATGCAATGGCCCGAAGCAAACATAAAAAGGGATAGGTGTAATAACTTCAGTTGAGCACTATGTTTTTGGCGGGAATCGCCTCCTCTGGAACATATGCTCACATTTGGCTCACTATTATTCCACAAAAGTTTGTAAATACTAGGCAAAATGATCTATGTAACCTGCCAATTTTCTAGCACTTGATTTGTCGAAATTCTTAGGATACATCACTCCACCAGGGTTGACTATTTTATAGTCAAATATGGGATCTTAGATAGTAAGTACCCCACAGTCTACAGTTGGCATGGAATATGATGATGTGGCACTTCAAGTGGTGACATGCCATGCCAAGAGTAGGCAAGACCAACTTTGACTAGGCAAAAAATGAAGCGATGGGCAACTTTTGCTTTCCATGGGTGATGGGCAATTTTTGGCGGACATGGCAAGATATGAGTGACATGGATTTGATGACTAGGCATTCTTGTAAGAAATATGATGACTTTTTAGGATGTTTGTATAGGAATTTGGCAAGGAATATGTTTCGAAAGAGTTAAAAATAACTAGTAAAATCTTATTTTCGGTTGCCATGTCATTGCCACATCATTCCGTAATAAACTTTCATTGCGCAATATAGCAGAACCAACTTTCATTTATTAACAATTATCATGGCTCAACCTACACTACCATGTTTGCCCTTTTGAGCAACAAAATCTCATGTTTGTTCAATCTCAGATGGCTTGAAGATATCGTTAAGGCACATTGATCAACAAGCCATAATTAAAAATTGGCGGTTTGAGCTAGAGAGTTGAATATATGAACAAAAGTTGGTTGAAAACCTAAGTACGTTTGAAAAAAACTTGATTGAAGATTGAAAGACCATGCGCCCTTCTCCATTCAAAGTGATGTCAATTTATAAAAAGCCCCACATGTCAACCCCGGCCATGGTGGACATGGTCAGAACCTCCAATTTACTTAAGCTAATCACTTTGAATTCTCCATTCAAGTAACTTGCTTCGAGCAGGCTCAAAAAAATTCAAGATCTGTCCGGGAGAACATATCAAACCGCAAAGTGTCCTGCAGTCGACCGTGTAGAAACCCAAGTGTTTTGTCGTTCGGGCAGTACAAAGGCCCCTAATGGAGATTTGACTTATGTCGTCCGAAACAGCAAAATTACCCTAGGGACCAAGTTACACCCGGTCATTTTTGCGGCAAAAAGAAACACAAACCCTCTACATGGCGGTGATTCTTGCACCCTCCCGCCAGGCCAATACACTACTAACGTGTTGGACATGAGCTACTTTGGCACTTCCGGCAGGGGTGGTCTTCCCTACCTAAACTTGGTCTCCGGGGTAATGTCGATGTTTCGAAGTTCGCTTGGCGAGTCGGATCACGCCTCGGGTGGGAGAGTTGCGTCCCGGGTCGAGGACCCTCCAGAGGACCTTTTAAACCCGAACTTCTTCCGAAGGTTTTAGGGCTCCGCCTTTCAAGCGCCAACGCCCCCACTACCTCATGACATTGTGCAAGATCCGGTCCAATCGGCCGGGTATGGCCTCCAAAAAACGTAAACCCCGTGGCGCTGCTAGGTTATTGTAGGGTTTACGCTATGGAGGCCAAAACATGGTCAGTTGCACTTGGGACCTGGTGTACCTTTTTCGAACATGCATGCGGAGCCATGGCAACTGAAATAACAGACTTTGGATCTATTGGCGATCCCGAATCATTCCAAAAACGACTGCTACTACAAAATGTGTTCTTGACTTCTAATTGCGACACTGGGAGGAGGATAAATCCAAACCTCATTTCGTCTATTTCTATTGCTTCTTGTTTTCAACTGCAGCTTCTCGACCATGTCTCAAGTGCAACTGAATAAAACTCGACCTCCATAACGTAAACCCTACAATAACCTAGCAACGCACAGGGTTTACGTTTTGGAGGCCATACCCTGGTCAGATTGGACCAGGATCTTGCACAATGTCATGAGGTAGTGGGAGGGCGTTGACGCCAGAAGACGGAGCCCTAAAACCTTCCAGAAGAAGTTCGTCCCAAAGGTCCTCTCTGGAGGATCCCTGGCCACGGACGGGCAACTCTCCCACCTCCTGGACTCTGTGATCCCGACTTCGCCAACGGACTCAAACATCGACATTACCCTCGAGACCAAGTTTCGCGGGCGCGAAGACCACCCCCTCGCCCCTAAGAGCCAAAGTAGCTCATGTCCAACACGTTCGTAGTGAACTGGCCTTAGCGGAGGGTGCAGAATACTGCCATGTAGAGGGTTCGTGTTTCTTTTGCTGCAAAAAATGACCGTGTAACTTGGTCCCTAGGGTAATTTCGCTGTTTCGGATGACATGGCGAAGTCAAATCTCCATTCCGGGGCCTTTGTACTGCCCGAACGACAAAACACTTGGGTTTCTACACTGGCCGATGCGGGACACTTTAAGGTTTGATATGTTCTCCTGACAGATCTTGAATTTTTGAGCCTACCGAAGCAAGTTACTTGAATGGAGAATTCAACGGTCGGATATGGAAACCGGGTTCCGGGAAGGGAGGCATTGGCATTTGCCCTCCCGGAGAAGCACTGGTAGGAAAGCCTGTCTCAGTAAATCCAAACCCCATTTCGTCAGGTTTCTATTGCTTCTTGTTTTCAATCTGCAGGCTTCTCGACCATGTCTCAAGTGCAATCAATAAAACTCGACCTCCATAACGAAACCCCATTAATAACCTAGCAACCCACGGGGTTTTACGCTTTGGAGGCCATACCCCCCGGTCGATTGGACCTGGATCTTGCACAATGTCATGAGGTAGTGGGAGGGCGTTGATGCGAGAAGACGGAGCCCTAAAACCTTCCAAAAGAAGTTCGTCCCAAAGGTCCTCTCTAGAAGGTCCTTGGCCACGGACGGGCAACTCTCCCACCCCGGAACTCTGTGATCTGACTCTGCCAATGGACTCGAAACATCGACATTACCTCGAGACCAAGTTTTGTGGGCGAAGACCACCCCTGCTCCCTAAGCCAAAGTAGCTCATGTCCAACACGCTCGTAGTGTATTGGCCTTAGCTGAGGGTGCAGAATCTTTGCCATGTAGAGGGTTCATGTTTCTTTGGCCGCAAAAAATGACCGTAACTTGGTCCCTAGGGTAATTTTGTTGTTTCGACGACATGGCTAAGTCAAATCTCCATTCCGGGGCCTTTGTACTGCCCGAACGACAAAACACTTGGGTTTCTACACGGTCGACTGGAGGACACTTTGCAGTTTGATATGTTCTCCCGGGCAGATCTTGAATTTGTTTGAGCCTGCTCGAAGCAAGTTACTTGAATGGAGAATTCAACGGTCGGATATGGAAACCGGTTCCGAAGGGAGGCATTGGCATTTGCCCTCCCTGAGGAGCACCGGTAGGAAAGCCCCGCCTCGGTAAATCCAAACCCCATTTCGCCGGGCTTTCTCGCTTCTTGTTTTCAATCTGCGGCTTCTCGACCATGTCTCAAGTGCAATCAAATAAAACTCGACCTCCATAACGTAAACCCCACAATAACCTAGCAACCCACGGGGGTTTATGCGTTTTGGAGGCCATACCACAGTCGATTGGACCCGATCTTGCACAATGTCATGAGGTAGTGGGAGGCGTTGGCCTTGTAAGACGGAGCCCTAAAACCTTCCAAGAGTTCGTCCCAAGGTCCTCTCCGGAGGATCCCGCCCACTTACGGACGGGCAACTCTCCCACCTCTAACCTGTGATCCCGACTCGCCAACCGGACTCGAAACATCGACATTACCCCGAGACCAAGTTTAGGTAGGGCGAAGACCACCCCGCCCCCTTTTCAAAGTAGCTCATGTCCAACACGTTCAGTAGTGAATTGGCCTTAGCGGAGGGTGCGTATCTTGCCATGTAGAGGGTTCGTGTTTCTTTTCTTTTGCAAAAAATGACCGTGTAACTTGGTCCCTAGGGTAATTTCACTTTTCGACGACATGGCGAAGTCAAATCTCCATTCCGGGGCCTTTGTACTGCCCGAACGACAAAACACTCATTAGAGGTAATTTGAGATCTCATTTTGTCCCATTAAGGGATGCTTAAAAAGCCACATCAGCTTTTTAAACTGCCCAATAAGAGAAGAGCTCCATGTATTTTATTCCAAAGATTATGTGGCAGCGATGAATTAATGCAAATCTAACTAACTTTTGCGGTGTCATTTTTTCTACTATAACTTTTGATCAAAAACTCCGATTCGAACATTATTTGTGGCAATGGATTCGTCTCCTCAAGATCTTTCTAATGACAACCCATTGTTATATCTTTTGGGATGTAAATATATAAGAAAATAGCAAAAAATCATATTTTTTAAGGTTAACACATATGGCTTGTATTGAAATACATCATAACCATATATCACTTGAAAGATCTTTTCATTCTGCATCTAATGCAACAAACGCCACAGCATTTTCATGAGTAGATCAAAAGTTATAGGGAAAAAACGACAGCAATGAAGTTGTTAATGCTGCATTAATTGCAGTTTGATGTAGAGTACTCATTCTATTGGAGGATTCTTATGGGGACAAAAGGAGATCTCAAATTACCTCTAATGTGGGTTTCTACACGGTCGACTGCAGGACACTTTGCGGTTTGATATGTTCTCCCGGACAGATCTTGAATTTGTTTGAGCCTGCTCGAAGCAAGTTACTTGAATGGAGAATTCAACGGTCGGATATGGAAACCGGGTTCCGGGAAGGGAGGCATTGGCATTTGCCCTCCCGGAGGAGCACTGGTAGAAAAGCCTGCCTCGGTAAATCCAAACCCCATTTCGTCAGGATCTTGCGTAATGTCATCAGGATCTTGCGTAATGTCATCAGGATTCGACCAGGATCTTGCGTAATGTCATCAGGTAGAGGAAGGGTGTTGACACCAGAAGAAGCACCCTTAAAACCTTCCAAAAGCAGTTCGCCCCAAAGGTCCTCTCCCAAAGGCCCCTGGCCACGGACGAGCAACTCTCCCACTCCAGACCTGTGAACTGACACTGCAAACGGACTCAAAACGTCGATATTACCCTGGAGACCAAGTTTCGTGAGCAGAAGACCACCCCTTCTCCAAGAAGTGGCAAAGTGGCTCATGTCCAACAGGTTCGTAGTCAATTGGCCTAAGAGGTGGCTGCGGAATACTGTCACGTAGAGAGGTTCGTGTTTCTTTCGTTGCAAAAAATGACCGTATAACTTGGTTCTTAGGGTAATTTCAGTATTCCGGATGATATGGCGAAGTCGAATCTCCATTCCGGAGCCTTTATATTGCCTGACCGACAAAACACTTGGGGTTCTGCACAGTCGACCACAGGACGCTTCACAGTTTGATAAGTTCTCCCGAACAGATCTTGGATTTTTTTGAACCTGCTCGAAGCAGGTTACTTGAACGGCAGATTAAATGGTCGGATAGGGAAAATGAGCTCCATAACGTAAACCGTTCAAGAACCTAACAACACACATGGTTTATGTTTCGAAGGTCATATCCTAGTTAGATTCGACTAGGCCCTTTCACCATATGATCACGTAGAGGGAGAGTGTTGATGCTAAACCCCCGAAAGTAGCTCGCCCCAAAAGTCCTGCAGAATACTGCCCTGTGGGGCGTTTGCATTTCTTCTTCGATTATATTCTTACTACGACTACGGTCAGATAAAGTTCACAACTTTAAAACGCCTCGTTTACTAGTAAGTACATGTCCCCAAATATCTACCACGGGTTTTAAATCCAGGCCACATCAAAATACTCCTACTCCCATTTTTTATTTTTGAGAAAAGATATGCTTATTCATTTAGTCATCCTAGATCCAAAGACTACATTATTATTTAAAATAGATTCACCATTCATTCATAGATGTCCCTTGATCTTTATTAGCTTACAAAATGTAACATCACTTATTAACTTAATGTGCATGACACTATGCTCCAACAGCCCCTGGCGTGACATTAAAATCTTATCATGCGTTATCTTTTTGTACGAGATTCTGATTAGCCATTTGTGACCAATCGAAGTCACCAAATCTATCTTTCAATGTTATCACATAAGTAGCACAATATGAGATCACACTAGACCTAGATTTCATAAACAACACTTCACAAAAGATCGTTCAATATGCATCCATCGCCAAACAAATGTATTGTTTAACAATGCGTAATGCCAATCATATGGTAAATATCACAAAGTAAACCCTTTTGGTTCCAACTTTTGTTTTTCCGGATATGGAAAACTGGGTTTTAGGAAAGGAGGCATTGGCATTTGCCCTCCTGAGGAGCAGTAGGAAAGCACGCCTCGGTAAATCCAAACCCCATTTAAATGGGTTTCTATTGCTTCTTGTTTTTCATCGCGGCTTCGACCATGTCTCAAGTGCAAAATCCCGAATAAAACTCGACCTCCATAACGTAAACCCCACAATAACCTAGCAACCCACAGGGTTTACGTTTTGGAGGCCAAAACGTGGTCGACTTCTTTGATAACTAGGTGGACCATTTCTAAACATGCATGGGGAGCCATGAGAACTGAAATAATAGAGTTTCGATCTAGTCGCCAATCCGAGTGACCCCAAACAATTTTGCTACTGTATAAGGCGCTCTACACTTTTAATTGCAAAACTAGGAGGAGAATAAATCAAAACCACTTGTCTTACAAAACTAGGAGGAGAATAAATCAAACTAGGAGGAGTAACTTGTCTTACATGGAATACTAGTATAAGGACATGTGATCGTGCACGTGCATCACATGTAGCAAATCAAGTACTCTGTCCTACCACTATAAAGACCCGTGATATGGAAGGATAGCACATGTAGAGAATCAAGTATTCTTTCCTACTTCTATAAAGACATGTGACAATAGAAGTATTACACATGTCGTAATTCATGTATTCTTTCCTACAATGCCTTAGCAAATAAAGTACTCTGTCCTACTACTATAAAGACATGTGACATGGAAGCATACGACATGTAGAGAATCAAGTATTCTTTCCTACTTCTATAAAGACATGTGACAATAGAAGTATTACACATGTCGTAATTCATGTATTCTTTCCTACAATGCCTTAGTAAATAAAGTACTCTGTCCTACTACTATAAAGACATGTGAATGGAAGCATAGGACATGTAGAGAATCAAATATTCTTTCCTACATCTATAAAGACATGTGACAATAGAATTATTAGACATGTAGAAATTCAAGTATTCTTTCCTACAGTGGATTGTATTATAAAATGACATGTCACAATAGAAGAAACTACAAAACAACAGTGGATGTTTTAGTCCACTGAAAAAAGAACACCATTATCGAACAAAACCATACCTCCACAAATCCACATGTAGGATTCTTTGAAAACAGGACATGTAGACCTACCAAAACTGATGTTTTCAACAGTGGACCAAAAATCGGGGTGAGTGTGTTGCTGCAAACTTCACTTTGAAATTTTCACTATTGTTCATGTAGCTGCAAAAATGTAAAAGAAAGAGAACAAACCAGATCTAGAATTCATTTACCTGTCAATAAATGAGTGTAACATAATAACTTATTCGCATCCAGTCCTTCTATTAATGACCATAGCTGCTCACCTCCATGTTGGATAACCTGTGTTTCCAGTTCTCTAGTTAGTTACAAAATAGAGCACCCATGCTAATAGCAAGTTGTTTACCAGTGTGATTTGAAAATTGTACAGAGTTCAGTGGATCCACATCAAATCCAAGCAACTGTAAAGAAGAAACAACAGCTTTGTTTCCAACATATCCACGCCATTTTCAACAAGCAGTTGATTAGCATACGGGTACAAAAAGCATGGGAATAAATCGTGGAGAAAAAGAATGCGGTTTATATTACGGTTGTGAGACCTTTAAAACATGCAATCTCGGATAAGCTCGGGAGCTGAAAAACCAAATTTGGCGATACCATTTCTTGATCGCAATAATTTTACGACACATACTCTAGAACCTCCACATTTAAGCGCTATTCAAGGCGGACAACGCCTCATCTTACCTCTATAAACATAAGCGCGCCAGTATCTTCATGCGGCATGCGCATGCACCGCGAACATAGAAAAATCAATAAGAAGAAGCATCACACCTGTCTTGTATGTGACTGGATACTCAAGATCGCCCCTGACCACCATACCATAATGAAGATAATGGTGGGGCTATTTGAAGAGATGCACGAAGGTCGGTTCTTGAAGAATCTGCAAATACCGGTAGAAGTGGCCGCCCAATTGTAATTGAGCAATCATCTGATATTAGGTTCATGAATCAGAGGTTTGCCCATATAAAGAAAAAATACTCTGCGTGCCGAAGTGGCATTCAATCCATCCATGAAGAAATGTAGGCATCAATAAATGTAAACTTGGAATGGATCGGAGGGAGAAAATAAGCATACTTGATTGCAAGTCCTTGTGATCAATGAGCCATTCATGGCTTCAAAAATCTTGAGAAGGTATTCTTATATTCAAATCATTTGGTTGCGACTTGCTGCTGCAACTTAGTTGCTAAGGAATTCAAAAATAGCATTGCATTGCGCATCATGCTTTCAATACTTAAATACTTTAACTTGGAAATTCCAAGCTCTTGTGTAGAATGATTGTGCAAGCTATAACCTGCAAAATAAAGAGCTTCATTATATTATCATCTTGCTTAAAAACCAGATTCAAAAATGAAAGAGGATGAAGAATGATGATAAAGCTTTAAATTGATAGGAAGGAGGTTGTACAAATATTTCCAAAACAAAGCCACAAATTCTACTTCATACTCCACGGAAGTAGGTAATGCGTATTCAAACCACAAGCGAGCGCAATAGACAAAAGCTAGAAGACCAAAGCCATAAACTGCATTTCTAATACGATAGAATACACTCGGGCATCCATCTTCTTTTCTTGGGTTAAAGGTGTCACAAAGAACACCTAAACCAAAGTTCAAGGACCTTGCGAGCTCGATGGCATTACCTCGGGGAAATATGCGCATTGCAAAACTTGGAGCTTCTTGATCTTGAGGGTGCCTCTTTTGAGGATGATGATGTGCAACACCATATGGCCTTAACGAGGGATGCAATGTTGTGCGGAGCGATCTCGATTGGGAAGGTTTTGAAGAGGTTTGGATTGATGCTCTGACGGTTAAAGCGGTTTCGAGGCGGTTGCCCACCTACTGAAGTGACCCTAACATTTCTGACCCATCGTAAGTTTTTTAGCGATCACCGGCATATCCTAGGGATATTCTAGCATATACCTAGGATATGCCAAAAGCCCACGTAAACAAGGGTTTGCCCCCCTAGGGGCAACCCAAAAAAATCTTCTTGCAAATAAAAACCCAAAACCTCTGCGTTTCACACCTCTTTCTTCTTATCCTAGCCGCCGAATCGGAATGGAGATGGAGATGCAGACCCACATTTCTCCTTGTTTTCTCATGACAGGAGGAAGATCTTCTCCTTAATACTTCAGGAGCTTGCATTCATGCCAAGAAAGAAATACAGAGGTCAGCGGCAGTTAATAGCTCCGGATGCAACAAATGAGCAACTGTTATTTAAATTTATTTGTCTGTGGGTGGGTGTAGATTGCAAAGTAGACTATATCACTCTTAAATAGATATATTTTGGATTGAAAACTTTGAGAAATGCTTAATTTTCTAGAGTAATATATTTTGGTTTATTTAAAACTTGAAGTTCTTCATATTAGTTGTTATTGCAAATATTTCAACTGCAATACAAAAAATAATAGTTCTAAAAAATTACAGGAAGTACTTAACGTACTATACGTAAAGTACGTATTTTACGTATTTAATAAGTATTTTATAATTCCAAAAAACGTATTTAAAGTACTTTTTAAATGAGAGGTATGCATACGGTATTAATACGTTAAGTACGTATAATACCCGTACCGTACTAAACGTACCTGACAACACTGGTGGTGTATCTCTTTTGTTACGACTTCACTGATGAAAATTGAAAGGGGCTAGAAAAAAGCCGGACGACTTATCCATTCTTTGTAGGGAGCAGAAGGTCATCATTGGTTGGTTTCCCACCTCATGCATTCTCCCATGCTTGAACATCAACAGCTGGTTACCCTCCGATAACATGCCATCGATGACTCCCTATTAGAATAGACATGCCAAATATCAAGGCATTGCAGTGAGCATGGATCAAGCACGCGACCTTCAGATCTTTAGTCTGACACTACCCCAACTGAGATATCCCCGCAATGGTGTAGTAAATTTATGGCTACTTAAATATCTTGGCTACTTAAAGATCTTAAAGCAGCTTAATAGCTTGAAATCTATGTAACATTTAACACCGATACGATCTGCAACTCTAACTTTCCAAAGGAATCTTCATTCTATTAGAATTTTTGTTCTTTGTTGTTGGTTTGATTTTTCAACAAAAAGCATTGTAGAGTTAAGTGTTTGTGGTATCTTCTAATATAAGTAACATGCAAGGCTTCTCTTGTTATGGTAACAATTAGAGCCTCTTCTAAATTAGGCATAGTTAAGTTTTTTCATCAATCAAGTCATATCTCTTTTGTTAACACCTCATAGATGAAAATAAAAAGCGGGTAGAAAAAGTTACGACACTTGTACATGTTATCCGTTCTTTGTAGTGAAGCGACATGTCCTTATTGCTTGGCTTCTCACCTCATGCATTCCACCATGCATGAACATCGACAACTTCTTACCCTCTGACACTAGGCCATCAAAGACTCCCTATTACAATGGGCATGCCAAAAATCAAAGCATTGCGATGAGCGTGGATCGAACACACAATCTTCAATCGACATTCTCCCAACTAAGCTATCCCATAGCATTCTTAGTAAATTAATGGCAACTTATAGATTTTCAAGTATTTTAAAAGTTGAAATTTATATGGCATATAATGTTTTCTTGTCATGGTAATACCAAGCGTCTTTTAAATTAGACATGGTTAAATTATTGTCAATCGTGGTATACCTCTTTTTTTTCTGACTTCACCGATAAAATTGAAAGGGGCTAGAAAAAGCTGGCGACATTTGTGCATGTTATCCATTCTTTGTAGGGAGCAAGTCATCATTGCTTACCTCATGCATTCTCCCGCTTGAACATTGATAGATTTGTTACCCTCGAAACATGCCATCGGCGGCAAGTCATCATTGCTTACCTCATGCATTCTCCCATGCTTGAACATTGATAGACTGTTACCCTCCGAAACATGCCATCGACGACCCCCTATTAGAATGGACATGCCAAACATCAAGGCATTGCAGTGAGCATGGATCGAGCACGCGACCTTCAGGTCTTGGTCGGCCTATCCCAAGCCCGAGCTATCCCCTGCGGTGGTGTAGTAAATTATTGGCTACTTAAAGATCTTAAAAGCGACTTAGCGGTTTGAAAATTATACAACATTTAACAACGATACGATCGCAACACTAACTTTCAAAGGAATCTTCATTCTATTAAAAATTTTGTTCTTTGTTGTTGGTTTGATTTTTCAAAAAAAAGCATTGTAGAGTTAAGTGTTTGTGATATCTTCTAATATAAGCAACATGCAAGGCTTCTCTTGTTACGGTAACACTAATCCTCTTCCAAATTAGGTATAGTTAAGTTTTCCATCAACCAACTCATATCTCTTTTGTTAATACTTCATAGATGAAAATCAAAAGGCATTAGAAAAAGTCTTACGACACTTGTACATGTTATCGTTGTTTTGTAGTGAAGGCGACATGTCCTTATTGCTTGATTTCTCATCTCATGCATTCCACCGCGCATGAACATCGACAACCGTACCCTCGACACCAGGCCATCAAAGACTCCCTATTACAATGGGCATGCCAAAAATCAAAGCATTGTGGTGGCGTGGATAAAAAATGCAACCTATGGAGGAAGTGAAATTCAAGATCGCTTTTAGATGTTGCGACTTTCAAATCAAGTGATGATGCAGGGGTCACTTAAGCCATATTGACATTGAAAATCAATTATCACATGAAAACGTGTAGCTTTTGCTAAATATTCACATTCTATGCAATAAGCAATGCATTTTCTTTTAATAGTTGCCATGGTTAGTTGAAGGAACTCAAATCTTTGGTGAATTTCACAGTGAGTAATTTGATGTATTTATTTATGTGAGCGAATGTCGAGTAACTATATTTCTTCTGCAAACTCCTTTGCCACTCGAGGATTTATAGAATGGCCTATGGTAGGATCCCAACTTCCTTATTTTGTGGAGTGTCTGGAAGGGTGTTGGAGTTAAGCCTTCAACATTAAAGTTATGGGCATAACATTTCCTGAGGCTCGATATACCAACTTTATTTTATATTTTTCAATTTCTGCAGTTTTACTCGTTAGTTTGTTCACCATAGAGCTTTGTATTATTTGTCTATAACATTATATCACCATCCTGGTCAATTTTGTACTTCGGAATTTGGGGGTCGAAAAAAAAGCCTGCGAGCGCCATTTTTTCTTGAATTTTTTGTCCGTTTCTCCCTTTTTCTGTTTGAACCAGTTTCTTGACAAAAACTTCTATTGAAACCCGAATTCGTGCCTGATTGAAGGGGAATTCAAGCAATCATATTGGTTGCCCTTGTAGAGGGTCAGCTTATTCGAATTGCTCTTGATCAGCTTTCTATGGAATCTAAATTTTTCGCAATTATCAAACATGGACAAAAAACTTATATCATTGGATTTCTTTGTGGCCCTCTGCTGATCTCACGGAATTCTTTCTTGTGAGAGAACTTCTTTCCAACAGACTATTTCTCACAAGAATACACCTTTGTACCGAGTTGTATTGAATTTGAAACAAAGATTATTGATTCGTGGTTAGAGGAGTTTGTGGGATCTAGAAGAATTGAAGCAACCGGAATATTTCGAGTGCATTGTGATTGGTCGGAAGAGAAAATTATTGTCAAACTGTACTCTCCAATTTGAATGGTTTAGCATTTGGAGGTAATCTGATCCACCTAAATTGTTCAATTCTCTTCTCCGCTACCTTCTAGCCTAATTTTTCCCTTTTCTTTAGCTCTCCCCTGCTTTTCACGACCAATTTTATCCCCTTATTGTTCCCTCCTGCTGCAATTATGAGCTGTATTGGCCTGTTAAACCTAAATTTCTCTAATTTGCCCTTATTGTTCTCAGCGCTCCCAAAGGCGAATCAGGTCTCTCTTCTGTCAAATCTTCAGAAAATTTCTGCTGATCCTTCAAATTTCATCCCCTTTGAAAATTTCAAGGACCTTTCTTTGCTAGACAAAAGCAAAATGATTCCTCTTTTTGATAAGACTCCAATCTGGGACAATTTATCCAAAGGTCCAAATGCAATTGGAATTCGTCCAGAAATTGATCCTGCTACTGGCATTCCTTTTCCTTATGGGATATCGAGGCCTGCTAATGAAGTTTGGGACTCCATTCTTCAACAAGAGCGACCAAATATCTGGTCCAATCTCGCTACTGTTCATGGTATTTATCTCAACTCTCTAATGGTGTTTGAAAAATTGAAATGTCTCTCAAATACTACCGTCATTGTAAAAGTTAACAAAGTTGGAATCAATATTGAAAATCTTTGATCATTTCTGCTTTCACTTCAAAAAGGGCTCACTATCAAGGCTGTATATTGGCTTATCCTTATATTATGATCGAATGTGCAAATCAGAGGTCTACAAACTTTCTTTTGCATAGTGGTATTCTTGTCTTTGAGAATTTCCACTTATCCTTTATAAAATGAAATCCCAAGCTGATCTAAACAATTTTTATGTGGCCTCAACCTCTGTATTTGGTCTGAATCCTATTTATTAGAATGAAGAATCAATCAGGAGCCTTTTTAACTCCATTGGAAACTATGTTTCTATAGTTTATGCTCCCTATAAGCTTCCTGTTGTTTATGTCCAAATTGACCTTTCTAAAGAAATTCCTACCTCTATTCCATTCACAAATTGCTTTGGCCAAAAATCATCCTTGGACCTTAGGTAAAATGTTTTACCTCCTATTTTCTTAACTTGCAACTCTAGGCATTTCTGGTATGCAAATTGTAAGGAGAAAGAAGTTTCCAACAATATTCCATATGAACATCATGTTGAGATCAACAAGGCACCCTCAAATTCCAAGAATCTGACTGCCCCAGAAAGGCCACAAGAGGTTCAAGATGCTACTTGGAGAAGGGTTAATGGGAGTGCAAGAAGAATTGCCAAAAAAAGATTGGAAAGAGAGCAATAAAATATTGCAGATTCATACAAAAAGGTTAATTTTAAATCTAGCTCCAACATCACTGCTAATATGACTGAGACAGAAAAATACATTTACAAGAGTAAAGCTAAAGTCAATTCTACTACTAAAAATACTGTGGATTTTCATTCTGCTTTATCTCAGATTGCCACAGAATCAACCTTTGTGGTTAAAAATAAGCTCAGTTACAATAATTCTAGCTTAAATTGGAATCTGTCCAATTGGATTCCAGCTAAAGGTATGAGAGATTCATTGACTAAGGAAATTCAGGCAAAGTACTCTCTGCAAAACAAAATGACAGGAAAAAAACAAAAGGAGTGCATTGCTCCTAAGGGTAATTCAATTGTCATTGAGAGTAATATCTTGAACAGAGATATTGTTGAAACTTCCATGAGGAATGCCAAATCTAGAGGTCATGAAAGTGGCTCATTATCTGAGTCAAGAAGAAACTCTAATACTTCGAAAAACTGTTCCCTAGAGTTTTTCCATCCAAAAATTACCAGTTGCTTTCGAGGATTCCATGGATTTGGATCTGATCATGGTGAACAAATCTCACGGAGGAAATAAAAAGGAAAAGGTGTCTCTATCTAATGAAGACAATGAGGAGGTAACCCTATGCTCTAATCAATTTTCTGTTTTTACTAACATGCAGAACAAATGGAATTACTGCATTTAGAGAATGAGGATCGTGCTAAAGATCAACCTTATATACCTCAGTCTCCAAATTCTCCTCCATCAAACTTGCAGGGAATGGAAACTGCTGACCCAAAAACATAAACTTTTTAGACCTTATTGATCTGTCTTCTCCAGATTCAACATTCCTTCCAAAAGACCAGCCTATTAATTCAGATAAAATTGCCTATCAGCTATCTTCCATTGATTTTAGTTGTAAGGTGCAGGATTCCTTAGTTGTGGAAGATCAGGACATAAAATGATTTGGTTAAAAGCAATCAGTATTGTCAGCAAGAAAACAGATTGGCAGAAAATACTAGCAAGGCTTCAAGCAGGCAAAATGTTACAGTGAATTTATTCAGAAACTCCTGAGTTTACAAGACAAAATAACTCTGAAGCTGAGAAGAATATTCCCAGGCAAGTTCTTGATTCGATTAAAATTCTTTCTGATAATAGAGATGGAATTAATGAATGCCAAAAACTCTATTATTAACATAATGCATTAATAAATTATTTGAATTTATTCTTGGAGGTGTTTCTTCTGAGGATGAGGATAGTGACAAAGAAAATTCCTGTATAAAAGAGAAAAATAATAATTGGGATCTTGAATATTATTTTAACACACCAGCCACTGTTAATAAAGATAAACAAGATTCTAAGAAAGCTATGGTTAATAAAAAAGCCTACATCTCTGCTCATCGAGATGCTCATGCCAACAATACTAGAAGCAAGCGTAAAAATGAGAGAAAAGGGAAAAACCAAAACAAAGCACAGATAGTACCCTTTCTTTTTCCTTCTTTCCTATCTTCCTTTTTCCTTGCCATGAAGATTTTATCCTGGAATCTCAGGGGGGTTAAAGGAGCTCTCAAAAGGAGAAGAGTTATCTCTCAAATCAAATCCTATAAAGTGATATTATTCTCACGCAAGAATTAAAGTTACAGAAATTCGAGTGTGTTAACTTGGGAGAGTGGATTCTTCCTGGTAGTTCTTCAATATGGATGGAAGCTAATGGCACCTCCGGTGGTATATGTATGATCTGGAAAGATTTACAAACTGAGCTATTTTATAACAGTCCAAATAGAATGTGGCAGTCTATTATATTCAAAATTAATGATAAGCTTTTTGGCCTTATTAATATTTATGCCTCAACTAATCCTAAGGAAAGGGAACTTCTATGGTCTGATATTAATATTTGGATGAAGAATATCATAGACTAGATTTTCAATAACACTCCAACTTGGGATCAAAAGTTAGGAAATAAAATCAACATGACCGGACTTGAAAGGATAAATTGGAGTAATTCCATAGATGATAATTCCTTGTTATTGATTCCTTCTTCATCTGCTAAATATACCTAGTCTAATAAGAGAAAAGGGGATGCTAGAGTCTATTGTGCTCTTGACGGGTTCTATTTGAATATTTTTGGAACTAATTTTTGAGACAATGCCTATGTTTCTCGTGATGAATCTATAGCCATTTTTGACCATCAGCCTCAATTTCTCTGCACTTATCATCAAATCTCGGTTCCTAGATCTGGAAATATTCCTTATAAATTCAACTCTAGTATGTTTCAAAATAGTTCCTTTTGTGAGCAATTTAGAGAATTTTATTCCAATCTTCCTAGAGTGACTGATCACATTTCCATGAAAAGCTTTTACTCTAATTTAAAATCTTCCAAATCCTGGATTAAGGAATAGACAAAGTAGCTTAATACTACTAAAACTACTGAGAAAAAGATCTTATTCCATCAAATGAGAGATATCAGAATGGCTTTGCAAGATGATCCCTATAATTCCAATTTATATCTTCAGGAAGAAAATCTTGAAAGGAAGATCAAATTCATTGAGGAGATTGAAGCCAAAGATGCTGCCATTAGATGTAAAATTAAATATACTAGTGATATGGACTCGGGTTGTACCAAATTCTTTTTGGGGTTGCTAAATCGAGGGGAGCAAATTAAGAGTTCAATCAATGAAATTATTGATGATTACGGAAGCACCTTGAATTCCCCTAATGACATCTCAAATTTCTTTGCCTCTAAATGTTCTATGTTGTTCTCACGGGAACAATACTACTGAATGCTATTGAAGCTGTTAAAGCAAAAAAAATTATAGATCTCATTGATACAATTATTCTTGATGATCATCACAAAATGGATATCTCCTTATCTAACATTCCAAGCTCAAATGAAGTCCTGGAAAATCTCCTGGGCGAGATGGCGTTCCTCCTAAATTTTCCTTGAGCTTCTGGGATATCATGCAAAATGATTTCATGGTTTTTATAAAGGGTTTCTGGGAATCTAAATATCTTCATCCTTCAATTGCTAGTGGTTTCATCTCTCTGATTCCAAAGGCTGAGAAACCAAGTGGTTTTTCTGATTGGAGGCCAATATCCTTAACTAATACTACCCGCAAGATCACATTGCTAAACTCATTGCATCGAGTTAAGGATTATTTGCAAAGGTGTATTAGTGGTAATCAATGTGCTTTCCTTCCTAATAGATTCATTCTTGAAAATTGCACGTTCTTTGCTATGGAAGGCTTGCATTGGAATAAGATTTCTAGCGAGCTGTATTCTCCTTAAAATGGACTTCAAGAGCGCTTTTGACAACATTAGATGGGATTTTATTGAATATGCAATGGCTAAGCTTGGATTTCATGACAATCTTATTCAGCTTATTATGGGTTTGAATTTAAGACCTAATTCTGTTGTCCTTATTAATGGCTCCCCGAGTTCTTTCTTTCCCCTTGGCAAAGGTGTAGACAAAGGTTGTCTCTTGGCTCCCTATTTATTTATTGTGGTTCTTGGAGCTCTTAACTAAGGTTATCAAGCATCATCAAAATATTGGTAACATTACTGGGTTTAATCTTCCTAATTCTAATGATTCCTTATATATTCAGCAATATGTTGATGATACTTTCTCTTTTCGACACAGTACCCCGTAATAAGCTATGGGGCGGTGCGGCAGTGGGGACCCCCTGGACTTGGAATCACGATTATAGAAATTTGTCTGAGGCATGCTTTCGGGCCGTATCACATCGGCGGCAAAGACCCGGTGATCATAGCATTAGGCGTCGGGGTTGCCCCCCTCCCCCACACTCTTTGGCCTATACATTGTCCGGTTGGAAGATTGGCTCTCGAGCATGGAGGTGCGGGCGCGCATCTCATGCATTACACAATCCGACAACTCATCTATCTTTGGCGATGTCAACCTCATGGCCTATACTCGGAGGACATGCAGCGTCACTGGATGCTCTTGACACTTTTGCCAATTCAGCATGCGAGTTAACTTGGCCAAAACTAGAGTCTTTGCTAGTTTCATCATCCCGTCGGCCAAGGCTTCCCACATTCACTTACCAGGGGCAAGAGGTAGAGGTGGCTCGACCTACAAGTACTTGGGGATTGAGTTCTCAACTACCACCCATTGGGATCTTGCGGCTATCGGAGTTGCGGTCCTGGCGGGTTGGAAGCACTATATGCCATGCGAGAACAACAACCACAAAGCGGTTAGTTGTATGCAGGGCCACGATCACATTTGTTTTGGGCCTTGGTTGAGCCGGTCCTTTTGTATGGGGCAGAAGTATGGGGTCGGTGATATCCCTCAACACACAGGAATGACCTCGGCAGTGCGAGAAGGCCTTCTTGGCACGCGGGCCACAGGGGTGAAGTCCGCGATTCGTACCGGATCCTACTCGAGGGAGGCAGGCTTTCTACCTTCAGCGGGCTGCATTGGAACGGCGTGATCGTTTACTTCCAAAGGTGGTCGCTATGACTTATACACGCTTGCCCCACCTTGCTTTGGCAGCCCCCGCCGATGGGTCCCCAAGCGCTGAAATCTTCTTTGGAAAGACAAAACAAGCTCAAGTGGGTTCTCACGCTGGGGTGTGGCAAACGGTGCATCGGTCGGGACAAAGAAAGATCGGAGGCACTCAAAGGCTACCTAGATGCTGCTTTCCTTAGCAAAGCTCCAGGATCAAGAGGCTCGATGCACGTTAAATTTGGCACACCAGCTCGACCTTAAGTCAAACCTAGGCTCACAAAGAGGCCCACACCAGTACTTGTACACCCGGTTGTCCATGAAGCCTTGGACTTATAGCTTCCATTACTGCGAGTGCACATAGCCTCCGCTTAGCAAACGGGGAAGCCACGAGCAAAGGCTTTGCGGTGTTGCCACCGAGTAGCGATTGAGGATGAATGTCATACCCTCGAGTTGCCCAGCCCATTTGCCCATATCGAAGGCGATATATTGATTACTAGTGCACGGCCAGCCGTTGCATCGATTATTGACTCTGGCGTCGATGGGTTTGTTGAGTCATACCTCCGGGGAGGTTATGGATGCGGACTCGTTTGTGTCCCTCTGAGGCGATATTGAACTGTTCTATGCAATTTATGCGATTATTGCCCGGCATGCTTATTCTTGCTAAGGTTTTCCCTCGAAAACCCTTGGTGAGGGTTTTTAATCTGTCGTATGTCAACTGCTTTGCTCTTTTTGTTTGGGTCCCATAGGCCAATTGGTCTCTGTGGACGCTAAAACCCTATTCTATTCTATTCTATTCTATTCTATTCTATTCTATTCTATTCTATTCTATTCTATTCTATTCTATTCTATTCTATTCTATTCTATTCTATTCTATTCTATTCTTTCTTAGAAAATGAGCCTAATAATATTGCCTTCTTCGTGGACATTCTGAGTCAATTCAGTGCTGCTTCTGGGTAGTCTTAAACTTGTCTAAATGTGTTATTGTTGGTGATATTATTGACTCATATGTGGCTGGTATAAAGGCAATTAAGACCACTGAAGCCACAAAACTGTTAGGCATGCCTCTGTCTCTTAACATAAACCTTACTGGCCTGTGGTCTCCTATTATTGAGAAAATTAGAGCTAAACTTCACATGTACAGAAACTCTCTCTCTCTTTGGCTGGTAGAGTTGTTATTGTCAATCAAGTTCTTACTAGCTTTCAAATTTACTTTCCTCTGCTTTAGTGGCTCCTGCTAATGTATACAAGCAAATTGAGAAGATTATAAGAGGTTTCATTTGGAATGGCAATAAATTGGTTAATTGGAATACCATTACAAGGAAGAAAAAAAAGATGGTCGGCACCAAAAATCTTCATAAACAGCCCAAGCTCTTCTGGCAAGTTTGTTTGGGAAGCCATTAATGGATCGATAGTGTTGCTTCAAAATTCATTTGTATCTTTGGCTTCAAAGAAGTTCTCCTTTAGGGCACTCTATTGTTAATCATGATTTACCCAATTTAGCCTACGGAAGGTCTCTTTGGCCACTAACATGTCTCCTTTAATGAGAAATATCCTAAAGGCTTGGAATAATATGTTCTTAGCTTTTCTTATAATTATGGAAATAGACTTCATTCAACTATACCCATTTTATGGTCTCCTATTTTCAAGGATCATCCCAATTATGTGCTTGCTTTGAAACATCCACAAATTTACAAAAATGGTATTCATATGGTATCAAAACTTTGGGTGATCTTTGGAATAATGATAGATGGATTACCTGGTCAAATTTTAAAGTGAAGATCAAAGGATCTACTTGAGACAAGAAAATCTATAATTATATCGGAAGCAAAGTTGGTAACTTCGACTCCCTCTCAAGTGCAAGATGTTGGCTTGGATTAATAAAAAATCCTATTACAATGTTAGATCTATTTATGATTTCTTGAATCAAAATTTTTGATCCTCCTAAGTCTTCTGGCATCAAATGCTACCATAGCCTTATTTCTCAATGTAAAGGAACTCTTATACTTCCAAAAAAGTATCTTTCTTTATTTGGCTTATTGCCAACAAAAGCATTCCCATCTCGGGGCTGCTGCTAGAAGAAATCCTAATTTAATGCGCAAATTGCCCTTGAGCTGTAATAGTATTGAAGATTTGGAGCATATTTTCTTTTGTCCAAAGTTGAATCCTTTTTTGTCTTGGTTTCGTAGGAACTTTGGTCAATATGATAAATCTTCCATCATCAGCTTTCTGCAAGGGAATGATACTTATAGAAATACTATTGCTTTCTTGACTTTTTGGAATATTTGGAAGTCGAGAAAGCAGGTGTCTATATGGTCATAAGAGGTTTTCTTTGACTTGGATTAAACTACATATTAAATATGATATTGAGCTTTGTGCTTTCTGACTCATAGAAATGTTTATGGTGATAATTATGGCAGGTGTTGGGATCAACTTGGTGAATATGTTGGGTCTCATAACTTATTTATATCAAGTGTTCAATTGAGGAGATACTAACCAAAGCTTTATTCATAGGATACATGGAGCTTTGCGAGGGCTTCATACAAGCAGTTATAACGGTGATGGCTCTTCTCTCCGGGAATGAGGTAGCAAGGTATGGTGTTGGCGGGAAACATGAACATCGGGTTTGTTACCCCCTAATAATCAATGGGCGATGAGGCAGTTATTTATGAAAATGAAGTTAGGAAGCGATTGAAAGAGTATGGGCGGGGATCTTTACAAGAGAAGTGATGCAAATGGTCTACATGTTACGGTTCATTGAAAAGCATCAACATGAATTCAGCGGCGAGGCGGTTCTTGAGACCTGAGAGAAATGTACTATAACCACGGGATTGTTGCTCCACGGCTATGGTGCCTTGATACTTCTTATGGTGCACCAAGATTATTTTAGACTGATAAGAGATCAGTTATAATGGCTGAAACCTACACCCTAGGAACCTCTGCCAATTGCACCTCTCGTTTCAACCAGGCTCTTTTACTTTCTTGCATCCCAATGATCCTAAAATTCCTACTATCTCCACGGGGAAAAATCGCGGACATTGCCTCTCTCGGATCACGATAATCTTGTTTGTTTTTTGCGGTTGATTAGTTTGCCCGCTGAAATATTAGGTATAGATGTGGAAGTTCTCGGCCTCACTCCAAGTTCATCATACCGAGGTTTCTCGGATCAAGTGACTTTGTTAAGACCGGTGGTCGCTAGCTTCTTCAAGAAAAATACTTTAAATTTTGATCTTCAACTATCAAGGCTTATTCTAAACTGATACTAAATTTTGTGATAACAATTATCCCGGCTATTTTGTGTTAAACTATTTTCGATTCACTGCTAAGTCTATATATGAGGATCTCTATAGGTAAACTTTGTATGATTTTCCATAATTAATGAAAAATCATCTCATACCTTCCAAAAAAAATGTAATTTCTATTTTTTTACTTTAATCTAAGGTAAAAGATCCCACCTACCTTTCCATGTCATATTATACAACCATGTTTATTGTCTTAAAACAATAGATCACTAGCAAGTAGTTTGAATTTTATATCAGTGAATTTATGATGCAAAGTAACAAGAAAATGAACAAGAAAAAAGAACATGTTCTCAGATAATCAGACATACCATATAATTGTGCTTTTATTTTCTTGGTATCTTATTATCTATTTTTCTAATAAATTTGATCACATAGCACGCATTTATTGATCCTCGTTAACTCACATAGGGGGCACCTCATTTTTTTTGTGAATTCGTGTTGAGAGCATTGCACAAATGAAAAAAGGTGGTATGGGATAATGAAAGTTTTGCTACGTTCTCTTTACCAGCCAAATTCTCTTAACATGCATGCAAATTATGTCATCTTGAGTAGAGTGATGGTTCTACTCAAGATATGTTACCACTATGTATAATTTGTAACTTCTTGCTCATGTGACTCTATTTTAAGACTATCATTTTGAAGTGATGCCTTTGTAATGAAAATTGGTTTCCTTCATTGTAGATCATTAACTGTTATTCGGTTGTAGAGACATCCTAGATGCATTGGTTTAGTCTGTTGGTTTAGGTATGTATTTTGAGCAAGCTTTTCCCCGACACTTTAAGCAAGTGTTGAGGACATTTTATTTTTTGGTAGTTTCACGTTATATCTTGAATATTCTATTACACCACAATCGGTCCTTTTTTCAATATAAATATGACCTAACATTCCTATTCATATATTAATTAGTGAAGACAAAAGAGTTTATGTGACGAGGCCTTGTGAACATTGTCTTCGTTGTCTTTAAAAATGTTTATGAACATTGTGAAAGTTAAATTCCATAGTTTGAAGATGCTGTTATAGATATTTAATTTTATATCGGCCTAGTTGTAAAATCTGATGGGGAAGGTGTTAGAAATAGAGGTAGAGTCCAGAAAAATGGGGCCAAATACACACTTCAAATCTTAGGAGGGAACATAGCAAAATAATATTATTTTTTTATTTAAATAAGCGGCGTCTACATTCTTCAATTTTGCTCGATTAGGGTCATTTGGTCTAGATCTAAGCGTTACACTTCATTTTTTCCTCAAAATATCGCCCAACGAAGAGTTCTTGATTCATTGATCATTTAGCGTCTGAGACTTAAGTATGGCTGAAGAAATCATTCAGGCCGGTGTTTACGGCAGTTTGGTTTTAAAGAAGGGAAGTTTTGTCCCAATCGGTTAAATTCTGGCTTCTCTTCGTGTTTCACCTTGTTTCGCGATGCGCCTCTTTTCCTATTTGAGGTAGCGGAGATATTTACTTAATTGCCTCTTTTTCTATCTGCAGATCTCTTTGTTTTGAGGCTACAACAAAGACCGGTTGGGGCTATGGTAGTCCATCACAGGTTAAGCCAGCCTTTGTCAAAGGCTCCCATCGGGCCCCTTACCTTCTGAAATGAGTTCATCCATCATGCATCTCATACATTTGCTATTTTAATCATATTTTAATCCCGATCACTATATGGACAATGCAAAAATGTAGAAGAGTAGAACAAAATCTAGTAGTCATTACTTGGGCATCACATGGGCATACAGCCATACTAAGCACTAAAAGACCATAAAGCCGTGTGATACCATCCTTAGGATTAGCGTCTTGGGGCTACAAACACGTCATAGCATGATGACCCTATCGCAAAGTGTTCCGCGGGGAGGGCGGATGGAGTGGACAACCCTAGCCATTGTCTTATGCCGGTAATGCATGTTATACTTCCGTCTGTTGATATCTTGAGGGCCACGGTAATTGACTCTGACCCCATGGAGTGAGGCCTCGAGGTAAGCCCTCGTTATGATGTTTTGCTCATGTTATTTATGGTTGTATTGTCTCTTAGTTGATGATGATGGATGGGCCACCTTGTTGTATGCTAACATGTATGCGCTTCGTATGGGATTTTCCATAAGAAGAGCGTGGGGCGAATGACCGCGTTAGGTGTTCCTCGCCCGGGACATGGCCATCCCAGTGGTCAGGAGTATCCTACCATGGTGATGTAGTCACCACGGAAGGGAATTCGTATTTATGCGATAGAGGCATCATTATGGATTAAATCGCGAGAATAATTTCTATCGCTTAGTTGAATGTCTGATAACTTTGCCATCCTTCAAATATTCAGCACCATATCTCATACTAATTTCTTTGGAATTACAAGCCATAGTATATTCTAATGAGTAGTGCTTGTTAGGAAATGTCACCGAGGATGTCATTGGAGTTGGTGCCACTACAACTAAAATCGACATGGCCAGGTGAGGGCATTGCCTTGAAATGAGAGAGAAAAGAGGGTTGCTCCTTTGCATATAGATCTCCATGGGCGGATGCATGCCATAGTCAATTCTGAAAAACAAAGGGTTTGTTGCGGGGATTCACGGTAGTACTATAGCCTATTCTTGTAGTGCGTGAGAAAACATCTCAAGGTGTTGAAGGCTGGGAAGTTGGTGTCGAGAAATGAAGGCCCCATAGCGGCCATTGCCCTTTCCTTTAGGCACCCGGGCTCGGGGCATGCACCATTGTCGCTCCTTTAGACCACTCACGTACCGGACATGCACGGGGCCAAGGATTAACTATCCTAAAGTCGATTTGGTTTTAGGTTCAAAAGGTTGGGGCTTACGGAGATATTCTTGCTCGCCATTTTCTTTGCCATTAAGTGAAGCTTCACCACGGCCCAATATGGAAGCGCCATGCACCTTGCCTTTAACGAATTTAGCATTTGAAAGAGCAGCTCCAACTGCTGTTCCATTCTATTCTGAAGGGCTTGCTAGCGGAGATCACATTCGCGGCTTTCTTTTAAATCCTTAGATCCCCTTCGATCCTCCTACTTCCAAACAATGCCATCTTAGATCCTCAAATGTTCTTATGACCTTACTGCATGGTTTGCAATATGCCATGAGCTGATTCTTCCCTCCAAAGCTGTAAATATTGTGTTAGGACTATATTCGAGATGAATTAGAGCGAAGAAATACGCATTACACTTGTTCAAATGTTGGTTCTGCAGCGGATAATATAGAAATGACATAGAACACTTGTATTCTCTCAAAATTACTTACACTCATCTAGGATCTTGGTATCTCGGATCCAAACTTAACAAGCAAGTTAGTGCTATGGCGATGAAATGGCAATTATTAATGGATTTTGGAAAAATTTAATTCGGTTGTAATGTTGTAATATATATTAGCTATGTGATTACCTCCACATTCCGAGAAGGCTATGTGGATGAAATGATATCCTGAGAATCCAAGTTGTACTTACAGAAAACTTATAATGAATAGAAACATCTTTCAGTTAAAAAGAAAAAAATCCTTATACTTTTGTAATGAATAGAAACATCTTTCAATTTAAAAAAAAAAAAACCTTATATTTTTGTGAAAAGTTTGTCAAAATGTCCCACGGTGAATTATATCGCGTAGATTATAGAGTCCGCGTCTCGCGACTGCACAGTGCAAAATAATTACAGCCGAATCTAACTGTTCTAATAGTGTCACAGGAAGTCAAGTTTGAAAAATCTGGTGAATCATGTATGCAATGATGAGAAACAGCCCAAAAGGACAAACATTTTGAGGCAATTCCTATTCTGGTGTCATTCCTTTACAAACACTAAATATGAGTCCTGTGGCATGAAAAGCAAGAACTGAGGCTTTTTATTCTTCCTGATCTTCAGAAGGAAATGACAGGTATATATGTCTGGCTGGAAATTTGTGACAACTGTCATGGCAAAATACATGTAGATATCAATTCTCAGAAGCAACCAGTGGAAGCCAATACAATGTTTGGTTAGCATATTAACATCTGCTGCAACAGATCTGCATTCAGCATTAAAACTCTTATTTTAGCTTTCCTAAAGAATGGGATCAAAGAGGCAAAAGCTAGCATACTTGAATCTTTAAAGAATTACTTGCGTTCAGAAGGCAGAGCAGCCATCTAAGAATCATACATTGGCCATCCCTAAGCTGATTAAAAGCTAGTTAATGGACCACATTACAGGCCTTGAGAGGCTCTTGCACATTACATACACATAAATCAAAGGCTCAAACAAACGGGGTAATTTTAAGACCAGCAATCTTCATGGATAAAAATTGAATTATATTTGCCTTCCAAAAGTCAAATAAGATATCAATAATTTCTTTATGCATCCTCCCTTCCTCTTCCATTTGATTGATTATCCTCCTGCGTCATCACATCATTTTCAAAAGACCAACCAACGCAAGCCAATCCCAATAGAAAAATCCTCCTGGGCATGCACCCCCACCCCCCTCCACGCCGCCACCATGCATCTCCACCTCAGGCCCACCTCAGGACCTCCATCGCCGATCTTTGGCACAAAATCCCTCCTTTTCTATGTATGCACAATAGCCATCCAATGTGTCTATCAGTAAGGGAGATTTTAACCTATTCTGAATTGAAACCATCACCATACAAAAGATGGGCTTTTAATGATCTTACTTGGACTTGGAGCAATCTTTGAAATAACTGAGATTGATGTTGTATAGTCTGTTGTTGGGTTTCACACACGTTGCCTATATAAAACAAAAGAAAAAAAGGGCTATACCGTTGTATATTCAACAATGCACATCAAATATGTTGTTTTTATTATGATAGGGAAGCATCCTTAGCTAAACTCAATTTCTAGTGGAGTACCAACATAACCTGCTTAAGGCTCAATTCTGTTTTCTGGGACCAATGTTAGAGACAGGAACTGTATACCCTGAGAATAAACTATAGACTCTTGTAATAGGGAGACACCTCAGTATGCACTCAATTATGCAAATCTGTGTATCGTACTGATGCAGCATACACAGCACTATTAAGCTGGATCCCCTGCGTGGTATTCTAGAGTCAATTTTCAGCACTGGGCGACTATAGTTGGATCAAACTAAAATGTCAGAAGCATGGTACAAACTTACTGAGGCAGCACACTGCCCATTGGCATCATAGCAGAGACTTGGGGTAGTAATCTTCTTGGCTGTGGCCATGCATATTCAAAGAAGCGTTCCGTCTGCTGCTCCTTAGCACATGAATTGCCTGGATCAATACACCTATATGGAAATTAACTGTAGTGTATTCACATGACTTTAGTAGTTATACAACTATTTTTCATTGCTAACAAAGCATGCCCGTAAGCATTACATTCAAAGTGCTGCTAAAATGTTTTTCCTTGTTTCCTTATGCAAAACCTTGAAGCACACAATTGAATCAATACAAGCCAGGATTATGATGCTTAACTTAGAAGATTTATTAATAACCAACCATGTGTCCATTTTATTTAGTTCATAGCATAAAAGATACACAACATGCCAAGCTCAACTATAATGGTAGTGTCCTTTAGATGGAAACAGCTCCTCGTCTCCAAAGGGCGGGTTCAGAAAAATTTATGTTCGTTAGGTCAATATTGCTACACCTATAGGACTGCAAATTGCATCATCATTTAGCTCTACTTTCATGTATATATGATCCTAGACCCACAAACCATAGAGAGACAGGTCGACTTGAACTAAATGGTGATCTGATCAGAATCTTACATTTTTGTGCATAAGTTCTTCAGGCATCCTTGATATATTTTAACCATTTCTGGCCTGTTTGCAATCAGTCTTCCCTTGCCTTCTCAGGTTGATAAAATTAACATTAAGATCTGCCATCTTTCACCAGCATTAAATTTGATAGATTATTCTGATATGATATTTTCCAGATTTAAGAGTGTGATTTTGTTGTCTGGGAAAGATAGTTAATACAAAGCTTTTGCAATACTTTTTCTTATCAATGGTTTCCTCGATCCTAAGGACTGCATCGTTCGATGTTGTAATACATCTTACTTAATTCCTGACCATGTCATTGCATAACCATGCAAAGATAATATCCCCGTGGTTAATTAGAAAAAATCTTTCAGAGCAATATTTTTTTTCCTCTTATCAAGCGGTTCCCTTATCCCTGGCAGTTATCTCATAGTCCAATTGATGGATTCAACAATCAGGATGAAACTTCTGAAGGCAGCATCAGATCCAGCCACTGGAAGAGACCAAGGGATAGATCTAAAAGCATTAGATCCTGAGGCTAGGAAGACAATCAAGATGAAAGAAGGCCTTGGATCATATATAAGCATTTGCAGTTCTAAGCTAGGAAAGACCTAAACAACTCTACACTGGTTTTTAGAAAATAGTCTCTTGCTCGAGACATCAAATTCAGCAATTACATTTGGATGAATGCAAGAACATGTCAATAAGCTGAAAAATCTGAAAAGGGACTATCAGGATCAGGGAGAAAAAATCTTGGATATGGTGGCTCTTACCTGGATAATCACACCTTGACCACAACCAAGATTTGCTACACATTTTATCTGCATAACAAATGGCCAAAACAAAGAAACCACTCAATGTACGTGCTTATCATGTATTAATAAGAGTAAGCCATTTTGCTCCAGAATATTGATGATTTCACCTGGGGACATGTGCTAACATCTTTACGGAATATAGGAATCCTAAAAGCTTTACCTGCAAAATGAGAACAATGTCTTTACTGATGTTTTGTCAAAACAATTTTCATTTAAGCATAAGTGCACATATGAACAAATAGCCACCTTCAAATGTAAACTCCCTCACTGCTTCATTTCCTTAAATTCTAAGCTCATCTATACAGTTAGCAATTAAAAAAAATAAAAAGAATCTTTTACACTGAATCAAGATACATATGTTTGCCTTTATTATCTCCAGACCATACCTAGTATCATAAATTCCTTACCTTCCTTAAATAACCCTTACACTAAGAGTACCATTTCCTAACCTACAATATTTATCTTTTCGAACTTTCTGTCATGCCTAATTTAGACTCAGAGCACGATCAGCCAAACCTGTTATCTCCGCTGCTGTTCTTTGACTTACAAGCTTCTGCAACTCTCAGACGAAAAACTCCCTACCCGGACTGTGCTCCAATTCGGTCAAAACGATAGCCAAGCAATCCATCGATTTAATCCTCCAGAATATACACCGACAATACAAAATAATCCTCAGAATATACCCCAAAACAATAGAAGTTGCCCTTGTACGTTCCAGTTTGCTTAGGATAAATTCTGGGTTATAATATAATAGCATGATGCCACATGGCATGTATTCTTTTCGAAGATATCATGTGTAGTTTGCATTCTAGATTTTTATAACATTCTATACTTTTACTTTCTATACTTTTACTTGCATTACGTGAATTGTGCTTGCATTACGAGGCTCTTACACACGCATTAGGGATTTTTACTTGCATTCCTAATCGTTTTCTAATTTAATGTGGGAGTTGAATCTCGGTGAGACAAAGTTCCGATAGCGGATTCCTTTCAAAAAGATTTAAGCGGGTAATTCCTCTTTGCCTTGCCAAAGGAAAAATAGGCTGTATTGTTTTTAAAGCATCTGAGTTACTTTCGTCGGCTTTGGGGAAGCCTCTACACAATGAAATACTTGACTTAGGATCTGTTGATTCCATTACATTACCTCTTTAGCACTTGACAAGGGAGGTTTAATTTAATTAAATATCATTACAGCTTGTAATCCATATGACACGGTAAAAGAATCCCAATCTTTATATTCACATTAGATATCCAGCGAGTGTTGAAGACAATCCACATAGTACATGTATATACATCCAAAACCTTAACAATGTCAAATCCACAATCAGTTTAATACTTAATTATAGGAAAAGTCTTCAATACAAGAACTCTTATCATGAAGGTTCACTCATTAAGGCATCTATAAGCAGAAATTTGATCTCCTGAATCCAATGGATCCCCTTCATCGCATATAGAGTGGACCATTGCCTTCTAAGAAGGAGTTCCACAAAGCCGAGGGGTAGATCCAGCACTAGTCTCTACCGGAGGATGGCCTTCTTGAGCTCACGGATAATCCTGGTGCGCGTATGCTAGCCTCGTCCTCGATCCGCAGAGGAGGCTCGGAGGCACCTCCTCGCAGCCGAGGAACTCGGCTCACCGGGGGAAACTGGCCTCCAACTCTACGATCCCTGTCCGGAGTGCTTTAACCCAGGGTCTCTGCTGACCCCTTCTTTCGGTATTCATGCATAACAACTTACAACATAGCATCCATGCAAGCTTACCTGCCAATAGTCCCACTTTGCATCCAACCAGCAGTTAGTATGCATACATATACCACAATAGCACCTCATGTTCCGGCCATTAGCAGTCTCTAAATAGCATCACGATTACTTACCTACTTTCCGGTTCCTAACGCTGGCTGGGCTGATCCGCATACAGCCAATATGGGCGGGGTTTGCGGCTAATATTATTACCATGCATCCACTTGTGCGTCCGACTAGCTGGAGGACCCTTACGCCATGTAAGCCGAAAGTCCAGCCGGGATAACAATGCGATGTCAGCACAAACACAATGGAAGTCAAGCCATCGCGCACATGGACTCGGCCGGGAGATTATGCACTTATGCTAAATTTCCACATGCTTTAAATGCCATCATAACCACATTTCCTAACTTGTCATGCATGATGGTAATACCAAGCTAAAATAACTTCGAATGCAAATCCTATGTATTATCTTTTACATGTATGCATCACGAGGCCCATAACCATGCCACATTAACATATGATAATGACATATAGCATGCATAACAATATGACCATAACATTCCCGAGGTTTAATCCCATGGCAACCCCATGGTACGAATACCACTTAATATTATTTATTTTTATGTTAGCATTACTCTAACCTTATTAGTTTATTAACTTCTAACCCTAGCTTGTATTTTATCATTCTTTTCGAGGTTCTTCTTGACCTTACTTGAGGTCCGGCCAGCCCGGCTCAAGAAGGCTTTAGAGCCGGTTTCTTCAGTTGAATGCAAATCGGCCCTCGGCTTTTCGGTTCCGACCTCCTTAGGTCGTTTTCAGGCAATGGCAACACCTCTTCCACCGGACCGAGATATGCTTGTCCGGCCCCAACTTGGAAACTAATGCGGCCTCAATGAGTCAGTTAGCCCCTCACGGGCCAATTTAAATTTTGTTCGGACCAATCCGACCTACCAGTGGAGTCAGCTTCTCTTTCCTTTAGTACTTTTTTGTTATTCGATCCTGATTGCTTTAATTAACTCGAGGCGATCTCTTACTCACCTCGGCTCGTCTTTCCACATCACAGTTCTTCACAGTGGTTCACCCAACATCCAACTAGATTTTCCTTAAGAACTAGGCCAAGCCGAGCCCTTCAAATTTTAATCAAGCATAATACCAATTAAAGCCACCATCTACTACTTACAATCAATATTCCCATAATTCATAATTCATGCTCTAATAGCTCCATAAAGCATTTCTTGGCCTGGATTCAAAATTCAATCATCTGCTTGTCCGGTGTAAGCGGTAGACCACCGATTCACGCTATCTTTGCTTAAGTATCCTGCTCACACTCCAAATCTCCTTCACAAAAACTCCTCCTCGGAAGATTTGCCTTAGAGCAAAACCCAATTCCTCTACAATTTAGTATTTATAGATTTCTGGCCATAAACGCGAGGATACATACCATGTATATATTTTCCCTCGGAATCAATTTCATGGCCCCTCAATCATCTGAGAAATTGTATTGAATTTACCCATCAATGGAATACGCTAACGTAAGTTAGATTACATTCTCCTTCAAATCTTTAACCCATGTCCTCATGGGCCGAGAAATTGGTGAAGAATCCACTTTGAATCCTCCCCGCGTTCGTCTTCAATTGGACAGCACGACCATTAGACCAAAAATCTTGTGATTGTCGCGTCTTGAAGCTTGTATCTCCGTTTGCAAGATCACGCTCACGAATTCGAGGATACAAAATTCATCCACAACACCAAATCATCGTCGGCAAGCATATGCAATGAGGATCAAAGGCGTGCTTCCTCAAGTTGCTCACATGGAACACATTATGCACCCTAACATGCGAGAGTAATTCCAACGTAAAGCTGCTTACCCGATGCATTCAATATCTTAAAAGTCACATATCTTAGAGGCCCACTTTCCCCACACTCTTAAATGCCAATGAGCTACGCTGTGATTAATCCATTAAAATACATCTTGGCCCTCGGCAAATTCCAAGGTTTAAGCCTTTTGTTAGGTATATTGCTTCTGCCTATTACGGAGCCAACTGCGAGATTCGTGAAGTCTTCTCAATTGTGCATCGGATCTGGGCCACCTCATTGGCCATCTCACATTGCAAGTAGAATCCCTCCAATTCAGCGGGGCATCGGCCTCTTTCTTAGGCTGGCTTGGCACCTTGCATTCTTAACATATCTTCCAAAGAGCTGATTTACTCCTCCCACTTGCGGGATACGTTTGGGGATGGTATGTAGTGCTAGTATTTAGCTTAGTTTCCACATTAGAAGACGATCCTTGCGGAAATGACTCATAAACCTAGAGTCTCGATCACGAGGGAGTAAATAGCGCGTGGCATACTATGCAATCTAAAGAAAATTTCCTTAACAAAAACTTGAGATATCGGTAAAATTTGTAGGCATCATCTTTGTCGGCATAAAATGTGCTTGCTTAGTCGATGTCTGTCTACCACCCACGCCGTGGCATTATATCACGCTCTCAAATTAAGAGGTAGATCTACAATAAAGTCCATGCCAATGCATTTTCCATTTTGGATGAAAGACTTCCAATGGTTGCAATATTAGGGACTTTAGATCGTGAAACTGACCTTACGACATGCCAAACGTTTTTTGCCACATACTCCTTAACCATTTTCTTACGCCTGGCCAAAGGGGTACAATACGACCTTCCTTTGAGTTTTGTGCACCGGGATGTCCAGCTAATGGACTATCATCGCTTCATATAGGCGCATCCTTAACTCCAAAATCATCAGGAATGCACATCGACCTTTATAATACAAGACTCCATTGAATAGCGAGTATTATGGAAACTTCGGTAGACCTAAACAATCGCGGCAATCAGCCCAAAATACGGGTCTCTTGCCACCTTATCCATGAGATGAGCATCCATTGACCACGGAGCACACTAATGGGAGGTCAAAAGGATCACAAGACAAACATCGGCTATCACATTCTCCTTGCCCGGTCGATACTCAATCTCAAAATCGTATTCTTCCTAAGCAATTGCATCCACCTCCAGTTGCCTATTATTATTGAATCTTGTTGCTTCACAAAAACTTCAGTTTTGATGGTCAGGTCTTCAATGAAAGTAGCTGACCTAATGGGTAGTGCCTCCATGCTGCATAATGCTTGTATAATTACTTGACATCTCAAATCATGCAGCTGGATAATTCTGCTCGTGGCGACAATTTCGAGATGTATATGGGCACAAACCTTACCATTTCATCAAAGCTCCGCAATAGCCTCCGGAGGCATTTGTAACCACTTGAATGGGCTGGTCATATCCAAATATCCTCAAATAAGAGCTGAATCAATCGTCCTTCAATTCTTGGAAACTTTCTTGACACTTATCATTCCAAGTAAACTAATCCTTCTTCAACAATGATATGGGAGGGCAGCAATTTTGGAAAATTTAGGGACAAATTTGCGATAGTAACACCATGTCCCAAAAAGCTCTTACCTCCTTCACGATTAGGGGCCTTTGGCCAATCTTTTCACGGCTTCTTAAGCGGGATGCGGGTGCAACTCCTCTTGAAATTACATGGCCCCAAATACACTAATTCACGTTGTGCAAAAGAACTATTTAGACATTTTTCCATACAACTTCTCTTCTCACCGAATGCTTCAGTGCCTCACATGCTCCACATGTTCTTGCAGGGGTTCCTAGAGAATAAGCTAGAATCATCGAAGAACACTAATTATGGGAAGTGTCGAGAAGGCCTAAAAAACATCATTCATCGGTATAAAGGTAGGAGATGCATTGGTTAAACCAAATGGCATCACAACAAACTCATAATGGCTGTAGCGATACTTGCATTTTGTCTTATAAATATCTGATTCCTTAATCCTTATATGGTGGTATGGGCGAAGGTCCTATCTTAGTAAAATGCCGAAACCCGGTAATTGATCAAACCTTTCGTCTACCTGGGCAATGCATGCACGGTTTTTAAGCGTGATTTGATTAAGCATCCTGTATTAATCAATGCAAAGTCTCAATGTTCCATCTTTTTCTTCACAAAATAAAGCAGGGGGCCAAATGGAGATGTACTAGGTATATAAAGCCTTGATCCAGCAATCCAGCCAGTGCTTTTCAACTCTTGCCATTTCTAAGGCATGGAGCCTATAAGGTGGTCTCGATGTAGGCTACGCTCTGGGATTAGGCTCAATCTCATGATCTACCAATCATGAGGAGGCAAATTTCCGTCAATTCATCTAGAAATACATCTTTAAACTCATCCAACACTTGTTGCACTTCAGAATGGTCTCCTCTTGCAACTCTGTCGAGGCCTAGCAAGCTGTCTGCCATTATGCTGCACATCCCACGTGCGGGCAACCTCTCACGGGTTGCTTCTTAAAGCCCCTTCAAGTCAATGGAATGATGGCACACAATGAAGTTAGCCCTTCTAGTGCATGTGCTTTTCCCCGTCTGGACTGGGAGCAGCGGATGACGGAGTTGCCTAAGCTGATCCAATCACGAGAGCACCCAGATCTCAACCATGACATTCAGTATGGCATCATACTTTCCAAGGCCAATAACCTCAAAATCAGCATGGGACACCATATTCCCAGCCTTAAATTCAAGGCCTTTCGACCACTTCAACATCGATGAAGCCAACCTTGCCATCGGCTAGTTCTACATATACCTCATGAGCGTTCAATGCATGCAAATTTAACTTAGCAACCAATCTTGGCGAAATAAAACTATAGGTACTGCCACAATCAATAATGAAACAAGGCATCCATCAATAATGCACGGGATCACGACTACCCGGTGACAATACATCCATTTGCCTTGCTCCGCGCGATACATGTGCATAGTCTCGATGCGGATCACCGAATGGTGGCAGCCCGTGCTTCTCCTCTTCACGATCTTGCTGCCCTGACCTGCTATCTTCCCTTCCATAGCCTCTACCACGTACCTCGGTCCCCCGCGCCATGGGCCACCCTTCGACCGTCGAGGAATGCGATTGTCTTAGGTGCATGATGGTGATTACGCCTTCGCCTCGTTGATTTTTCAGATCCACGTGGGCAGTATATCCCGCTATGTCCTGGTATTAGGACAATCTTCGTGCCCAATGTCGGGCTCGGCCGCAAATCATAAGCCTCTCGGTGATGCACATATCCCTTTCCTCTGGGGAACTTATCCGGGATGATCTATTTTTGGCAGCTGGCCTGCACATCCATAGGCGGGCAGCAGCTCCACTCATTATTATACCTTCCTCTCCTTGAGAATTCCGGTTTGCCATGAAGATTGAGCCTACCGCTTCGCGTTGAGCATCTAGTCTTTGCTTTACGCTAGATCTACCTCCGTTAGCCATAATTCTTACAACCTCCTCCTGATGCGTATAAGATACTCGGGGGACATCGTGCTCTTAATTTCACCTGAAGCCCTTGCACAAACCTATAGAGCACAACTTAACCTTGTCCATTATGGGACAATGAAACACGCAATCTCACGAACTTCTCATTGTACTTTCGGCTCATGCCAACCTGCATGCAATCAAAGAACTCATTCATCTTCTCCACCTTATATGCTTTGGCGGTGTAAAATAACCTTCAGATGCACTCTTAGAAGCTCAGCCCGGGTAGCCTATCTGAGGAGTCTTCCCGGATCTATCACACCGTCTTCCACCAAACCGTGCAAATCCTCCTTAATCGAGGGTCAAAATAAACTCCACTCCGGGCCATGCATCAGCATCATCCCCGTTGTTCTCCTAGTGAACGCGCTACCCTCTTGGTATCAGCCAGCACCTTCTCTATGGCTTTCTCGGCGTCCTCTTTTGATGGGATCGCGATGCATTTGCAAAGCTTTGTTGAATGGCTGGCAAAATCTTGGTAATGTCGGGGGAGCTCCCTCGAGGTCCAACTCCACGCACCACTAGCATCACCAGCTTCCATGGTTCCCTCTACTCTCACGCATAATACAAAAATATCATTAGCCAACCCCCTCAAGATGTTCAATCTAATCTCAAGGCATTCGGATCCAACTATGCTCGATGATACCAACTGAATTGTAGCGGGCTTGCCAAAATTTGGCAGCCTCTCAGAAGCTGACTTGGGATCTGTTGATTCCATTACATTACTACTAGCACTTGTGAGGGAGGTTGGGCTAATTAAAATATCTTAATGCAACTTGTAATCTATATGATACGGTAAAAGAATCAATCTTTATATTCACATTAGATATCCAACAAGTGTTGAAGACAAATCACACATAGTACATGTATATACATCCAAAACCTTAACAATGTCAATTCCACAATCGAAGCAACTCTTGATTATGAGAAAAGTCTTCAATACAAGAACTCTTATCATGAGAAGGTTCCTCATTCACGGCATCTATAGCCGCTTTGATCTCCTAAATCCAATGGAGGTCATCCCTTCATGCATAAAGGTGGATTTCATTGCCTTCTAAAGAAGGTTCCACCAAGCAGGGTAGATCCCACACTAGTCTCTACCACCGCGGAAGGATGGCCTTCTTGAGCTCACGGATAATCTCACAGTGCACATTACACTAGCCTCATCCTCCCTCCTGGCCTGGGTTAGACCTCCTTAGGTGGTTTTCAGAGGCTAGTGGCAATGCCTCTCCACGGACCGGACTTAATGATCCCCAACTTTCGGGGCTTAATGCACGCACCTTTGGCTGGTCGGTTCACCCTGCGGGCCAATTTAGGCTGTTCTCGGATAATCCGGGCACATCTAAAGGTGGGTCAATCTTCTCTCCTTTGTGCTTTTTGTTATTCCAATCGGTTGCTTTTAACTAACTGCAGGCCTCTTACTCACCTCTAAACAAGTCTTTCACATCTGGTTCTTCCTGTGGTTCACCCAACATCCAAATAGATTTTCCTTAAGAACTAGGTGGCCCAGGCCCTCAAATTTAATCAAGCATAATACCAATTAAGCCACCATCTATTTATACAGGTTAATATTCCATAATTCATGAATTCATACTCTAATGGCCATAAGCATTTCTTGGCCTAATTCAAATTCAATCATCTTAACATCCGGTGTAAGCGGTAAACCACCTGATTCGCTATCTTTGCAGTTGTATCCTGTGGAAGCCTCCGTCTCCTTCACAAGAAACTCTCCTCCTCGAGAGGTTTGCCTCAAAGCAAAACCCCAATTCCTCTACAATTTAGTATTTATAGATTTCTTATGACACCAGATACATACCATGTATATATTTTTCCACTCGGAATCAATTTAATGGTCCTTATAATCATACGGGGAATTGTATTAGTTTACTTACATCAATGCGATGCCTTCAACCCGCCGGGGCTCGTTACGGTAGGTCTGCTTTGTCCAAGAAACAAGATCTGCCAAGAAAGGATCTGCGCGACCAAAGGCAAGTTGCAGAAAGGATGTCACGATCAAGCAAGATCTCCAAAGCTTCAATAGATCAGCGACAAGAAGCACATAAACATTGATAGAGGCAAGAAATGCCCAAAGGCGGCATAATGGCCTTCATCTCTCATTTTCAACTTTCGAGAGTTTGTCCGCCAAACAACTTCTGATCATCAACAAACCCAGTTCACAGACCACTTGCACTGAAGCTGACGTAATGCGCGGTGATTGCCCGTCCTTCGATTAGCGAAGGCGGTTACCCACCGGTACATTTAACATAGCGTCTCATATTCAACAAGAACTGACAAGAGAAAAGGAACATAAGAAACTTTAGATTTAGGAAAAAATTACGTCTGAGGACATAATGGGGTGGTGGTGAGGGTAGATGGGCAAACATATGGAGGTGGGGAGGCTGATGAAGGGAAGGGTTAAATGAAATATAAAGGAGGTGGTGGCGAGGGGTGATAGTAGGGGGAGTGATTTATAGGCATAAAGGGAGATGGTGGCGAGGCCACGATAAAGGGAGGGATTCATAGATACAAGGAGGAGGAAGTGAGGGGGTGGGGAGGTGGCGATAGGTGAATATAGGAAGTGGTGGCGATGGGTAAACATATAAGGATGTTGGCTGAGGGATAGGGGAGGTGGTGAAGGAGTAGACATAATGTGGCAAAGGAAGGGGCTTCATTATACTAAAGATGGAGGTGGGAATAGAAAACCAAAGGCGGAGGTTGAAGATTGATGGGCATATAAGGTGGAGGTGGTGGGAAGGCATATTGAAGGTGTGGAGGTGGAGGGAGGAATGAATACTCAAAATTTGGGTGGGACGGAAGGATGACTGTTCTTACATCCCGGTATCATAGAATGAAGACTTGCTCTCACCCCAAGAATCCATCTCAATGTCTCCATACATACCCTCATGCCCCTCGATTGATATAGTAGCCTTCTGTGTTTCATCATAGGCTGGAATTCTTACACAAGGAGTAGATGAAATTAATCCTATCTTTTTGAAGGCTGTCCAATGTATTGGGACCTTATGCGCGAGGTCATCCACCTTTATCTTGCCAATGCACCCGATCTAGGTTGCAACACTCTTGTCCCCTGAATAATTGCCTCTAGGTTTTCTTTGGTTAGAGACCATACTTTCCATCCTTTCTAAATATTTGTCATACAGGCCTCTTGAGCACCCTTAGGCTGCCTTTTATATGAAAACATAGCGTCTCTTCCTAGTGATCAAAGGATGCTCATCGACCACCAAATCTTCCACATGGCCTTGGCGAGTGGGTCTTGGGGTATGTAGTTAGTAGGGGATTCGGACTATCACATTCTTGTGTGTAATATATCTAATTGTCATCTCAAAGCTGACTTTGGGACTCCGGCAACCCCGAGCACACAATGAAGTGATACCCAATCACTAGAGCTTCCACAGGACATGATTGTATCAACCGATAAGAAGCTTCACAATGCCAACTCAAGATGATCATCTCGGCCTTTCATCATACACACTATCAAAGAAAGGATCAAGCTGCGGTTATTATGCCCTCTGCCAAATCTGTAGTCTGCGTTGCAAGGGTACAGCAACAACCAACCCATCTTCCTCCATTAGACCTAGAGACAATAGCTGTCTTTGAACTTCCTTGGCTCCATTTTACTCATCACATGCTCCTGAATGAAAAGCACATTAAAACCATATGGCCCCAAACACCACAAATATGACCATATAAACCATATAAAACCATACAAACATATTAAATATAAAACCATATGAAAGCCGTATATAACCACCAAAATCATATAACCATATTAAACCATACAACCATATTTAATGTAAACCATATGTAAACATTAAAACCACATATAACCATTGAAACTATATAGCCATATTAAATACACAACATAACATAACATATATAAACTGTAACATAACCTTCAATATCTTGTCGCTAGCCCGCGTGAAGCCTCCTTAGAGGCTGATAGGATAGCCATGTCGACTAACTCCACTGTACTTGCGTCCACGGAGGGCATGGCCCACGTGGCGGATCATATTATTGCACTTTCACGAGGGTTCAGTGCGTGAGAGTCTTGCACCCTCTTCCTCTCCCTAGACCATTCTTCACTCCCTGTTTTCTCACGATGATCCTCTTAGCTCTGTTTTCCTTAAAGTAGATTTTCCCATCAGGCTGATCGAGCGGAGCCGAGCCATTCAAGGCCATCATATGGCGGCAGCAGTGTGGATCGGGGGACATCAGTGGCCAGAAGTTTTAGAGATTGAGTGTTGGTAATTCTGCTGAGAAGAAAGTGAGGTTCTTCTCTGTAAGTTTTAGGCTTTTCTTTGCTTCTTTTTTAGTTTTTACGTAAGTCCTTTCATGCATTTTTACTTATATTACATTGTTTCTGCTCTTATTTTTGCTCTTATATTTTTTACTTATATTTTCTGCTCTTATTATTGCACGATACAATTTCGGCCCAGACAAATCCTTATTCAGCTTTGCGGCAACCACATGGAATCAGTTACGGGGAGCTTCCCTCATCATCCAGCAAATCTTCGAGGTATGTTTTGTAATATCATACCCTTTTTTAATCTTATTTGTCTCTTGTTCTGTTTTCTCATTAATCTCATTAATCTCTGTTGCTCTGTTTTCCTTTTGTATTGTTTTTGTTTTTGTTATCTTTTCTTAGTTGTTGTTGAATTGAATACATTATCTGAGCTAAGTAGAGAATAGTGGTAAGAGTAGTAGCAAGCAGCAGGATAGAAATCATCGAGAGGCGGGTGTTAGGAAGTAAGATATTGCGAGCATTAGCAGAACATTACTAGGAATGATTCACAAAGGAAATTGCTAAGAAATTTGTCTATGAATGTTTTAATAGCGAGGAACATAACTAGGAATCTTTTTCCTAACTATCAACTAAGAATAGGAATTGCTTCACGAATGCGCAATTCTTGACATATCCTCCCAGCTACTTGAGGAGATCACGAAGGGATCCGGCTTTCGGTGGCGAGTTAAAGAATACCTGACTTGCCAACAATCTAGAATCTGAGGCCTTCTTCACCGACTCGTAGTCGAGGAAATTTCGACTTCCTTGATGAAAGAGGAATACACTCTGGATGATTGTTGGCTGGTTGAATTCGGCAGCGGTCGAGTACACCTACGGCCTTAGCGATCTTCGCATTTCTTTTTCCAGCTGTTTTACTTGACCTTCACATTTTCCAGCCTGCCAGCCTTCTCGACTTCGTGGTCGAGAGTCTCTGTCAATGGCCCTTTGTCGCGGTCGCGAGGTGCCTCCCGCCGGTCAGAGCCACTCTCCCTTCGAGACCATCATGAATGTGCGAAGGGGAGGGCTCGGGGCTGGAAGTGAAAACATTGACTTTAATACGAAGATCGCGGCTGCTTTCTTGACTCGTGAGTCGAGAAGCGAGCTCTAGTGCATTCTACAAGTGCACAGCGGGAACCCCGGTCTTAACCACTCTCCTTCAAACTATCTTGCCGGATATTGCGAAGGGAGTGGTTTTATTTGTCTAGCGAATAACAACAAGCCAATTCTCCACAGTGTATGGTGCGATGGCCTCTACCCAGTCGAGAGGCGGAGTCTCCTTGAAACATCTTATTGAGATATTGCGAGAGGATGGGCTCAGTGCAGGTGGAAATTCTACTACAACCACGGGGAAACCACGAGGCTTCTTTATGTCGCATTCTCGGCTCGCGGTCGGGGAATGCCCATATCGGCCAGGCACTCCATGTGGCTTCTCACGGGTTCGATGGCTAAAAGGCATTCGACTTGCGGTCGAGAAAATAACTGCACCCTACATTCACCATTTCGCGGAAATTCGAGAATCCATAACTTGACCAATTCTCACATTAATGGTCGCGATTGGCCTCGACCCGATCGAGCCACTCTCGCCGAACACCATCTTGATGAATATTGTGAAGGGAGGGTTGGGGCTGGAGTGATCTACAACAACCATAGAAACCACGAGCTTCAACATGCGCATTCATTTCCTTGAGTCGGGAATGCCTCAACCAATGACACCACATGTGTACCATCACGGGTTCACCGATGGCCTAGCATTCGACTTCACAGTCGAGAATGCAGAAAACCAAGAGGCGCATTCGACTTCGCAGAGTCGAGAATCCTTAGCCCGTCCATGCATTCTCGAGGTGCTGCGGTGATGCGAGCCACTCTCCTTCAAATTATATTTAACAGAATATTCGCGAGAGGGAAGTGGCCACATTTGTCAATGCGAGCATTGGAATCTTAACCTGGAGTCTCTACAACTAAGCGCTTTGTATTCTCCTGTCTTTAGTCCCAAGTGCCTCTAACTGTCGAGCCACTCCTTGAACCATCTTCCTCGAATATTGCGAAGGTGGTTCCCATTTGGAAGTAAGAACCTCGACTAACCGGGGAGGATGCATTGAACCGCATCTCACGGGCCTTAGACCTAGCCTGATCTATAGCCACAGCATTCCAAGAAAATATACAACCGCGGGCATTCCACGTTTACCCCGATCCATTTGTTTAGTCTTGGGGAGCATCTCTCTCTCAATCGAGTAATTCATCTCTTCGGAAATGCTCGACAAGAAGGCTAATAAATCCGTCGAGCTTATGAGCGGCGGTTCCATGATCTAAACAGGCCCGGCATGTTCTATACAAAATAACACGGGCATCCTGCAGGCGCTCACCTCTTCCGCGATGAATTCCTTGGGCCATTGTATCACATATCCCGGACCTCTCGAGTCTTTGCTTCTTTTATTCGGTCATCGAGAGTGCATTAAGCATCTAATACTTGTAGCAATCACGTTCACCGTGTATCCGGATTCCATGAAGCGCGTGATGTAGAGTTCAGGTGTCATGACTCCTCGATCCAGCTTCTACCTTAGCTCAGGTGCTCATCCCGATCAAATCAGCTGCTTGCAATAACAGCGATCGGAAAAATACCGCGAGCAAAGACGCGCAAAGGGACGGCTAATCGTCGCGGCGCCATTCAGGAAGTAAACTACGATTCGATGCTGCGCCTCCTAACTCAAAGTCGCCAATGCAGCTCACTAAGTCCACGGATGTGATTCAATTCGAAATGGTGTTTAGGCGGGCTAAAACCCGGCCAGAGTCTTTGTATCCCTTAGCGCTTTTTTTCTTAAATGATTGCATGTCCTTAAATTCCAATTAAAGAACCACGCCCGTCTTTTTCACGTGCGATCCTAAAACCTGTAGCGGGCGGAAACTTAATTCTGGGGAAAGGGTTGGCCGGGGAGGAAGAAGATCGCGAGGGCATCTGGACATGGCGACTCCGTCCAAGCCGGTAGCCCGGAGCGGAAAATTTCCAGTTCTATGGCGGCAAGAAGAAAAACCCAGCTCAGGTGAGCTCTGAGGGTTTTTCTTTGGTGAATACCTTTCTTGATCCATCCTTTGGTCTTGCGGCATTCAGCGGACTCACTAGTGATCAGCGAACTCGTTCAACGTCCTTCGAGGGGCTGGAGTGAGCTATGACACAGCCCAGTTCTTGGTGGTATGTCGAGGTATCGTGAAGTGGGAAGGGAGAAAGATCACATTTCTCTCCACCAAAGGGACAAGAAGAGCTTTCGAGGAGACAAGTGATACAAGAAGGTCGGTGTTGTGCTCTCATCTCGGTATGGTCCGAAGCATCTAACATTTCATGTGGAGGACTGCGGAAGAGTAAGTTCTACCACCGCGAGAAAAAGTGCTCCGGTTCAAATTATTCTCACTCTTCAATGAGCAAGGCGAAGGAGCGAACAAAGACCGGCGCTAAATTATCGGAGACGGATGGAAGGATCACGGAAGGGATGAAGGAAGTAGGAACCCTAACATCCGAGGGAGCTTGGAATGGAGATTTCAGTGGGAAAAAGCTACATTCAACAGGGAGCTTCACCTCCAGATAAGAGACTCTACAACCTTTCGAGTGGGTAGGAAGTTGTGGTTCATAAAGAAAGAAGTCTAGGATAGAGACCAAAGATGGAAGATGACATACCACGGAGGAATCGGATGATGGAAGCTGACGAGATATGAGTGCGACTCCCAATTAATGGATCGGATAGGCCCGGTCCGAGGATTTCCTGAGAGAGAGGAGCCGCGAGAAAATGGAAGCTGGTGGCTCGGTATTATCAGATTAGGAATAGCACAAAGTTGCTCTTGGACTATGGGCGCTGAAGATGCGCGCGGGGAGATCTTGAGTCTTGTTCAACCCGCGAGGGAATTTAATCCGGCACACATCACGGAGATTGAACCTGATGAGTCTGCGACATCACATTGCGGAGGAATCAATGCACAAGGATGTCATACCTTCCAGCGGTCGACGGTGAGTTGTTGGTGGAAGTCAGGAAAGACTGAAGGGAAAAGACATCCGGTTAAGGTAGTAGGCGATTCGGCGTGGTGAGAGCGGCAAAGTATTGCAGACGGAGAAGGAAGTGCGCCAAAGGAACAAGGATAGATGCCAGCGAGAGTGCAGAGTTCTTGCGGTGGAGGCGCGCCCGACCTTGAGCTGGCGGCATTATGCTTGCCGAACACAATAGCGGCGAAGTGCAGTACATAAAGGTAAAAATTCTCACGATTGGCGGCTTCACCGATGCAGTGAAAGCCTAACATCCTATCATTTCTCGTTTTTTCTTTGGGGTTTCACCGACTCGCGGTGGCGAATGCGAGAAAGTAAAGGATCGCGGAGCTTTCGACTCGCGAGAGTCGAGAAAATATAAGTAAAGAAAGTAAACATTCAAGGACATTCGACTCGTAGTGAAACCGAAGCGGTAAAGAACATTGAGATTAATGGTCGGCGGTGAATGCATCGAGCCTTCCATCCTTTCTTCCCCGCCTCTTGAGGGCGAAGTAATAAGCTTAGCTTCTATTACAAGTTGCATCGTTGTTGTGACATGGGATTTGGGAATGGCGATGCTTTCACTCAGCCTTCACTCTGCATTACTATGTTCTCTCTCGGTGATTACCAAACTCGCGAGTCAAAATCCCTTGAATCTTTCTGGCTCCTCTCCTTTCATTTCGCTTGGTGAAAGCCCCGGTCTCAATAGAGAACATTGGAGATTAATGGGTGAAGAAGAGCAAATGCATGCGAGCCTTCCCAATCTTTCTTTCCACGCCTCTTGGGGCAATGTCATAGTTTATATCCTAAGTTGCATCGTTGAAGAGGCGTGTAAGATTTGGGAATCTTGTGATACTTTCCTTCGGCCTCGACTCTCTATGTTTTCTCTCCTCTCCATAGGGGCATTCCTGCGACTCGCTTGAGTCGAGAAACCCTACATCTCTATTTAGAGTGTTTACTTAGGATGTTAGTAGATACTTTCATGCTCTAACATTGGGACATTTCTTTGAATGCAGCCCATATCACGACCTTGAGATCATACATCGGCAGAGTGGGAAAGCATTGGGTTGTCTCGGCGTCCTAAAGGGAAGCGGGGCTCCCTGGATAAAGTGGAAGACCTTTGGAGTCACTTTCTGCGGATATGATGTTCTGCTGGAAGGCCGGGGAAGATGATGAGGGGAGGATGAAGAGGAAAAGAAGAAGAGAACACCAAGAAGAGGCGAGGGGAGTCTCTCTCGGACCAATATGACCTCATTCTTAGCGAGGCTGATGCAGGGAGAAGTAATGGACTGAGATATGGGCTCAATGGACAAGAGAGGAAGGCAAAGGTGAAGGACAGCAATGGAGAATTCCCATTAAAGTAGGACCCAAAGTTGATACGACGAGGCCCGATTTATAAATGATCTGAGGGCACGTAGACAAAGGAAATGCTTGATCTGAGGCGAGAATCACGGATGGAACAATCCTGCCAAAGAGGAAAAGTAGAAGCTCAAAATCACGGGATGCAAAGTTATGCCACGATCCTAAAGAGGCTAGCGTCTCGTTGGAGGAAGAAGGCATCCGCGGAGTTGCAATATTATTTGCTTCCAATGAATACCATGACTTTGATTATTATTACAAGAGGAAAAGTGCCCTTGATGAGGAAGACATGAAGGAATTGAGCGAGTCTATGTCAACACTACATCAACACCAGCTAAAGCGTAGCATCAAAACCCTTCCCTTCCTACTGAGCGTGCTATGGCAATTGAAGAGGAAGCTTGGATTAGGGTTGTCCCCTTTAGCATGATGATAGCTCCCCATTCACAGTAACATTGGGGCACAAAGGGATTTGGTGAAGTGCAGGCGGCATGCGGGCGTGGCACTATTTGCATCAATATGATTGAAGACCCCACCCTTTTATGAGAAGGCGACGCCGGCGGTGGTACAAGGCGTGTCACGGACATGACCGACCTGGATACTTTAGGTTTCCTTGTCTTACGCATCTGCAGGGCAATCAGGGCAAGCTAGCATCTCCCAATGGGCGTGATGTGCTTCACCAACAAGATCTTGTACTCCATGCTCTGAGCTTGAACATGAGTGTAGACTTGGCTTGCGAAGGCACCAAGAAAAACTGCCAATATAGTTTTGGTTTTGGTTTCAAGATCGGTACGTAGACTGCGGACAAGTGGTGGTCTAGCGAACATCATTATCACGGGCGGGTTCATGATTTCTCAAGGCGGTCCTGGAACCACGGAAGAAGTTATGGAGAATGTGCCATCGATGGACAAAGTCGACCAATGATGTCGCGACGAGGTCCTATACATAGAATTCCTATCCGGCCAAGGGTTATCGAGTACTTCATAACCGGCAGTGAAGGAATCAAATTGTATCTGAAATTGAGTACATGAATGGCTGTTGTTCTCTCGAGGGGGCTATGCGTATGGAATGAAACCTATATCCGAGTGGTTGGAAATAAGGACATGGTTGAAACCATTAGGTCATACGGATGCATGCATGAGCATTTCAAAGGGAGGAAGACAAATGGAAGCGGGGCGATGATGGCGAAGACAGAGCACAGGCGAGGAGACAAACATGGCCCAGGCGAGAATCTCGAGGGGTTTAGACGAGAATCTTCGCGGAACAAATTCTTGAGAATCTAAGAAATTGAGGTGAGTTCACTTTGCTGCATTAGGTGTTTCATTTCGTAATTCGAGAAACCTTTCCAGCTCGACTTCGCGCTGAGTCGAAACTTCGTTCCTATCGACATCTCTCATTATTTGGCGGAGAACATGAGCATAGCGACTCGGATCATTGTCAATATCTAGTGGCGGTTCACATCTTGAGAACCATACACCCAAAGACAATAAAGAGAGCAAGACAACTGGCGGACAGCGAGAAAAGATCACAAAGAATTAATGATCCATATGGATCCCGTAGCGGGAAATATAGCGGAAACCAAACTCAATAATACGTAACTTACC